>CM068368.1:729236920-729836920 GCA_034769895.1 Magicicada septendecula | reverse complement strand
AATCGTTCCTCTGTGCAGTTACACTGCCCAGCGATCCACAGGAAGCAAATCACTATCCACGCTGGACAATTTTTCGGCTTGCACGCGTCATGTATTGTGGGTTTCGGCACTTTCCATTTAAAAAGCGTGCAAATGTAAGAAAATAAACATGAGTGAGGCCAGAAATAACGTGAACTGTGTGTGTGTTCCCTGCCTTTTTATTGCAGTAATCATAATAATAAAATGGAAACGTAAACATTACATAATTGAGATATGCTTGCCTGCCACGAACGATATATTTTCTCATACATGATTTACATTAAAATGAAAAAATTATAATTTTATTAATATAATAGATATTTACCATATATCCGTCGTGCGACTTCGTTTTTCTCGTCGTATGACGCGTTTCGGCAACAAATTGCCATCTTCAGAAATCTTAATCACTCATAAGAGATCGTTAAAAACTTAAAAACACTAAAATCATTACAGTAAAAGTGCACTTTTACGACATTGGAAACTCACAGACGCGAACATAAAAATTTATGTTTCTCGCGTGGACAATATCGATCGACTGCTTTCGCGTGGACAATATCGATCAACTGATTCACTGTTTATATAGCCACTGATAAACCTGTTTTGCTTATTATAGCCCCTATGTAATGCCGAAACGCGTCATAAGACGAGAAAAACGAAGTCGCACGACGGATATATGGTAAATATCTATTATATTAATATAAGCGACTTGGAGACAACTAACCTAAAATGTATTATATAATTTTATTGCCTGGCAACAAAATTATTTTATTTTTAACAATTACCATTGTTTGAAAAAGTTTAAATGAATTTTCAAGTACTTTACTGTTGTTAAAACATAAAAGGTTGCAGGTAAACTACCCCTTCCCCTTAACCGATCTTCACCAAAATCGAAAGGCCTTGAGATCACTACAATTCAGGGATGTATGCAAAAAATTATTTGATTCTGTTTGAATATGCGGCAGTTACCGTTTGTCATAGAAAAAATTACCCTTGTTAAAACATAAAATGTTGCAGGTAAACTACCCTATTCCCTTAACCGATCTTCACCAAAACCAAAAGGCCTTGAGAACTCTACAATTCAGGGCTGTATGCAAAACATTATTTGATTCTGTTTGAATTTGCGGCTGTTATCGTTTGCCATAGAAAATACCCTTGTTAAAACATAAAACGTTGCAGGTAAACTACCCCTTTCCCTTAACCGATCTTCACCAAAAACAATAGGTCTTGATAACTCTACAATTTAGGGCTGTATGCAAATAATCTTTTGATTCTGTTTGAATTTGCGGCTGTTATCGTTTGCCATAGAAAATACCCTTGTTAAAACATAAAACGTAGCCGGTAAACTATCCCTTTCCCTTAACCGATCTTCACCAAAAACAATAGGTCTTGAGTACTCTACAAATCAGCGCTGTATGCAAAAACTTATTTGATTCTGTTTGAATTTGCGACTGTTATTGTTTGCCATAGAAAATGCCCTTTTTAAAACATAAACCGTTGCAGGTAAACTACCCCTTTCCCTTAACCGATCTTCACCAAAAACAATAGGTCTTGAGTACTCTACAAATCAGGGCTGCATGCAAAAAATTATTTGATTCTGTTTGAATTTGCGGCTGTTATCGTTTGCCATAGAAAAAAAATTATAGACAGACAGACACCCACACAGACACTTTTCGAAAAATGACTTTTTTTCTTGTTTTGAGTGTAGTACAATCAGAATCTGCAATAATGTCGAACACAATTTTTTTTGCCATCACCATCCTTCCATTTCATTAAGGAACATGGAAGTAAAATGAGTACATGTTATTAGTATAAACTGCATTATTATGACTATGTTTATGATATGTTCTGATTTTGTTTATAAAACCATATCCCTTTTGTGAGTATAAACCGTTTCTTACCTAATTAATAAGAATTACACAATTTTTGATGTTTATTTATTTAACCTTACTGGGGTGTTCAAATTTTAGCAACACTTAAGACGTTCGGGTCCAAAATGACCCATACGGGAAAAATTATTTTTTTCAACAAAAAAGTTTCTTGGTAGCCTATGCATATTTATGTTTTATACATTAGGCCTAAGTTCTGATAATGAATGACCAAAATAATCACCTAACAATGCAGTATATCAGCATTTTTATCATACATGTTGCCTTGCACATTTCATCATATTTTATTTTTATATATATAAGTATATATTTATTTGTGTACTAAAACTAACATAATTATGTATTACTTCCATGTTCCTTAAGGAAATGGAAGTATGGTGATGGCAAAAAAAATCGTGTTCGAGATTATTGCAGATTCTGATTGTACTACACTCAAAACACGAAAAAAAGTCGTTTTTCGAAAAGTGTCTGTGTGTGTGTCTGTAGATTTTTTTTCTATGGCAAACGATAACTGTCGCAAATTCAAACAGAATCAAATAATTTTTTGCATACAGCCCTGAATTGTAGAGTTCTCAAGACATTGTTTTTGGTGAAGATCGGTTAAGGGAAAGGGGTAGTTTACCTGCAACGTTTTTTATCAAGGGTAATTTTCTATGGCAAACGATAACAGCCGCAAATTCAAACAGAATCAAATAATTTTTTGCATATGTCCCTGAATTGTAGAGATCTCAAGGACTTTTGATTTTGGTGAAGATCGGTTAAGGGGAAGGGGTAGTTTACCTGCAACCTTTTACATTTTAACAACAGTAAAGTACTTGAAAATTCATTTCAACGTTTTCAAACAACGGTAATTGTTAAAAATAAAATAATTTTGTTGCCAGGCAATAAAATTAGAATTTTTTCATTTTAGTGTAAATCATGTATGAGTGAAAATATATCGTTCGTGGCAGGCAAGCATATCTCAATTATGTAATGTTTACGTTTTCATTTTATTATTATGATTACTGCAATAAAAAGGCATGGAAGACACACACACACACACAATTCGCGTTATTTCTGGCCTCACTCATGTTTATTTTCTTACATTTGCACGTTTTTTAAATGGAAAGTGCCGAAACTCACACCAACATAACGCGTGCAAGCCGAAAAAGTGTCCAGCGTGGATAGCGATTTGCTTCCTGTGTATCACTAGGTAGTGTAACTGCACGTGTTTACAGAGGAACGATTCATAGACAGACTTTTCGTCTTTAGGGAATGAACCCTCTGCAAGATGCTGAGGGTCCATGAGTGACTTCAGAGCGCTCCTTCTTTTCCGCGTGTTTGTTCTGTGAAACGTACACTGTAGATTCGCAGCTTTACTCTAAGCAACGCTCAATAGGAAATGTTGAAAATTTTTGTCCACGGTGTACCCTCATACACACTAAACCTGCTCTGATCTTTTAATTACGGACATCATAATATTAAAACTTTGAAAACTTGAGCACTACTTAATGGAGATCAATCATTAACTTATACAAGCCATTAATTTTATGCGTATTTTTTATATATATGTGTACTACGTTATCGGCAACAAAGAAATAGTTTTTGTTAAAATTCCTTCCCAGGATGTTTGGCCGTAGTCCAATGTTTTCTACAAAACCAGACGTTTCGGCAATGCCATCGACTTCCATCATCAGTGAAAATCGAGTGCGATAATGTGAGGTGGTATACGTTAGTGACCACAGTACTGTGGTTAAGGCTGAAGCAGTAAGTAGAAAAAAGTAGTTTCTATGGTAATATTTCATTTCGAAAATGTTTTTAAATATAAATCTTAGAACATGGAAGTCATGTATGGTTCTCCATACCGATATTTTTTATTTGTTATGAATACAGTAAAGATTTCTAAGCATGAAACGAACACATTATATTCTGAAACAAAAAACTTTATTGATAATCTAGCTATTAAAATTCTGTTTATTGGAAATTTAAAAATCTGTATTATTAAAAAAATGTACATTATTTCATGAACATAATTTTTATGAAATACTATTCTATACGACAAAGATTAAAGTCATTTCTAAATTATTATATAACACAGGCAAAAAACAAAATGGAAAATCTTAGATTTGTATGTTACGAGACTATCTGTCAGGTAAACTGTTTCTGTTACTTAAACTTACACAATTTCACTGAAACATTTATTACATATATGGGTGAGGTGATTCTTGCAAGTAAACTTGTCACATTTTGAGCACTTCACAGAAGACTTATTGTCAGTTTTTGGGCACAACTGGCACCTCCCTCTTTTTCTCTGCATTGTAGCTGGATTCTTCATAATAGACTGAGTTGGTACTGCACGTTCAGCTTGTACGCGTTCAACTACATCTCTTGCAGCTTTTCCTCTTGGCATATACTGTCGTCTGTCAATGTGTTTTTTGATCAAAGATTTTCCAAAGTTTTCTAAAAATATTCTTCTCCGGTCATTGCATTTTGGCTTCCATTGAAGGTTGATGGAAGTAAATAAAACAAAAGAATTGACACCCGAAATTCAAGTATATTTGAAAAGACAACTATGGGCCAACGATTTGTTTTCCTTTTTGAAGTATAGTTTGCACACATCTTATCTAGTGTATCAACAGCCCCTTTAGTTTTGTTGTAATCTAAAATAAGCAGTGGTTTTTTATCATCATTACAACTTATTTTGTCATCGTGGTGTAACGTACTCTGTAGTACAACACTTATTCTTTTTTGGAAAGTAAGAGACCAGTGTAGTATCCTTCGTAAATGCAAACTTTGAGGTCAGTGCAGGTACATTTTTTGTTTCTAGAAGTTGGGGAGGAAGTGTAGGCTTATTTTTCTTGATAGTTCCTACCACTGTAATACCTCTTCTGAGAAGCGTTTGGCCTAATCCATACGATGTAAAAAAGTTGTCACAAGTAACATTGTCGCCTTTTAGACCAACTGTCAAATCCAGAACTACCCTAAGACCCTGGTTTTTCTCTGGTAGTGCACCTTGTGGCTTTCCTAAATATGGCTGGATATTCCAAATGTAACTAGTGGCATTATCACATACAACCCAAAACTTTATGCCATATTTAGCTGGTTTTTTAGGCATGTATTGACGGAAAGGGCATTTTCCTCGAAAACCAACTAACCTTTCATCCAGTGTGACATATTCGGTAGGATTGAAATGTTTTGGCAAAATTTCAACCCATTTCTCCCACAGCTCTCTAATAGGTGCGAATTTATCACTAGCGCGCCTACTTGGTCGAGTTTGATAGTCAATCAAAACGGAAAATACGAGAAATAATTTTAAATCTTTCCAGTGACATTGTTGCCCGAAATATTGGCCTTCCTTTTGTTTCATCCCACAAACTCTCAGTTGACTCATTATATGATTTATAAACACCTGCCAGTAACAAAAGTCCAATATAAGCATCTAGTTCTGTTGAGTCAATTTTTTTCCAATTCTCCCCATAAATACGGTTGCCTTCTTCATTTGTTTGGGTCAGGATTATATTTTCAATTGGAGGGGGAAAAAATACTTTGAATGCCGAATATTCATCAGTAACACGTGCACTTGCATACCTGGTTGGTCCTGGCGTAAGTGTCATTACATCATGAGAAGGACGTCTTCCTATCTGGAGCTCAGGCTTGGTCTTCCACTGAATATCACCGTTTTTAGATAATAAAGTGTTATTTCCTGGTTCATGATGTACTTCTTATCTTCTGAATCTGAAGACACACATTCAGAAATATTATCTTCAATTTCAGAAGCAAGTTCTCCTTCGTCGGAGATTTCCGATAACACTTCTTCAACGTCCATCATTGTTCATACAAAAGCCACTTGAGGTCAAACACAAGTATGGTAATAAAACCAAAGAAAGAGCACTAAAAATTACTGCAATTGAAAAAAGAATGTTTCACTGGATAACATAACAACAACCTCACTCACACTCTGCTCAAGGAACACTGACTGACAGATGGAGAGGGAAAACATTCTTGTAGGTGAGCAGGCACTGTTGCTAAGTGGAGTAGGTGGGAGACAATGTAGCAACCAGTGTGACCTTGTACTATGAGACTATGCATTGAATCATCAAACGAGACAAAGTAATGAAGCTTTTGAATCCAAAGTACAGCTTATAATATTAAAAAAATATACTTCACCTATGGGTCCAAAAGGACCCGAACAACTTTTTTGTATAAAAACGTGTCATAAAATTTTATAAGCGGTTTAAAAAATTTATATTAGAGAATGATACTTATTTAAAGGTATTTGACAAAGTCACAAAACGGAAAGTTGATCTAATAATTTTTTAACAAACAGCAGCGTAAAACAAAATCTTTTGCGTCAAAAAGGACTCGAACACCTCAGCAGGGTTAAATAAAGTGCCTTAAATTTTTGTAGTGCTATTTTGGATAAAGCAGAATGCCAGATAAGTAAAAGAAGTCGGATAACTCTGACTATTGTAGTCACAGGAAACTGTGATGTATGGAGTAAAAATGACACACCTTAACAGTGGTAGAAAAGGAAACCATAAAGACTTTGCACATTTATTGTACCATTAACATCACTTATTATGTCACTGGGTGCAAAGGAAAACCATCAATAAATTAGAAAACTATTTGCTTCCATCAAAACATTATACCTCTATATTAAAGACACAATATATACATGACTTCCATGTTCTACAATTTATATTTAAAATCATATTCGAAATGAAATATTTCCATAGAAACTACTTCTTTCTACTTATTGCTTCAGCCTTAACCACAGTACTGTGGTCACTAACGTATACCACCTCACAATTTCGCACTTGATTTTCACTGATGATGGCAGTCTATGGCACTGCCGAAAAGTCTGGTTTTGCAGATAACATTGGACTACAGCTAAACAGCCTGGGAAGGAATTTTAACAAAAAACTACTACTTTGTTACCGAAAACGTAGTACACATAAAAAAGTTTCCCCTCCCGCTTCAACTATAATTTTCATTAATAGAAAATTACCCCCACCCCGTTCACCTAACTTCTTCATTTATAGATATTTCATCTACGTTTCTACACTGGATTATTATGAGCTTTTTATCAGGGTACTTTATTTATCGAAATTAATTACTTCACTCAAGTTAAAACATAAAACGTTGCAGGTAAACTACCCCTTTCCATTAACCGATCTTCACCAAAAACAAAAGGTCCTGAGAACTCTACAATTTAAGGCTGTATGCAAAAAATTATTTGATTCTGTGTGAATTTGCGGCTGTTATTGTTTGCCATAGAAAATAAAAATTACCCTTGATAAAAAAAAATGTTGCAGGTAAACTACCCCTTCCCCTTAACCGATCTTCACAAAAAAAAAAAGTCTTGAGAACTCTACAATTCAGGGCTGTATGCAAAACATTATTTGATTCTCTTTTAATTTACGGCAGTTATCGTTCGTCATAGAAAAAATTACCCTTGTTAAAAATAAAACGTTGCTGGTAAACTACCCCTTTCCCTTAACCAATCTTCAACAAAATCAATAGACCTTGAGACCTATATAATTCAAAAAGGTATGCAAAAAAGTCGTTGATTTTGTTTGAATTTACGGCAGTTATCGTTCATCATAGAAACAATTACCCTTGTTAAAACATAAAATGTTGCTGGTAAACTACCTCTTTCCCTTAACCGATCTTCACCAAAACCAACAAATCTTGAGAACTCTACAATTCAAGGCTGTATCCAAAACATTATTTGATTCTGTTTGAAGTTGCGGCTGTTATCGTTTGCCACAGAAAAAAATATCGGTGTGGAGAACCATACATGACTTCCATATTCTAAGATTTATATTTAAAATAATTTTCAGCCAAACAGCCAGGGAAGGAATTTTAACAAAAAAATACTTCTTTCTTGCCAATAACGTAGTACACATATAAAAAATATTATCCCCTCCCCCTTCAACTATAATTTTGATTTATAGAAAATTACCCCCAGCCCGTTCAACTAGCCTCTTCATTTATAGATATTTCATCTACGTTTCTACAGTGGATTATTAAGATCTTATCAGGATACTTTATCAAAATTAAGTACTTTACTCATGTTACAACAAAAAATGTTTCAGGTAAACTGCCCTTTCCCCGTAACCGATCTTCACCAAAATCAACAGACATTGAGTTCTCTATAGCTCAGGCACATATGTAAAAAATTATTTGATTCTGTTTGAATTTACGGCAGTTATGGTTCGTCATATAAAAAATTACCCATGTTAAAACATAAAACATGAGATTTATAAAACATATCTAAGATTTATATTTAAAATCATTTTTGAAATAAAATATTTTCATAGAACCTACTAACGCTGGGGAAATCTGAGGAGCCAATCAGAGTTGGGCCTACCTGTCACTCTGCTGAATTTGGTGGAAAGCCCTGTCACTGTCGTCAAAGTATCAGCCTTGACAGGGTCCTCTTTTTCTGCAAAATGGGAGAGGAGGCTTGAGATGCAGTGAGTGACATGGTCCCCACCTCAATGAAGAACCCATTGTTTTATAAAAATATATTTAAATTTTGAAAACTGAAAATTCTTTTCTTGTTGTAAATATTTATATTTTATAATCAAAATGACTTTATCAAAAAACAAACATTATTTTTTTATAATAAGTACTTACATATGTTTCTTAATATGCTTACTTTTTCTTCAATGTTGATGATCATTTCCAAACATTCTGACAAAATTGTATCTACAGAACAGTTAACATTCCCCAGGTTTCCATTTCTGCTAATTTCTCATTACACCTTCCACTGACGTATTATTAACCATTTCATAAACTATCGTATAATCTTTTCAGATTGCCTGGCAACAAAATTATTTTATTTTCAACAATTACCATTGTTTGAAAAAGTTTAAATGAATTTTCAAGTACTTTACTCTTGTTAAAACGTAAAAGGTTGCAGGTAAACTACCCCTTCCCCTTAACTGATCTTCACCAAAATCTAAAGGCCTTGAGTCCTCTACAATTCACTGACGTATGCAAAAAATTATTTGATTCTGTTTGAATTTGCGGCAGTTATCGTTTGCCATAGAAAATACGCTTGATAAAAAACGTTGCAGGTAAACTACCCCTTCCCCTCAACCGATCTTCACCAAAAACAATAGGTCTTGAGTACTCTACAAATCAGGGCTGTATGCAGAAAATTATTTGATTCTGTTTGAATTTGCGGCTGTTATCGTTTGCCATAGAAAATACCCTTGTTAAAAAAACGTTGTAGGTAAACTACCCCTTTCCCTTAACCGATCTTCACCAAAAACAATAGGTCTTGAGAACTCTACAATTCAGGGCTGTATGCGAAACATTATTTGATTCTGTTTGAATTTGCGGCTGTTATCGTTTGCCAAAAAAAAAATTTCCCTTGATAAAAAAAACCGTTGCAGGTAAACTACCCCTTCCCCTCAACCGATCTTCACCAAAAACAATAGGTCGCGAGTACTCTACAAATCAGGGCTGTATGCAAAAAATTATTTGATTCTGTTTGAATTTGCGGCAGTTGTCGTTTGCCATAGAAAATACGCTTGATAAAAAACGTTGCAGGTAAACTACCGCTTCCCCTCAACCGATCTTCACCAAAAACAATAGGTCTTGAGTACTCTACAAATCAGGGCTGTATGCAGAAAATTATTTGATTCTGTTTGAATTTGCGGCTGTTATCGTTTGCCATAGAAAATACCCTTGTTAAAAAAACGTTGTAGGTAAACTACCCCTTTCCCTTAACCGATCTTCACCAAAAACAACAGGTCTTGAGAACTCTACAATTTAGGGCTGTATGCAAATAATCTTTTGATTCTGTTTGAATTTGCGGCTGTTATCGTTTGCCATAGGAAATACCCTTGTTAAAACATAAAACGTTACAGGTAAACTACCCCTTTCCCTTAACCGATCTTCACCAAAAACAATAGGTCTTGAGAACTCTACAATTCAGGGCTGTATGCGAAACATTATTTGATTCTGTTTGAATTTGCGGCTGTTATCGTTTGCCAAAAAAAATTTCCCTTGATAAAAAAAAACCGTTGCAGGTAAACTACCCCTTTCCCTCAACCGATCTTCACCAAAAACAATAGGTCGCGAGTCCTCTACAAATCAGGGCTGTGTGCAAAAAATTATTTGATTTTGTTTGAATTTGCGGCAGTTATCGTTTGCCATAGAAAAAAAATCTACAGACACACAGACAGACAGACACTTTTCGGAAAACGACTTTTTTTCATGTTTTGAGTGTAGTACAATCAGAATCTGCAATAATCTCGAACACGATTTTTTTTGCCATCACCATACTTCCATTTCCTTAAGGAACATGGAAGTAAAAAAGAATGTAGACCTTACTTTACCAACCTATGTGACGTGTCAATTTTGGGTCATTTTATTTTTCTTTCAGGATGGGGTATTTACATTTTTATTTATTTCGTTTTGTGCGGGAGTTTTATTTAAACATTGTGAAATTTCATATTATGACAAAGATTCATTTCATTATAACAGAACACGTATTGAGAAACTGTGTTGTAACAAAGCGAAACGCAGTTTGCAGTTGAGTAAGGCGGCAAAGGAATTCGCGCCCCCTTCGAAATTCTAAGAACTTTGTATATGTGTGTTCACGCTCGCACTTAGCATAGCCGGGCGGGGCGCTGGAGTGACGCCGTGAAAAACACCAAAGTCGAGGCAAACATGGCGATGGGACGAAAAAATTAGTAGCTCTAAACAACTAGCTACCGGAAACGTCGTTAAACCCCGCCTACTACTAATGACATCAGCAGAGCCGAGGCCAATATCGTCACCTGGTACACACATATACCAGCTATAGTCCCTGCATAAACTGAATATGCCTCAACAAATGAGCATGAACGGCGACTAAAACCCGGTGACCGTGAATGCGCATATCCTGCCGCTCAAAGACACACACTGGGCAGTTCCACTATTGTAGCCGGCCGGTTAGGAACGAAGTAGGCTCCATACAAAAGTTTTTCTATTATTTTTACTAGTAAATTTAAATATCAGTGGAAAAAAGTTTGTTACTACAATACATCCATTCGGTAGAAACCAATCGAGTGTTTTTTCGGACGCCAACATTAAAACATTTATGAAAACGATGACTGTGCGTGAAGACCGCGTGGCCGCCGTGGGGGGAAATTGATTATCATTAAAATGTTAAGGGTATTATAAATTTTGTGTGGTTGAAAAATATGCAAGCTGGGCTCTCTGTATGTATGTGTGTATAAGCATAAGGTAAGCTAGGATAAGTTAGAGTAAGAACGCTGAGTATGTAACCAAACAATAGTTTTTTTTTCTCACAGAAGTATTTCAGATGTCGTAGAATGTAAAGTAATGTCGAAGGAGTCAAAATTAAAGTAAAGTTTTAATTCTCTTCAAAAATGCGTTGTGTCAGTGCTTTGCTTAACCTGTAGACCATGTTTGTATCTAGTGTACATGTGATCGAACCCTGAAGCCCGACAGAAGCGATCGTAACGGTAGGTAAAAATTAATTGGTATTTGGTGTTAATAAATGTGATCAATAAATAGAGGATTACAATTGGCGCCCGAACAGGGACGAATTGAATTAATTATAATTAATTAATTAAATTCCACATCTACAAAGATACAAACATGTTTTAGGTTAGCATAGCAAAATAACATTACATTACAAAATTTAATTAATTACATTATTTATTTAAGTAATTTATTTAATCAATTTATTTAATTTAAGTTAACCAATAATACAAAATGTCAGATAACGAAAATAACGTAAATGAAATGACGGGTGTCGTAGTTTTCGACGACTCAAACATTAGTAACTTTGAAGCACACTCGACTCCAAGTGTGAGTCAGAATGAAGCACAAATAAGTATAACAGATCAAAGTAAAGTAAATGAAGATTCAGGGATTCAAGTAACCCCGAAATTAGATAGGGAAAGTAGAATTAATAGTAAAGAAGTCGGCTTCACTGACGGAAACATAGCAGCACAATCTACTCCGTCGACAACACGAACCAAAGAGTTGTCGATGGACGATCTGTTTAATCTAATAAAAACCATGTCTGAAAATATAAATAGCAACGAAAATACAAAATATAAAGAGCAACAAATTGATTCCAATGTCAAATACAATAAAATGAATGACAAGTTTGATGAGTTGAAACATGAGATTCAAGAATTAAATAAATGTTTAGAAAGTACTAATGAAACAATGAGAACCAGCTTGAATAAGTTAGAACAGAGTGTTGAGCGAATGGGAGTACATGTGACGAGTACAGAGAAGAATAAAACAAATGACACTTGTAGTGACAAATGTAAAAATACGATACCAGATAAAGAATTAATAGATAATAATGATGTTGTTAAAAACAATGAGAATAATAATATAATTGAAAATGTCATATCAGAGAGTACGGATGAGTTTGTGGAATGTGATTATGAGATGTTAAGGTGAGTTAGAGAGAGAGAGGAAAAATAATGTTGGAGTAGAGTGGGGACAGAGGGGAAATTTTCCCTTTATTGTTTATGATGATGATTTAATGTGGTCACAAGTGTTGTTGTTGGGCAAGAGTCCCGTATTGATAGATGAATTGAGGGGTTTATTTTTGTTGTGTAATGATGTACCCTCTGTCGGTGATAATGATGTTGAAAGTGTGATTTGGTATGGTGATGAAAGAGATTTAAACAGAGAATTGTGTGTGGAGAAAGTAACAGAATTATATAACTTAAATAGAAAGTATGAAGAATGGAATGAAAGTTTAAAAGTTTATTTGAGTAACAATGATTATAAGGAGTTGACAAAAGTATTTAACCCGATAATGAGCGAATTTACTAACGGAGACTTAACAAAAATACCTAACGTAGACTGGTTTCATGAGTATTTGAATAAGTTGAATGAATTTAGTTTGTATGGTTACAACACACAAAACAGTCATTTGTGTGGTGATAAAATTGAACGATGTTATATAAAAACAAGATTTATTTGGGACGATGGAGGATAAACTATTAAAACAATATAAGACAGTATAAACATTTTGTTTTAATGGTTCTGACATGGCAGATTTGGACAGAAGTGCGGAAAAACTGAATAGTAAATGACAAGAGTTTGTAAATAAAATATAGTGAATTTATTTGTGTACATTGTGGAATGTTAAGTAAATAATGTGTGTACGTAAGATGATTGTTGTAATAATAATATTGAAATATTTGCAAGTTCAATAAATATCAGAATTAATTGTGAAAACAGTAATTGACTAATGGTAATTGTTTCGATAACTATATAATTTATATTTTCGGTAATTAATTTAATTAAAACAATTTTATACATGTTAAATATTTTGATTTATTATTTGAATATTAATTAATTAAATTTTTTATGAATCTAATGTATTTTACGAGATTTGGAAATTTGGTAATGAATGATAAATTATTTGATGTAAACTAATTTTTGTGTTAAATGTTACAGAGATGAGGTGAAAGGTATTGTAATATGGTGATTAGGTTTTGTATATATCATGTTAAGTGAACTGTAAGTATTAAAAAAAAAAAAAATTCTATAATCATGTATAACAAAAATGTTTACAGGTAACTAAGATTTTAATTCAGTAGTAAGAGGTTTATTTGAAATAATTGTGTTCAATAAAAATGACAAATAAAAATATATATTTCATGTAATTGTTCAATTTTGAGATGTGTTTTCATTGTGTTAGGAGATCAGCTGATCAGCAATAACAGGTCACTGGTATATTGGTTTGTAAATGTTACAAGTAATTAATGTTCAAGGTAATGTTTTTAATGTATTACAGATGTTTTAAAGTAATGGGAAAAATAATTTGATGAAATGAGAAATAAAGTAACAATTGTCAGAGCTAATAAGAGATAGTTTTTGGGTGATGAATATTTTGTGGGACATATAGATCTGTCCAAATTGAAGTTAAAGAAATAGTAGAAATGAAGAATGTAATGTTGTTTTGAATTAATGTATGTTATAGAGTTTTAAGAAGTATTGAGGTTGACACAGTAGTAATGGAGATTTTATGTGGAGTTTTGAGTGATATATTGTTATAATTGAGTAATGATGTTATTTTGTTGTAGTTGTAGTACGGTAATGAGATTGAGATTTTTGGGGATGGCAATTTTGTATTAGGGGGTAGTGTAATGTAGGAGTCCGCAACAAGGGTTGGGACGGGATAGGGATAGATTTTAGTGAGGAGAGGCCGCCTTAGGTGGAATCCAGGGGCCAAATAAGGGAATTGAGTTTTGGGTGGGGGAAACACATATCCTATGTACAAAGGGTTAGAGAGTATTTTTTTTATATAGAGAGAAGGCGGCGATTTGAGTCTAATGGTAAGTTGGGTTTAGAGTGTTCTGGGATAGATATTTTGATAGAGATGGGTGTCATGGGAGTTGAAGTTGTTAGTGGTTAGAGTCAGAGGGAGAAAGTTGATATATGTATACAGAGTAAGCAGTAAATTAAATGAGAATAAATAATTTACATCACCCAAAGCAATATAGAATCAGATTGTTAAATAAAGAGAGAGATTTATTATAAGAATATAAAATTTTCATTTTTTAAACCAGGGACAGAATTTAATAGAATTGAAAATGTAAAGTTAAGAATTGTTTATTTTAAATAATTTAAATGTCAATTTGATTATTATTTGTAATAATATTTTGTTTATTTTAAATGTGTTATTTTATTAAGTTTTGTGTGTAAAATTAGGTTGTTACAGATGTTGAAGGTATTTGCAGACAGTATACATAACATATGTAGGTCAAGGGTCTTGAACTTGACCTAGTTTCGATCAGCTGATGAGGTCATACACATATTAAGCTTGTATAGTAGGAAGTCAATTTAATTTGTTTGTTTAATCAATTTAAACCAAATTTTAAATAATGTTTAAATATAAAGGAAGCATCTTCATAAATTTAAATATTTTTTATTTTAAAATTTTTTTGGGAAAATAAATTTTTGAAAAAAAAAAAAAAAACTTGATTTTTCGCCTGCCAGCGAATGAATATTTTGAGTAATGATTATTTTATTATGTGTGTATTAACCATGTTTATTTTTATTGATTTATTTGTATTGCAGTGTACTGTTAGATTATAAGTGATTACATGTTAGATCAAGGATGCATTTAGATTAGGAGAAAGGTTTAAATTAATGCATTTTAAGTAGAAAACAGAAAACCAGGAAGAGAATTTTTGAGTATATTATTTTTAATTTTGAATTTTTTTGAATTTTTCATAAATTTTAAAAGAATTTTTCAATGTTACAATGTGTTATGTCAACATGTAACGTGAGTGTGTGTGAGCCCAGTATCTGCTAAAGGCAGCCCAGCTTGCATACAAGAGGAAACATATCGGTGGAGGATCTGGCATAATTTGAGCCAGGGATTGAGGATATTTGGGGGTAGCATGTTAGAAGGTGAGGTGCGCTATGGTACGAGTCTGTTCGATTTCTCGGTGTTGGGATCTCTTACGGAGAAGTCCAGTGATCTCGTTCAGATGGGTCCATAGTCGCTGAGCCAGGGGGGTCGTGTACCCATGTAGATTAAGAACAAGGGGGTTGTTGGCACCAGTTCCTCACCGGTCCTCTTCGGGGTTTATCGATGAGATTTCTTCTGTTGTGAACAGCAGAATTCTCATCGAGGGGGTATTGTAGCATGTCAAATTTGGGTCCTTTTATTTTTTACGGTATGGGGCATTGGTAGTTTTATTTATTTTGTTTTGTGCGGGAGTTTTATTTAAACATTGTGAAATTTCATATTATGACAAAGATTCATTTCATTATAACAGAACACGTATTGAGAAACAGTGGTGTAACAAAGCGAAACGCAGTTTGCAGTTGAGTAAGGCGGCAAAGGAATTCGCGCCCCCTTCGAAATTCTAAGAACTTTGTATATGTGTGTTCACGCTCGCACTTAGCATAGCCGGGCGGGGCGCTGGAGTGACGCCGTGAAAAACACCAAAGTCGAGGCAAACATGGCGATGGGACGAAAAAATTAGTAGCTCTAAACAACTAGCTACCGGAAACGTCGTTAAACCCCGCCTACTACTAATGACATCAGCAGAGCCGAGGCCAATATCGTCACCTGGTACACACATATACCAGCTATAGTCCCTGCATAAACTGAATATGCCTCAACAAATGAGCATGAACGGCGACTAAAACCCGGTGACCGTGAATGCGCATATCCTGCCGCTCAAAGACACACACTGGGCAGTTCCACTATTGTAGCCGGCCGGCTAGGAACGAAGTAGGCTCCATACAAAAGTTTTTCTATTATTTTTACTAGTAAATTTAAATATCAGTGGAAAAAAGTTTGTTACTACAATACATCCATTCAGTAGAAACCAATCGAGTGTTTTTTCGGACACCAACATTAAAACATTTATGAAAACGATGACTGTGCGTGAAGACCGCGTGGCCGCCGTGGGGGGAAATTGATTATCATTAAAATGTTAAGGGTATTATAAATTTTGTGTGGTTGAAAAATATGCAGGCTGGGCTCTCTGTATGTATATGTGTGTATAAGCATAAGGTAAGCTAGGATAAGTTAGAGTAAGAACGCTGAGTATGTAACCAAACAATAGTTTTTTTTCTCACAGAAGTATTTCAGATGTCGTAGAATGTAACGTAATTTCGAAGGAGTCAAAAATAAAGTAAAGTTTTAATTCTCTTCAAAAATGCGTTGTGTCATTGTTTGCTTAGCCTGTAGACCATGTTTGTATCTAGTGTACATGTGATCGAACCCTGAAGCCCGACAGAAGCGATCGTAACGGTAGGTAAAAATTAATTGGTATTTGGTGTTAATAAATGTGATCAATAAATAGAGGATAACACCTATACAGTAAACACAAAGAAAGAAGGAGTGGAGAACTCCACAATAAAGAAAACTAGCTACTTAGCAGCTTATAGTGTTGTTCTTTTGGTCTTATCTATTGCTTGCTTTTAGTGTTAAAGAATAAGTGTATGGAATAGATGGCTTTAGCAATTTAAATGCGCTGTCAATATCTATTCAAGATGTTAAAAATTTCTTGGTGATATAACCAAGTTTATAGCTTACCATGCCTATTCAGTGTTCTTCCTGTACTGATTCTCTATAATTTGTAAAGGACAACCCCCAAAAATGTTTGTTTTTCTGATCAAGTGCGGATTACTATGTTCAATCACCATGCAGAGCACGAGAAAGTTGCATGCTTTGGATCTAAATGGTAGGACAGCCCTATGATGGCGCAGCAAATAACATGGTGCAAACAACTGTCTTACGTAAATGAATAAAAGAAAACTATGCACAAGCAACTTTCATTCATGTTACAGCCATGTCTTAAATTTGGTTTCACAACCAAAATTAATATGTTAAATTCTGTTTAAACATAGCAGCGTATTTAAAAAAAAATTGGTATGGAGAACCATACATGACTTCCATATTCTAAGATTTATATTTAAAATCATTTTCGAAATGAAATATTACCATAGAAACTACTTCTTTCTACTTACTGCTTCAGCCTTAACCACAGTACTGTGGTCACTAACGTATACCACCTCACGTTATCGCACTCGATTTTCACTGATCATAGAAGTCGATGGCATTGCCGAAACGTCTGGTTTTGTAGAAAACATTGGACTACGGCCAAATATCCCGGGAAGGAATTTTAACAAAAACTACTTCTTTGTTGCCGATAACGTTGTACACATATATATAAAAAATATGCATAAAATTAATGGCTTGTATAAGTTAATGATTGATCTCCATTAAGTAGTACTCAAGTTTCCAAAGTTTTAATATTATGATGTCCATAATTAAAACATCAGAGCAGGTTTAGTGTGTATGAGGGTACACTGTGGACAAAAATTTTCAACATTTCCTATTGAGCATTGCTTAGAGTAAAGCTGCGAATCTACAGTGTACGTTTCACAGAACAAACACGCGGAAAAGAAGGAGCGCTTCGAAGTCACTCATGGACCCTCAGCATCTTGCAGAGGGTTCATTCCCTAAAGACAAAAAGTCTGTCTATGAATCGTTCCTCTGTAAACACGTGCAGTTACACAGAGTTTCGGCACTTTCCATTTAAAAAGCGTGCAAATGTAAGAAAATAAACATGAGTGAGGCCAGAAATAACGCGAATTTTGTGTGTGTGTTCCCTGCCTTTTTAATCATAATAATAAAATGGAAACGTAAACATTACATAATTGAGATATGCTTGCCTGCCACGAACGATATATTTTCTCTCGTACATGATTTACATTAAAATGAAAAAATTATAATTTTATTGCCTGGCAACAAAATTATTTTATTTTTAACAATTACCATTGTTTGTAAAAGTTTAAATGAATTTTCAAGTACTTTACTGTTGTTAAAACGTAAAAGGTTGCAGGCAAACTACCCCTTCCCCTTAACCGATCTTCACCAAAATCAAAAGGTCTTGAGTTATCTACAATTCAGGGACGTATGCAAAAAAGTATTTGGTTCTGTTTGAATATGCGACACTTATCATTCGTCATAGAAAAAATTACTCTTGTTAAAACATAAAATGTTGCAGGTAAACTACCCCTTTCCCTTAACCGATCTTCACCAAAAACAATAGGTCTTGAGAACTCTACAAATCAGGGCTGTATGCAAAAAATTATTTGATTCTGTTTGAATTTGCGGCTGTTATCGTTTGCCATAGAAAATGCCCTTGTTAAAACATAAAGCGTTGCAGGTAAACTACCCGTTTCCCTTAACCGATCTTCACCAAAAACAACAGGTCTTGAGAACTCTACAATTTAGGGCTGTATGCAAATAATCTTTTGATTCTGTTTGAATTTGCAGCTGTTATACGTTTGCCATAGAAAATACCCTTGTTAAAACATAAAATATTGCCAGTAAACTACCCCTTTCCCTTAACCGATCTTCACCAAAAACAATAGGTCTTGAGAACTCTACAATTCAGGGCTGTATGCGAAACATTATTTGATTCTGTTTGAATTTGCGGCTGTTATCGTTTGCAACAAAAAAAAATTTCCCTCGATAAAAAAAAACCTTTGCAGGTAAACTACAACTTTCCCTCTACCGATCTTCACCAAAAACAATAGGTCGTGAGTACTCTACAAATCAGGGCTGTATGCAAAAAATTATTTGATTCTGTTTGAATTTGCGGCTGTTATCGTTTGCCAAAAAAAAAAATTGCCCTTGATAAAAAAAAACCGTTGCAGGTAAACTACCCCTTTCCCTCTACCGATCTTCACCAAAAACAATAGGTCGTGAGTACTCTACAAATCAGGGCTGTATGCAAAAAATTATTTGATTCTGTTTGAATTTGCGGCTGTTATCGTTTGCCATAGAAAAAAAATTACAGACAGACGCACACACAGACACTTTTCGAAAAACGACTTTTTCATGTTTTGAGTGTAGTACAATCAGAATCTGCAATAATCTCAAACACAATTTTTTTTGCCATCACCATACTTCCATTTCCTTAAGGAGTATGGAAGTAATAAAGTTTGTCAATAACTGAACCTACATGATGGCACTTTTACCAAAGACTTGCTAACACAGTACAAGGAATGAGAAATGAGTAGATTATGTTTCTTTGAAGATACTGGAATGGTGGCTCATGTTGAATTTGCATGGTCGCACAATTTCCATCAATTCCCAAATTGTGTGCATGTAGACTACTGTAGTAGCACAATCTAGTCTATACAGCCCTAATTGAGCCTAAATGGACCATATAGAATACTTCCACTTTGCGTCATTAGTCACTACGTCTTAAGATTATACTGAAAATGTTCCAGCATCTCTTCCATAGTATGTGTATATATAGAGTGGAGTCACCATTAACCAACCGAGGTTCCGTGTTATCCAAGCTTAAACCAAGAAATAATGAAATCTCTATTATTGTAACTGTCCTTACATCGGCACCAGACGCTACGTGACATATTTTAATTGACACCAGACTGTACACAGCGACCTTGACTGTGACTGACACCCTACTTTCCCCTGCTCAAGTTCCCTGACACGAGTTAGTTTGCTGTCAGTCATCCTGTCGTGCTGTTAAAATGTAATCAACTGTGAAGTGTGAATAGCTGTGCTTTGTATTAAGATTTCTCGTGATTTGGTTTTACAGTTTCGTTTGGCAATGAGTGAACAAAGAAAACGTGTGGTTTTATCACTACAAGATAAGCTCAATGCTATCAAATGATTAGATCGTGGTGAAACCATTAAAAAAGTGGCAAGTGATTTAGGTATTGGTGAAGTGACTGGAGAAGAAAAAGGGTGCAAATTGAAGAGTGGGTGTCTCAACTTGCACAAATGACTGGGAACAAAGAAATACAAACTGTCTTGAAATGAAAAATAGCGAATATAAACAGACATTGAGGGTGTTGGTTTTGTGGTTTCAACAGACGAGAGTGAAGGGAAGTCCCTTGTCTGGTCCAATGTTACAATCCAAGGCACTGCAATTCTTCAATCGCTTCAAAGATGGAGAAGAGGAATTTACAGCAAGCATTGGTTGGCTTGATCGATGGAAAAAGCGATATGGCATGAGGCAGTTAAATATTACAGGTGAAATATTGTCAGCTTACGGCTGTGCAGTATATTCCTTTCTTGACAAGCTAGACAACATTAAAAAACCCATCTTGTCCCACAGCAAATTATATCTGATGAAATGGGCCTGAATTTTAAAATGTTGCCCACCAAGAATTTTGCAGCGCAGCAAGAACAGTCAGCTCCTGGCTATAAAAGAAGCTGGTATGTGCAAATAAATCTTGTGACCACAAACTTAAACTCTTGCTAATAGGCAAATCAAAAAAACCAAGAGCGTTCCAAAATCTGAATGTTGACAATCTTCCTGTTATGTATGCTAACCAAAAAAAGTGCATGGATGGATTCCTCAATTTTCAAGTCATGGTTTCATGAACAGTTTGTGCCGAGTGTAAAAAGATTTTGTGATGAAAATAATCTGGCCCGTAAGGCACTCTTAATTTTGGACAACGCTCCCACTCATCCTGACGAGTGTGAATTGGTCAGTGGAGTTGACATCTGGGCCCTCTTTTTACCTCTCAATGTAACGTCCCTTATTCAGCCCCTAGATCAAGGGGTTTTGGAAAACTTGAGAAGAAACTACCGAAAGAGACTACTGAGGCATTTGCTTGATGATTTAGAAGATGGTAAAACAGTTGTGTCTGAAACAAATTAACCTAAAAGATGTGATTTATTGGCTGGCAGAATCATGGGACGATGTGAAAGAATCTACTGTCCTGAAAAACTCGAAAAACATTTCTCCAAAAAGGGATGACACAAACGATGATGAAGAGAATGAAGATGATGTAGAACTAGTGGAACTTTTAAATCAGCTGCCAGTTACTGAGGCAGTGACGAATAAAGACGTTAACAACTGGATGAATGACGATGAACAATGTGAACTATCCGAAGAGGCCATTGTAAATTTGATTACTCAAAATAATAACAGCGACGATGAAGAAGACACTCCTACTGTGGACAGTAAGATAAGCCACGCTGACGGCTTAAGTGTAATTGAGAGGCCATTGTACGCCGACCAACAAGAAGATACGTCACCAGCTGACATTCTGGTCCTGCAGCGTCTGCGCAATATGGCATCAAAGAAGAGAGGCAGTGCTATCAAGCAAAAAACTGTTAAAAGATTTTTTAAAGAAATTATGAGATTTAATTGTTTAAGATTTTAATCTGACGAGAGCTGTACTGTTACTGTTTTTGCCGCTTAGGCGCCGTCCATATATTACGTCACCACAAAATTCGGCATTTTGGACCCCCTCCCCCCCATTGTCACCATTTGTCACACTCGGCGAACCCCCCCCCCCCATAATATTATGTCACCACAGTGGGTCAGACCCCCCTTATTTTCCCTTCTTTGTTGGAAGTCGGCGATCTTCAATGAAAAATTACGTACCAGCAATTATAAGTTATTTCTTTATTACAACTACTTTTAAGCACATTAAATTAAATTAAGTACCGTATTTAATTTAATTAAAACTATTAAACAAATTAAATAGTTATTAAATTTAAATATTATAATTTAAAACACTTTTGAACAAATTACAAACAAATTAAATACAACAAAATCCGCATATTTTCTAATTTAACAGTACAGAAGTTTGAGGACTTACCTTCCAATGTGTCAGAATGACGGGGATGCAGTCGCAAATATAGCCCACTCCGACTTAAATGAAATCCGGCTTTCTCCAAAGCATCTTTTAAATCGTCGAGCGTCTTGCAGCTTCGCACCTGTTCAGATTGTCGTCTTACCTGGGCTCCCCCGCCGAACATCGCGAGATCACAGATTGCCTTTAGAAGGCCCGGTTGTTCCTCTTCGGTACGTGGTCTACCTGAAGAGTCTCTAGATTTTAGCTGTTTTGAAATGTCAGGATGCTCGCGGCAAATTTCGTCCAATTTCTGTTTTTTTTTTTTTTTCTTACGACACGTTTTTTGACGCGCTGCGTTCGACTGCTTCCTTTTTAAAGCATTTTTTTCGCTGTTCAGTTCCTTCTTGAGAGATTCCAACTCTTTAGAAGAGTCGTCGCATGCAAGACCACTATCAGTTTCATTACGTACAGTACAAATTTTGGCTTGCAAATTCACAATCATCGTCTGATATACATCCTGGGAAGGTGTACGCCTTTTTTCATTTTCAGAGTCTCCGATGTCACATTTTTTAGGTGTATCTGTGAGCTGACGGTCGGCGCAGCCGGAGCCGTGATTGTTGCAGGTGCATGTGTTGCGGTTTTCACATTCGCGGAATGTATAGTAAAATACGAAAACAAACCCTTGACTTTCTTATTAGTCCCTCTCACCAAAAGCTCTTTCACTTTCGCACTAATCTTAGCGTCAAAAGACGAATCATCCTTGCCGCACTCCTTTTTTGCTTCCGCCCAGAAGGTATTGCAGTCATTTTGGAGATTCACTTTCGGCCTGTCAGGGTAGGCCTTCTTATACGCGTCGAAAAGAGACTCGTAAAGCTTGCCGCGATTCATGTTACGAACGACCACATGATGGTATGTATGATGGGAGTGAAGGCGTAGCAAAACGCGCGATAGGAGGACTCGAGACACGAAATCAAGAGAAGACTAAACAGACACGCTCGAAATCAAGAGAAGACTAAACAAAGAGCGTGCTCACAGCGAAGAATGTATGATGTGAGTAAACACGTGGTGGCCGAATTTGGGGAAATCGAGACACCGACAACACAGTGCTAGCAGCGAAGAATGTATGATGTGAGTAAACACGCGGTAGCCGAGTTCGGGGAAATCGAACTTTTGTGTGCGTGTGTTCTACGCCCCAGTACAAATTAGCGAAGAAAATGTAAATATTTAAATGCCTGTCTGCATAAAAAAGGGTTTTCTTTACAAAACTCATCCTTATAAAACGAAGAATAAAAAAGTGGTTATGTCACAACTGCTGAAACCCCCTCCCTCCCCCTTGTCACCATTTGTCACACTTAGCCGAACCCCCCCTCCCCCCCAAAGTGGTGACGTAATATATGGACGGCGCCTTAGTGTAATTAATAAAGGATTACGTAAGTTATAGAATCAGCTCTGTTTCTTATTTTCCTTTTTTCCAATTACGTATTAAATGTTTTTGTGGCAAAGTATCACAATATGAAGCAATTACGTGTATTACAGCAAATGGGTGCAATAGAAAGAGCTTATACTAATGCAATTTTTCTTTGAACCTTCTGTTTTTTCCGAGTTTTTGATTATCCAACGAGGTCTCGGTCCACATTACCTCAGTTAATCGCGACTCCACTTCTACCTTATGAATTGTAGTATACACCATTACTATTCAAGAGAACTTTACATGATACACCTTCCTTACTTTTCTGTGAATTTTCAAAATACAAGAGAGCATCGATTATCCGAACCTCTCGGGGCCAGGGTCCGTTCGGATAATAGATCGTAAATTGAAAACATTTCCCTTTACAAAAACAAAGGTTTTTAATACAAAATCATTTCTAACATACTGTTATATAATTACAGCAACCTGTATACTGTACTGTGGCTAAAAATCATTTAATTGAAACAGTGTAGTTAATAAAAACCAAAAGTTAATTTAAACAAAATTAGAGTGTAATGACAAACACTGTACTATAAAATTATTTAAAAATTAAAAAACATACAGTACCATGGATTTACACTTTTTTGAAGAATTGTCTATCACCGTCTGCTTCAAAGCGATACCCCAATTTCTCGCTGCTAAAGGCTGAAGTCGTTTTAAGTTTCATAATCTGAATACAATCTATCTTGTCTTCTGTTTCGGCTCACTTTAGAATAGTCTCAAGTGTGTCAAAACCTTTTGCTGCCGTCATGGTTTTGTATTAGTAGCATTCTCGCAGTCTTCATAGGCTGTATAGCTACAGCGTTTATTTATTACTGTACAGTACTGTAATAATTTATAGTATACAATATTTTATGTTCAATAAATATCCAATATGCCTACACGTGTCCAATACATTACTGTACAGTACAGTACATAATTGTACTTTTTATTGAGTTTGGATAATAGATCGTTCGGATAATCGAAGCTCTACTGTATTGTATAAAGTTGTCAAAAATCTCCCGCCGTTGTCTGAATAAGCACTAAAGTTGAATAAGTTTCTCTAGTCATTGTCCCACCATTAATATTAAGTTCATTCCACTTATCAAGCAAGTTCACAAATGCTTTAAGAAAAGCTGGTTTTTCATCACTGGCACAATTTGTCAGTGGCTCTTGATAAATATTTCTAAAGTTTAAACCTTTTATAAGGGGTCTTAAAATACATAATATCAAACCAAATAGAAAATATTTTGATAAATGTTGCTATGCCATCAGCAATGATTAAATTATGATTGCCTTTTTTTAAGTTCGACAAGGCTATTTGAAGCATGCATACGCGTGTATTATACAACGTGAGTGTTCTAAATTTGTGGGCCACAGTGCTTTTCTTGATAAGATGTATACAAATTTTAACAAATTTCCACACTTGATCTCAATTTTTTTTACAGTTTTCACAGAAGCTACATTGATATCAGTACTGTCAATATAATTGTAAGTTACACTATTGTTATAAGCAGAAATAGTACTATTGTTACTACAACTACTACTAGTGCTGCTATTACTGCACTACCACCCTCACCTCTATCATTAATATAATTACTAAAATTATAATTAAAACTAGGATAATACATGGCTTGTTCACTGACCTTTTGGTTTAATTAGTTTTTTCTGACACACTTAAATTTACTGTATCAACACAATAGAACAAAGAAGGTATACATGGATGAGTATATACATAATCTACTAGTGGATTCTGAAACATTGCTATTGGTTTTCTGTTTATTAAGTTATTGCCAGTGAAAACCATAACTACATGGAAGTTTATTGCCTCTAACTTCAAAATTATATTAAAAATATATAATATAATAATAATAATTATTATTATATTCTAATTGTTTTATATTATGTTAATTTATTGTATTTTTCAATACAGGAAACAGAACATCAGCTGTAATTTCCTTTCCAGGCAATATATAAGCCACATCTGTGTAAGATGTTTGGAACTTGCAATACTTTTAATACTAAAAACAAATACTCTGCCCTATTTGAATTATCATATGCCATACCAACAATAACATCTTTATAATCTACATACTGTTTCAAGTGTATTTCATCAATAATTATAAGAATATTTGTATTAGATTTCTTCAAAAAATTTTCTTATTTCCTTAAATGTGAAAGAAAGTGAGGACTTAATTTTAATTTGCTGTTAATTTTTTTAATTGTCTTTGAGGAAGAATAAAATGGCCAGACTCCCTAACAAATTCATATGCCTGTAGAAAAATAAAAATAGGAGAAAAAATTAATAGATCTGTGCTGTTCTGCCAATTTTATGGCTTGCAATTAATTAAATTTAGTTGTTCAACCATAAAATCTATAATAAATTTTTGCTGTTCAGACACATTGCTTTTACACGAGTTTAAAAGTGTGCCTATCACCTGGAGTACATTACTAATATTTATACAACTGCTATTGTTACTGCAATCACTGCTACTGGAACTGGTGTTTAAAAGTTTTCTATACAACTTAAAATCTTATAAATGTCATTCATGTGGCAAATCTTCTGAGGAAAGTCCACGATGTTTTTTAAATTATCAACTGGTACTCCCGTACATGATGCTGTTAAATTTAAATCTAAATATATTGTCACAGCGTAAAACAAAGTCACAACCCGTTATCATTTTCCAAACATAAAAACATTAGTGTATCGTCACTTATCACAACAGTCCAATACTTATTATAACTGAACTTCCTATGTGTTTAGTAGTTCATCTAAATTAGAAAAAGATTGGTCTTTTTCATATTGCTCAAACGATTTTTCACTAAAAGAAAGCACTGGCTGCTTGTCTTTCTTCTATCTTCAGCTTATTTAGGTTGGATCATCTCTTGAAGAAAACAGCTAAGATGGTTTGGACATGTGCAAAGAATGCCGGATAATCGACTACCCAAGCAAATTTTGGGATGGACACCATATGGTCGTAGGTGAAGAGGAAGACCTAGGTTGAGTTGGAGAGAAGGCATCAATCGGGCAATGAGAGACCGGGAATTGGAAGAAGAATCTTGGCTGGATCGAGACCAATGGAGACTAGGGATCGTAAGACGTAGAATAACGTTATGAACCGATTTATATATATTATTATAACCCCCCGTTTTCTCTGTTGTCTATCTATCTATAACATATAAAGCCCCAGAGGTCACTCACTGACTGACATAAATTCTAACCCATAAGGAAGCCTCGGAGCGAAAAAACACAAGAGACCTTTTGTATTCCCCGTCGGAAGTAACTTGTGGAAAAATTATAAAACCAAAGCTTTGTGCAACCGAAAGCCCGAAAAAACCAATTTCGTCTGACCGATTTTCATATCGGATATAAGGAAGCCTCGGAGCGAAAAAACACAAGAGACCTTTTTTATTCCCCGTCCGAAGTAACTTGGGGAAAAATTATAAAACCAAAGCTTTGTGCAAGCGGAAGCCCGAAAAAACGATTTTCGTCGGACCGATTTTCATACCGGATATAAGGAAGCCTCGGAGCGAAAAAACACGAGACCTTTTTTATCCCCCGTCCGAAGTAACTTGGGGAAAAATTATAAAACCAAAGTTTTGTGCAACCGGAAGCCCGAAAAAACGAATTTTGTCTGACCGATTTTCATACCGGATATAAGAGGGGAGCGTATCTCGAGAACGGTTAGCGCTATCGAGCTGGGAGTAATTTTAATCCAGTCGGCTCGCCTGACTAAATGTAAACCGATTATCGGTTGTTTGAAATTTACGAATAACTTTATTGTTTCTTGTTTGTTTTATGGCCCAGTGGGGGACTGGTATTAGTTTCTTATTTTGAGCAGTTGTTTTCTGCAATAAACGTACCATTTACCATGTATTTAAATGTAGAAATACAAAATGAAAGGTATTGCGCAATCGATGAGTCATCCTGTTACGCAATCGATGACGTCAGCATTGACGTAAATGCGCAATGCTAGAATCTTCGGTGTAATGCGAATCCTATCCCCTCTCGTCGTTGCGCAGTGTGAACTGTTTCAATCACTGCGCATCCCCCACTACCAATTCTCCCCACCACCGATCCTACCTTTATAAAGCCTTGCCTCCACATCGGAGCTCAGTGTGAGATCAGGAGCCGAAGAGTAAACAAGTAAAAAAGGGTGAACCCGTGCTACTTTGTTACTCAATTTTCTGAAATCACACTTTTCACTTCACTTCAACTATACGACTACAGCGAGGATCATCACGCAGGACATCTGAAAAACATTTTGCAGAGGAAAATTAGCAGCTGACAACTCAGAAGCCATCAGTTCCAGATTTCAAGACATCACAGTTTGCAGTTCATCTATATTTCTGCGGCTGGATCATCATTGAAGACATCTGATAACCTGACGAGGATTAGTTGTAGAGGATCATACGTCATCAGTTCCAGATTATCGTAGGAACAGGATTAACGCAGGCTGGCGATTTGAAGACATCGTTTTATGTGAGTTAAAAAAATTTAATACTTTATTATTTTCGTTTTTATTGCATGATAATTTTGTATTTATATTATTAGTATAATATTTATTGTTTATTTATATTTTTCCTTTACATTGTAAGCAATTATTATTTTTTTGTTATTATTTCAAAGATTTTTTTGAAATTATTTTTAAAGATGTCGCGTTTCGAATGCGTAGCCTCCGGTACCATTTCCCAGGCCAATCCATGATTTAGTGAAACTCGTAACGTTCAATGTGTTTGCATTTCAGTCGCAACCTGTTGCTTCATCGAAAATGTGCGTAGAGATTATCTCACAACACAAGATATTGACCGCTTGATAGTTCAGGGCGATTGTTATTATAAACAAACAAAACGGACACTCGGGGAAAACCACCGCCACGCTTTTTTAACGGTAAACGAGGTAGCCTAATATCTCAAATTAGAAAGTCAAACTTTTAAAATTGAATCGCACTTTGAAGATTACGGTGTTTATCCATCTTAGGATGATGAGTTATAGGGTCTTGCACGGAGGAATTGAAAGAAAAGCTTACAAATTTATTCGAAAATTACGCGGACTCGGGTTTCGTTTTTATCGGATTACACGTCGCGGTTTCGCTTTGGAAATGCAACTCCCAATATTTCATTTTCGATTCCCACGCGGTAAACGAGAATGGAACCTTCTCTTCTGACGGTGTCGGCCGCCTATTCGCGTTTTCTAATTTGAAAGAAATGGCAAGGTTTCTTATGAAAAGGTCTCCTTTTAATGGTTTAATTAACCAATATGAAATTACGCGGGTGGTAGCAACAAGAGGTCAGGAGCTCCAGTGTTCTACAAAGAGACCAATTCCACTCGAACTTAAGTCGGATCCGAAATTTAAAGCGCGAATATCGGTAGTTTTGGAAGATATTGGGGGATTAGACATCACTGAGCTTTCAAAGGATAAAACTGCGCCAAAAAGAAAAGCCGGAAGGCCTCCGAAAAGGCCCCGTGGTCGTCCAAAGACTTCCTCGTCGAGCACAAGAGATCAGCACCGAGAAGCGGTTCAACGATACACCGAAAGCCATCCAGAGGTACACAGAAAGGCTGTCGAAAATTACTCGCAAGAACATCCTGAGGTAAACAGAAAGGCGGTAGGGAAATATAGAAAAGAAAATCCGGAGGTAAATAAAGGGGCAGTCAAGAAATACAAAGATTCTCATCCTGGACCTCATCTACCGATAGTGCTTAGAAAAGGACCAATAATTGCTGAACGGACGGGAAAATCTTTGGATGAAATAAAGGCCTATCGTATTAAAACTCTTTCTCTACTTGATGAAACCCACAAGTGTTCTCACTGTGGAACGCGACTCTTCGAGGAGGAAATTGGAAGAACACAGTGGTGTTGCGGACTAGGAAAATACAATGTGATGGATTTTCCAATTCTTTCAGCTAAAATTTATTCGGACAAGCGGTTCCTAAACCTTCCGCGGAGGTATAACAACCTCTTCTCTTTTTGTGCCCTTTCGGTTCCCTTAGGCTATCACCACCCTAAAGGACTCTCTTTTATGAAAATATTAGGTCGGACATACCATTTGGTGTATGATTTAAATTGCGGAGGCCGGAATAATAGTTTTCTTTATATAGACGACGGTAATGCGCGGATCGCTGAGGGCCAACAGAAGCAACTGGAACCGGAAATAATACGCGAAATCCAACAATTTCTTGGATCCCGAAACCCATACGTTTCCCTTTACAAGAAGTTACATGAGGAACCTTCAGAAAATGCCCGCCTTGAATTCGAAACCACCTCGCGACGAACACACGGACCGGTTTTAGGTGACAGGCCGCTTTCCACTGAAGTCTCGGCAGTCCTCAGTTGCGACGAATCAGAACCACCGCAGGGAAAATTCTGCGTTTGGAAAAAGGGATCAACAGAGCCGAGAATTATACACGCCAACAATTTTTTGGTCGAACCTTTCCAATACCCTCTTCTGTATCCCGAAGGCCAACCGGGTTGGCACTTGGGTAGGTCAGATAACAAGGGACAAAAATTGTCCCTCTTGAAGTATACTCGGTGTTTACTTCTTTCGGAAGTTAACGGTATAGTATTACAGGCGCTCGACGGGGAAATTCAAAATTTATATAGTTTCGACAGTGTAGCCGAGGAGGACGGAGCGGGAATAGATGTTGATGAGTCCCTATTATATCAGGCTCAAGGGAAAGGAATTCCAGAACACATTCTCAGGCTTAAGGTAGGATCGGTTTGCATGGTGACGCGAAATTTAAATTTTGATCTCGGCTTAGTCAACGGCACAAAAGTAATTATCGTCGCAATTACTCGTCGACTTATCACATGCCGAAGAACAGGCTCTGACGAGCTTTTTGGCATCCCAAGAATAACTTTTAAATTTCCGATTTTCCCAAATAGTCCCATCGAAATGTACAGGCGGCAGTTTCCCCTCGAACTTTGTTACGCGATAACGATCCACAAAAGTCAAGAGCAAACCATAGATTTCGTGGGATTAGATTTACGGTCCGACCCTTTTACCCACGGGCAACTTTACGTCGCGCTTAGCCGGGTAAGATCTCCGAAAAATATTCACTTACTTGTTCCTCCCGACCGGGTTATAGATGGCGTTCCTCACACAAGAAACATAGTGTATAAAGAACTATTATAAATAATGTATTCTCGGTAATAAGCTTTCCACCCTGTAAATATGTAATATAATAATGTTTAAGTGTGTACTATTGAAGTTTGCATGTTAAAATAAGTGATTGTAAATATTCAGATATTGTAAATAAATAAAAGGCATTACCGAGAATACATTATCTCCTGGGATAGGTTCGTTCGGAGGCCGTTGTAAATACAGTATGTCTATAGCTCCCCCGACGTTCGTCGGATCGGGGCGTCCACCGAGGGGGGCGAAGCCGCGAGTCTATTCTATTCTATTCTATAACATATAAAGCCCCAGAGGTCACTCACTGACTCACTCACTGACTGACATAAATTCTAACCCACAAGGAAGCCTCGGAGCGAAAAAACGCAAGAGATCTTTTTTATCCCCCGTCCGAAGTAACTTGGGTAAAAATTATAAAACCAAAACTTTCTGCAACCGGAAGCCCGAAAAAACGAATTTCGTCTGGCCGATTTTCATACCGGATATAAGAGGGGAGCGTATCTCGAGAACGGTTAGCGCTATCGAGCTGGGAGTAATTTTAATCCAGTCGGCTCGCCTGACTAAATGTAAACCGATTATCGGTTGTTTGAAATTTACGAATAACTTTATTGTTTCTTGTTTGTTTTATGGCCCAGTGGGGGACTGGTATTAGTTTCTTATTTTGAGCAGTTGTTTTCTGCAATAAACGTACCATTTACCATGTATTTAAATGTAGAAATACAAAATGAAAGGTATTGCGCAATCGGTGAGTCGTCCTGTTACGTCAGAATGTTACGCAATCGATAGACGTCAGCATTGACGTAAATGCGCAGTGCTAGAATCTTCGGTGTAATGCGCATCCTATCACCTCTCGTCGTTGCGCAGTGTGAACTGTTTCAATCACTGCGCATCCCCCACTACCAATTCTCCCCACCACCGATCCTACCTTTATAAAGTCTTGTCTCCACATCGGAGCTCAGTGTGAGATCAGGAGCCGAAGAGTAAACAAGTAAAAAAGGGGGAACCCGTGCTACTTTGTTACTCAATTTTCTGAAATCACACTTTTCACTTCACTTCAACTATACGACTACAGCGAGGATCATCACGCAGGACATCTGCTACTCCAGAAATGAATGACCTCACTTATTTAGATTTTTACGAGCTGTACAGAACCTACCCGAGCAGTCCAAAATCCTCTCTTAATGCGGTTCGGCATTCGGACGGGAAACATTTCATAACGCGAAGACAGAGGGGTGATTGTGTCGCGAAACTCTTTTGGGTCGCTCCCACCAGAGGTGAGCAGTATTATCTGAGAATGCTGCTATGCAGGTATCCATGCCGTGGGTATGAGGACTTGTACGCTCTCGGAGGCCCTGATTGCAAAATGTTCCAGCAGGCGGCTAGGGAATTGGGATTCGCGGATGATAAAAAAGAATACTTTGACGCTCTTGAAGAGGCTGCACGCTTCATGAAAGCCGACAGATTGAGGCAATTTTTTGTTATGCTCTCGGCGATAGGATCTCCGGTGCCGGAAATGTGGGAGAAATATAAAGCAAATTTATGGGAGGATTTTTTGGAACATTTTCACGAAGATGAGGAAAGAGCGTATAAGTTAGGTCTTATTCACATAGATAGGTGTCTGCGCCGACATGGATCTTCGCTTCTAGAGGCCGGTCTTCCCGTAGTTGAAGATGATTCCACGGAATTAGGTCGCGAAAAACTTCAATACAGCGTCTCAGTTCAGAATGCTTTTGTCGAGGAATGGGAATCGCGGCTGTCTTCTGATCAATCTAGGGTTTTTGATTACTTTAAGTTGCTCATGCGCGGCGAACAAAATGAAAAAGTTCTCTCTTCTTGGACGGTCCTGGCGGTTCGGGAAAAACGCTCCTTCTTAAAATTATTTCAGCTTTCGCGCGGTCTCAAGGTAAAGTCTTATGCGTAGCCAGTTCCGGCATCGCCGCTCAAAATCTCACCGGAGGTACGACTGCACATAGCCTTTTCAGATTACCCCTAGATATACGCGATGACGGTATCTGGTCGATAACCAACGGGACACAGAGAGCTGAACTTATCCGAGAGGCGACTTTACTGATTTTCGATGAAGCGGCTATGGCGCATAAAAAATTAATCGAAATGTTGGACCGGTCTCTCAGAGACCTGATGCAAAAGGATGAGTTGTTTGGCGGTAAAATAATAATTTTCTCGGGAGATTTCAGGCAAATTCCTCCGGTAGTAGAAAACGCTAAGACAAATGCCGATACCGTTCGTGCGTCAGTTCGCGGATCTTATATCTGGAAAAAAGTTAAGTCGTTCACGCTTACAACGGCCCATAGGTTAACGGGCGAAGGATATTATGAAGAATTTTTAATGAAGATAGGTTCCGACTCCACCGAAAAACGCGAGCTCGGCGAAGGGCGTAATTTGGAAAAACTCGTGGCACTACCGAAGCTATCCTACGTGACTTAGCTTCGCGAATTGATCGACTTTGTTTTCACCAAAGAAATTTTACAGAAGCCTGATGAATGTGCAAAAAGGGTTGTAATATGCACTCTGAATAATAATGTCAAAGAAATTAACGGTAGTATTACAGGCGCTCGACGGGGAAATTCAAAATTTATATAGTTTCGACAGTGTAGCCGAGGAGGACGGAGCGGGAATAGATGTTGATGAGTCCCTATTACATCAGGCTCAAGGGAAAGGAATTCCAGAACACATTCTCAGGCTTAAGGTAGGATCGGTTTGCATGGTGACGCGAAATTTAAATTTTGATCTCGGCTTAGTCAACGGCACAAAAGTAATTATCGTCGCAATTACTCGTCGACTTATCACATGCCGAAGAACAGGCTCTGACGAGCTTTTTGGCATCCCAAGAATAACTTTTAAATTTCCGATTTTCCCAAATAGTCCCATCGAAATGTACAGGCGGCAGTTTCCCCTCGAACTTTGTTACGCGATAACGATCCACAAAAGTCAAGAGCAAACCATAGATTTCGTGGGATTAGATTTACGGTCCGACCCTTTTACCCACGGGCAACTTTACGTCGCGCTTAGCCGGGTAAGATCTCCGAAAAATATTCACTTACTTGTTCCTCCCGACCGGGTTATAGATGGCGTTCCTCACACAAGAAACATAGTGTATAAAGTACTATTATAAATAATGTCTTCTCGGTAATAAGCTTTCCACCCTGTAAATATGTAATATAATAATGTTTAAGTGTGTACTATTGAAGTTTGCATGTTAAAATAAGTGATTGTAAATATTCAGATATTGTAAATAAATAAAAGGCATTACCGAGAATACATTGTCTCCTGGGATAGGTTCGTTCGGAGGCCGTTGTAAATACAGTATGTCCATAGCTCCCCCGACGTTCGTCGGATCGGGGCGTCTACCGAGGGGGTCTGGGGGCGAAGCCCCCAGTGAGCGGCGAAGCCGCGAGTCATCCAATAAAGCCTCAAGTTGTTGGCGTCAATTTATAACAACAAGCTTCCTTTGTGTGTGTGTTTTAATCTAGTCACACGTTGGTTGCATCAATTTATAACAAGCTGCTTGAGTCGTACTCTATTTTATTCGACTCCGTTGTGTTATTTTTTACGATGTCTGAAACCTTGTAGCTTTCCCGATACTCGTCGTTCTTTTGACCTCGCCAATACCTGTTTACCTGATTCCACGTAGTTGTTATTTTCCCGATTATAGGCGCCAAATTGTTTGATTCAAAACAATTAAAAAATTTTACTTCTTTCTCTTGATGCAACCGTATCTCTCGTCGCTTGGTGTCTGCTAAATTCGAAATCCGCTCTCTCGTGACAGTCGTACCAACCTGTAATTCTGGTAGAAAATTTGCACGGTGCTATATTAATGAAATAAACACATAAATATTATTAATTGAAATAATGAACAGGTATTACTTTTGAGTATTGGTTTATTAATTATCGGTTCTGCTTTTGATAGTTACTAAGACATGAGATTATAAAAATATATAATTTTTTGCTCCGGCTTCAAAGAAATTACAACTTAGCGGTTGGCAATTGATCGTTGGGTCATTGACTGACCACGTTCTAATGTCGAGTTTATATTATACAAACATGTAATCAGTCAAAGAGTTCTTTTGATTACGGCAAAAAGATAACAAAATGATTTTCGAAAGTACAATCCTTCACATCAAGTTAATTAAATATTATGATCCTTCTTTACAACAGTTTTCTTAGTATTTAAAACAATACAGAGTTCAATTTACAAATATAGGTTAAGTTAGATATCGTGTACAAATATTTTCTTATTTCCCAAAGTGTTAATAATTAATTTGAGTAATCTTTGGTAATTATCGATTTTCTGGGCTGCGCTGGTATTGACGTGACATATTTTTTTTTCTATTCTTCTATGTTATATAGACACGAGAAAAATAATCTTAAACGGCGGTCAAACCTATTTACGGAGAAAAAAAATAAAATAATTACTCCCATAAGAACATGTAGAGTGAATGGCCGCCATGTTAACTGAGCGACGGCACACAAATGCACAGTAAATGTTTGAAAAATGGTTCGCCTTAATTTTTGCAAGAATTATATGAAACAATGAACTATATCCGCGGCCCTTCGGTCCGCCCCTCCGAACCTAACCGGCAGGTATCGGCTCAACTCGCTTTTCATCCAACTCGCTTGTAAATGTTTGAAAAATGGCCGTCCTGTACCGCTGTTGCATGCGTTCTTAAGTGAGTAATTATTTAATTTTTTTTCTCCGTAAATAGGTTCGACCGCCGTTTAAGATTATTTTTCTCGTGTTTATTTAGTATAGAAGAATAGAAAGAAAAATATGTCACGCCAATACCAGCGCGGCCCAGAAAGTCGATAATTACATAATCTTTTAATAATGATTTTACATGTTTTAATAGTCATTCAGTGTTTTTAGTGTTTGAACCAAGTTTTGGATATTATGCATTAATATTGAAGTGTAGTGATCAGTCTCGTGGGTGTAGTAAATTAATTAAATATTATATATTACAACTTCATCGATGTTTGATAGATTATTTTCATAAATTCTGGTGTTCAGGTCTTCCTTCTCTTATTTCATTAGTTTATATTGGTTTTATTTTCTGTATTTTATGTTTACTTATCTTTTTCCCTCACTGTGTACTGTTATTCGTTTATATTTTACAATTTGTTTTCACATTGCTTTAGGCCTACCTTTGCCTATCCTTTTGACATTGTTTAAACTTTAATTTTGCTCTTATTACTAGTTTCTTATTGCTTTGTTTTAGCTAGTTTACAATGATTACAGATTTACATCCCTTAGTATATGAATACTACCGCTTCTCTGACATATTAATGTCTTTTATATCTAAATTTATAACTTTAACATGAACTGTTTCTTAGGCTTTCATCACCACTCAACATAATACAACTTACTCTTAAGACTATTTCAACAATTATAACATTTGCACATTTCTATAATACAGTATTACTATTATCTTCTCTGCTTTTCTTTATGACATAATAACAATACTTTCAAACATTTATTATATAATTTTAGTATTGTAACATTCATTTCTTTTTTAGGCCTACTGTAACGGTACAGTAGTTCCGTATAGGAAATTTGTGGGTACATGACAAATATAATTTTATTGTAAATTCAATGTAATCGAATATGTGAGGGTAAAAGTTTCCAACTATGAAACAACGCAGTATGTCAGGACGAGTTGGCGTCAAGGTCAAATGGTGTACGTGACCCACGACAGCGAGTCTGCTAACAATGACCAGACCACTCCTAGAAATGTCATTAAAATAATGCAAAACAATAACTGCACCGTAAAACAGAGACGTCATCGCCACAAAACAATAGAACGATGACGCATTAACCCTTCCACTTGGGTAATATACGCTATATTGTCTTTCTCAGTCGAAACAACACTGTCAGTGCAACTGCATGTGCTACAAATTGCTGGCCAGCAAGTACATAAAAAGTATTTAAAAATGTAATTAAATAAGTGAAATCTAAACTATTTACAACTAGCAGTAGGCCTATATAAAAATGTAACGTAGAATCAGTGGAAGCAATTTGAACAGAGAGACAGTTAACAGTTCGACAGAACAGCAGTTGAACAACGAGGGACGCCTGACTCGATCACCAACTCAACAAACTCAGGAAAGTAATTACTTTCAAAATTTCAGCTATAAACTTTTTCTTTAAATTTTGAGCTCAAATATATTAAAATTTGTAAGAATGTACCGTAGAATTATATTGTGGGGAGTATGTGTGTGTGAGAGTGCGTACCGGTACACATTTAAAGCCACGAGGCATTGGTTTATGTTACGTGACGTACAAGACGTAACAAAGTAAAATATTAAACTGCAGTATGTTTTTTTTGAATTCATTTCATAGTAAACCAGGGTAACTTGAACATAAAATATATTATGTAATTGTGTCACGAGTAAGGCTGAAGCAACGAAAATATCGCGCAGCCATTTTGTTTTTGTTAAAGGAACGAGACTCCATCTTGTTTTTGTATTTTCAAATGTTTAAAATTACGATAATTAAAAACATCAGTTTGCAATAGTAATATCCGAGTATGTTATTTCAAAAAAAAAAACATTCAGTCTGTGCTCGCCTAACGAACCTGGACCCGCATTTAATATGTATTATGTTGGCAACATCAGCAACATGGCGCCTGAACCGGCATGTAAACAAAGTTGTAAGTGAACGAGATTTTGAAAAAGGTAAGTCACTTTTGAAGAACGAAATATAAGTGTTAAGTTACAAATGGCTGCCCGAACGGTGACTTTATATAAATAAATTTTATATAAATAAGCCAGCTGCAGAGACGGAATGGTTATTGGAAATATAAAATCTCAAACCATCGAATGATCGAACTCTACTTGCTGCGACGTACAATTGACCATTTGTAAAAACTGGCTGCCTCAATAAAATTCCAATTTTTTCTAATGTTTGTCCTTGAGACTTATTTATTGTCATTGCAAATGCAGGTATAATTGGAAATTGAGTTCTTTGAAAGTTAAATGGTAAAACAGTACCGGAATATGTTAAATTTATACGTGGAATCAAAATTCTCTTATTGCGTGCGGTTCCAGTTAAAACTTCGCAATCAATAGCATTACGATGCATACACTTGATGCGCATTCTTGTTCCATTGACTAATGCTTCCTTTGTATTTAAGTTTCTGATCAGTAAAACGATGCAATTAACTTTCAATACTAACTTATGTGGTGGCAAACCACTAATAGTCAAAGAATTCAAAAACTCTACTGGATAGTTATTGATTTCATTGTCATCATCACAAATTATTTTATCGTAGCTATGATATGTTTTCTGTTCACCTGGTATTCGATTAAGTAAATCAGTATTAATAAAAGTACAATAATCATTTTTAGGTGCTAAAATAACTGACTTCAATATGTTATCTGTGAGTATGTTTTCTGAAATATTTCCGTACACCTCATTAATAATATTATTTTCATCTCCTATTAATTGCTGAGGTATTTCAATAATATTTTCACCAAACTGAGGGAATTGTGGGGCTTCATCATTACCAATTTTTTTCAAGAATTCGACAAATTCTATTTCACTTGGTAAGGCTCTCATATTTTGAGTAAACGTTACTTTATGAAAATAAACAAATTTATGCCAACTCGTGACACAATTTTCAATTGAAGTTGCGCGTGATCCATGTGGGACAACTGGTAAGATTTGCCGAAAATCACCGCACAGAAGTATCGTTTTCCCTCCAAATGGTTTATGTTTATCATTTTCATCGCATAGATCCTGCAATAATCTATCTATGATTTTCAACACTTGCAGTGGGCACATAGAAATTTCATCAATAATTATCAATGATGATGAATTTATGTAACGTCCATAGCTACTGTTTGCGGTAATATTCGCTACAGAATTTTCCAAAATGGGTATAGGCAATTTAAACACATTGTGTAAAGTTCTACCTCCAAGTAATAGAGTTGAAGCTATGCCACTGAACGCTGTTGCAATGCAACTAAGATTAAGCGAATTTAATTTGTGAATGATTGCTGTTTGTGTGAATGTTTTTCCACAACCTGCATGAGCGGTTAAACAAAAAACATTAGATCCAGTATCATGATGCAAAACTTCACGGATCACACGATCAATTAGATTACGCTGTTCAATATTTGCAGTTTCATAATGCTCAGAAAACAGAAACTCTTGTTCTATTGGATCAATAGCATTTGCTTCGTCTGTTCTCTGCGAATACGTGGGAACTGGTAAACCAAGTTCTTGACATGACAAATTATGAACATTCAAAATATCTTCAATTTCTAATAGAGCTGTATTAAAGGATACTTCTTCATTGTAATCTCTCAAAAAATCTTCACTAAGATATACTTTAAATTCATTCCATAACGCCAATGCATTGGCTGGCACATTTAATGCACAAATGTAACCAAATAAATTTCGCATTTGTTTTGGTGAATGTAATTCTTTTGCTTCATTTAAACATTCGCGCTATTCATTATCATTTGAAGCAATGTCGCGAGCATGGCACGCTTCAACAAACGAAGTGTGTATAATTCCATTGTATGTTCTAACATCCTCAAATGATTTTGGACCACAGACATGTAATAAAAGCAATCGTAAATGGAAAAGTTCGATGTCTTTTGGTGATACTACATATATGCGTGTAATGATTTTATCACCTCCACGCCTTCTCTTCTTCCATTTTTTTCGGGAATCTTCCCACACATAATGCAAAGGAATTTCAATATAGGCTACTTATATTCATGCGCTGATGGATCTGATCGATTCAATTCAAAAAATGCTAATAATTTTGTTTGTCTTGCATTTTCAATTGCTTGACGTTCTTGCCCTTCTCGAAAGTAAACATTCTGTCTACGCGGTAAATGAATGTCAAGTCTAACGATGACATGTGATTGAAAATGCATTGGTAATTCATAGATGCGCCATACAGCTTCAGTTGATCCGACATAACGGCCATTTAAAAAATTTTTAACTTCATCAATTTGTATTTCTTGACCTGGTTCATTTCTCTCTGAACCTAATTCAACAGATGCACTGTCATAGCCTTTATACACGTATTTATAAATGTATTTAACACTTTTAACTGTAGTGCATACTTCAACATTTATATGGCAATTAAATTTGGCAAGTAAATACGGATTGTATGGTACAACATAACGATTGTCGAGGCAACTACCGCGAACTTCAGCATTAATACCATTATCACGCCTTCTGTATAATGGATATCCATTTAATGATTCACATGTAAATTCATTAAATCGTTTTCGATAATCTTTTGTGCATTTTCCATCTCTCATACATACAGAATTTGGATTAAGTACACCGCATGGACCATGCATCATGTGTTTTACAACATATTCATGTAATGTAGGATGTATGTGTTTGAATGTTAGGCATCTCCACAGATACAACTTTATCAATATCGGTAACGTTAACAATTTTATCTTGCTCATTTAAAGAGAGTAAAATGTGAGCATGAGGCAATCCTCTCTTTTGAAACTCAATTGTATAAATGAGTGCTTCAACTTTACCGAAGATTTTGTTTAGTGTAAGGCCCTCAATTAATGCTTTCAGTTTGGACTTGAATACACGCACAACAATATCAGGTCAAAAATTAGCTGACTCACCTACACCAATATTGCTAACTATTTCAGGCCAACTTGGATTGCAAGTCATTGTAATAAACAAAGAAGGCTTTCCGAAATGTTGTACAATTGACATTGCATCTAAATAATTCTGATACATATTTCTTGGAGATCCATTGAATGAAGATCGTAAAATTACTCTACGGCCAACATTATTGGCATTGGGGTTCAATTCTAAATAATCTGTTAAATTGTTGTAAACTTCAGACCTAAGACTTGTTTGATTTTGTCGAATGAAATGTAACCTTGTGCCCTCTATTCTCACATACATATCAACTATCCACTGCAGAAATAATTTTTGTGAATGGTGCAACATGCTAATATCTTCTCTAATTGCAAGTCGATAGGCTGCATACTGAAGCATGGTTAATTTATTTCTGGGCGCTCTTGAATTAGATGTAGTTGGTACATTATGAGAAATATTGATATGCCACCCAGTATCACCATTTGAAAAAAGTAATGGATATGCTAAAGGGTCCAATGATGAATCCAAAACAGAGATATTTTTAATGGTACCATTAACTTTTGAAAACGAAACCCTATTTCGTTCAAAGGGTGGCTCACCATCAACTGTACTAAACATTACTGTTACATCAGTTTGAACTGCATCATTATAACGGCGTAGATCTAAATCATGATTTACTTTAACGAGCATACAAATTTCTTTATTTTGATTTTCAACTCTCTGACAATGATCTTTCATTGCAATGAATGGCCGAACGAAAGGATTAATGCGTTCCAATTAAAGAGTGTTTTCGCGCATTATATTGTTATTGCATGTTTGATTATAGTGTTCACGTAATCTATAATTGACATCAGTGTCAACATCATAAAAATATAATTGCGCATAACATGGTGAGTGACCATATCCAGCAGTCATTGGACCTGATCTGTGATAAAAAAATCATGTATTTTAAAATGATACACTCCACGCGTAACTGTATCCGAAATTTTAGCTTCTGAGCTAACCATAGCAAATGATGAATTGTATTTACGAATGTTTTCAAAATAATTTTTTGACTTTCTTTTTATTGAAGGTTCATTTGAAGTAAGTCCATCATACAATGATTTAAAGTATTCATTTTGACTTAAGGCCGGTAATATTGCTTTACCCTTATGACAGCATGAAGTGAATGCAGTCCTTTCACCTAAAGTGAGCTCAGATTCGAAATGTTTTGCATTGCAAAACCTGCATTGTAAATGCATTAATCCACAATCAAAAGTATTAAAATTTCTTGGAATGACATTCAGTGCGCATTTAAATGTATCCCTCAAAATAATTTCATCATTATCATTTTGACTTTCACGCGAATGTATATTCCTTCTTATTTAATGAGTTATTTTATAATTCCGTTAAACCCTATTATACCTTGAAGAGAAATCTGTCTAATTTTGTATTTTTACGCTCTCTCTTTGGTGTCAGATAATTCCGCTATAAGCGCTGTAGTATCGGCTCAACGAAACTTAGAGGTTATTTCAATGTTTATGTTAACCAATTATTCTATACTTATTCAGTTACTTTTTTATTCCTAGCTCATTAACCATACTCCAAATAACAAGATTTTGCCAATATATAAAGGTTCTTTATTTGTTTACTTAATTCACATTGAATAAGATATGTTCTAATTAACATATGCTTGGGCTATAGATTGTATGAATCGATTGTTGATTATTCTAATCCTTTATTTAAATTTAGTTATATAGTGTGTTTTGATTTGTAATTAATTTAATTCAGGGTGTGAAGGTTCTTGTAACTGTGGGGAAGATTAAAAATACATAGATAAGAATGCAAGATTTACAAATTTGAAGTGTTGTGTAGTTAGTATGATTAATATAATAATAATTTACCAGACTAGAACGAAGCAAATCGTGTAGGCGGTTGATCGCTGAATTTACTGTTCTGTATGATTATGCCGTACGATTTTCCTTCTTCGGTTTAATAAAAAGGAATTCTTGTCCTGTTCACTTCGGATATACAGCTCTCTGGATTGATTTACAGCCCGATTGATGTTTCTTCTGCAACGCCAGGATCCAAATAAGTTCTTCTTTCGGTTGAAGCAATTAGTGTTGTTCCGTGTATTTGAAAGGTTATAATTTCTGGTGTAGTGAATATTATTAATTGTGATACTGTTAATTCTTTCTATTTGGTTTAATATCTCATCAATTCCCTTCGGATATGGGACAGTTCAAGTTCTTTCTTGTATAATCCAGTTATTTATTCTCTATTATGATTTCATATTGTAGTGTTATTTGGTTAAACTGTATTGGTGATAAACGTAAATATTGTCATTAGAATTTTGTATTTTATAATCGTATCTGATAATTTAGAATATTACGATTAAATAGATTATTCTTGGGTTTTTTAATCTCATCACATTCAGATCATCAAAGCAATTATTGTTAAGTCAACAACTTCCTCTTCTTCTGTCGTCCCTAGCAACACATGACTTCTTCCTTCCGCATATCTTGAATATAGTATTTATTTCATATATTTTTTGTCTATTTCTTATCAATTTGCTATCCTATCGGAATGTAACTTTACCGATAGTTGGTTTATTATTTTCTACACATATTCTGTTGGTTTTTTGATATAAGCCGGTTTTTTTTCTTTTTTATATTTAATACACTTTCGATATTAAATGTTATTAATCGATATCATGGCATTATGGTATTATCATAATTTGTATAAATTTTATTATATATTATTATTAGTTTAATGTTTTTTCTAGCTCTTCAAATCGTATTTATTAATTATTATTAATTGATGTACCTAACCTTTATGTTATGAGTGTTTATATAGTAGTTTTGGCTGTTAGGCCTTTTATTGTAAACGGATCTACCTGTGTTTATAACTGGTACACATCTATAGCCCCTTTTACATAAATTCATACATATAATCAAATCTTAACTATTAACATTTACATAAACAATTATTTTTTCATATCTAATAACAATTTTATGTTGACCTATGGATCACATATAAGAAAATTCAAATCTATTAACATTAATTAGCTGCTTCACACTTCATTCTACAACAGTCATTGAATAATACAACTTGTTTCATTATCTTTCATTAACTCAACACATATTTGGTATAACATAACATAAACTTTATCATAACATTTGTTGTCACAAAATAATACCTCTTAACTCAAAATTCTTATTTGTTATTACTATAAAGTAAATCATTGTTTCATTTTTTTGTTTGCTTTTCACTAAACATATATCATCAACTATTATCTAACTTACAGGTTCGTTTATTCTTGTTAACACTACCTTGCATCCTTATTTACCTATCTATCTACCTTTATCCACCTTTATTTACCTTTATCTATGATTATAATTGTAATTATTGGATCTTTGTTCTATTATGGGGTTATATATTGACTTGTTTATTATTCTGTGAACCTTGTTTTTATGTAACATGAATGCTAGCATTTCTGTTGCGTTACAATATATAAAACACAGATATCTAATATACAAAATATAAAATAAACGTTTTTTTGCCTTGACATACACTCCACAGACTATTGTTGCCTGGCAACAAAATTATTTTATTTTTAACAATTACCATTGTTTGAAAAAGTTTAAATGAATTTTCAAGTTCAAATGAATGTTTTATTTTATTTTATTTAATGTATTTGTAACATATTATATATAAATTTTAAATTTTATATTTAAATTTTATAAAAATACTTGATACAACATGCATTTTTATTGAGTGTATTAATATACTTATTATAAATTTGTGCCAAAATTTTTCTATAATAACCATGTATTTCAGTTAATACAATATTGTTAGAAAAAGACAAATACTTTTTTTCATCTTTAGTGTCATCAAATAAACATTTCAGTGTAAAGTCTGTACATACTTTCAATGGTTATGTATTAATTCTGTCTCAAAGAATGCAGAATGACATGAAAAATGTAAGGCACTAGCAACTGTCTTCATTGCCATCTGTTTTCAAACAACAAAAATAGAACATATAATCTAAAATTACAGACTACCTTAATACCCCAGCTGTTGATAATTCTGTACAAAAAGGTGTAGTACCAAAATTTAACCACTGAATCCAAAAGAATAATATTTTTACAAATACATATTTTATATACAGGTGTCCTGGGAGGAGAGGGGAATAATTTGAGAAATGGTTCTATAGTGTAAAAGAAGAAAAAAAGTTCATATAAACATATGTCCGGAAACGCTTTGTAAGCGAGTTACGGCTAGCGAAAGATTTCGCCCGGGTTTCGGTTCCCCCGGGTAAATGAAGACTTTCTGAAATTCTGGGAAGGTAAATTAAGGGGCGAATTCTGTTGTTTCTTATGGTTTTTGACCTGAAAAATCGAATAAAACAGGTCGCAGAACTGTATCTCCCATAACTTTCATGATATCCGACGTAAAACAGAAAAATCTTTGCCTAAAAACGTATTGTACTGTTTTTAACCAAAATTGGTATTTTTTGTTGATTTTTATTGACTTTATTTACACCATTTTTCTCATAATTAAATTCTTTACAAGTTTTGTTTTTAACTTTTATGCATTTATTAATCATTTAACAAAGTTATTGTACTTCTAACCTAAAAACACGTTTTTTTATGCATAATTCACAGTGAATTTTGATGATATACTTGTCTTTATTCTGAGGTGTAATCTTGTTGTTACATAATATGCGTTAAATGAAATTATTCGTAAATTTAAAACTCGATCTTGTTTTTGTCCATATTAACAATCATTCCATGTAGGCCTACACCATTTATTAAACAAAACAAAATATTTGCTGATGTTTGTTGTAAATCATTAACCATTAATTATTTTCTTTATATTGGACAGTAATGCTGTCAGGAAAAACAATAATTCTACCTTGAAAATTCTGGACAAGCAAGTCATTAATAAATATTAATTCTAGGATTGCATACTACAGTTTTGCTGCAACTTAAAAAGCAAAAAATGTAAAAGAAAAATTTCGTTTAACCTGACTACCCTATTTTTTTTTAAATTCCAAAAAGCAGACTTTTAAAATTGTAAAACAAACAATCGTTTTAATTTTGTTATTTTCTATTGTAGTGTATTTATTGTTCATAGCCTGAAGGTACCATAACAATTATGGTACCTTTAGGCTATGAACAATAAACACACTACAACAGAAAATTAAGATTACAGGTACCATTAGTAAACAATAAGTGTGTGTATATTCTAAATAGATCACATAATCATTAATTTTGTTATTATTATAATTATAATAAAAACTAAAAGTCCGAAATAATGAGCTGTTTTTTTCTTTTTTTTAGCTAAATATATAACCGTAAATCCTAAATGACAGATAACTTACCCCTAGCTTTTAAATCTATACATGTTTCTGTAGATATCTCGAAACCTATATTTAAAATTTTTCTTAAATATACGTAACTGATTACAATGTGTAAAGTTTTATGCAAACCTAGCTTACAAACTTTTTGAAGGCATCCATAATGTGCAAGGAATTGACAGATATTAATTTGTCAAATTATTAATGACACCAAGTTTGTATATTGAATAAAATACCTCATAATTTGTTTCCAAACACAGACTTTTACAATTATTTTAAAATTTCAACGTACATTTTTGGCTTGTGGTGTCGCTAAAGTTAAAAAGTAAACTCTGCATTTTGCGGTATATTAAAATTCCCTTTCCTCTGATTTCCGGTGTGAAACTTCACAATTTTCAACAAAACTTTTTATACCTTTTTTTAGACTTTGATTTCTCAAAACTGTGAAATTTTTAAAACTGTACATTATATTCATTTTATGGATAAAAATTCCCTTTAATTTGATATCCCACGCAGAGTTTTGAAATGTTTTTCAAAATTTTGGAATCTCTTTGGGTTCTGCTGCTCCTAAATTTTAGAATTTCCAGCCTAAACACTATGGTCAGGCAATAGTTAAAACTCTTTTTAATTTGATACGCAACATACATTTTTACTATTTAAAAAATTTACCCCTCACATTTTTGCCTCTTGTTCCCCTCTTTTTGGGGGATCAATCTCAAAAATAATGAAACTGTATGTTAAAGGTATGGACACGTATGCCATGTTTTATGAAAATCAGTTATTTCGTTCAGAAGTTATCATGTAAGACATACTCCAAAGAGGGAGACAGACAAATGCCAAACGGTCGAGTTGAAATTGATACTCGCTATGCCAATTAAACTAATGAATCATTGTTTTTAAACATTCTGAGGCTGAATTGATAGTAATACATACATAAATATATTATGTAAAATTTATGGCCTAGTAAGAGAAGAACGCAGTTGGAGAATATGCAACAACAATGAACTACAGCCTCTCATGCATGGAAAAGAGATAGTGATATTCATCGAATCACAGAGGTTGCGTTAACTGGAATATGTGGAAAGAATGCTGAATGGAAGATTATATATTATTAGACGTAGAAGCAGACCAAGGATGAGATGGTTGGGTAGTGTAATAGAAGATCTTGCTAGCCTGGGAACCAGACGGTGGAGAGGAAGGGCAAAGAACAGGGAAGCATGGGGAGTAATGTTGAGGGACTAAAGCACACCAAAGTCTGTAACGCCAGATAAGAAGAAGAAAACATACATAAATGATGATTGTAAAATGAAAATAATTATTGTTGGGAAGGGGGGGGGGAGAGAAAAATTATTTATTAAGATTTCAACTCTGAAAACCTGTTTGATAGAGTGTCACTTCAAGGAATTGCCAGGGGTAGGGGTCTCAAATATGGCCGTGAGTGTAAATGACAATTAGCAACATTGTATTACAGGCTATTTCCATTCTTGCCTACAGTCTGCTCCTGTCTTCGAACCTTGGCCAGCTGTTGCTCCAATGTTGTCTAGTATTTCTTGCACAACGTGCCCTACAGGATGTATGTTTTTGTATCATCTCGAGTCAACCTTTACATTACACTTCACGTAGTCTTTCAGCTTTTGTAGAGGTTTCTTAGCTCTTTTTAAATCTGGCTCTGGCTATGCGTGAGAATTAGTATGTCTGTGTCAACAATTAACGTGAAGAACAGGTGAAAAGGGACTGGGAAACAAATACTGTACACGTGAGAATTAAATGTCTGTGTCGATAATCAACGTGAAGAACAGGTGAATAGTGACTGGGAAACAAATACTGTACATGCATCTATGAACCGGTATAAACTGTTTCTGACTCCATTAAGCGGGTTTTGCGGGATTCATTGGTACCGTAAAGTGTGAACGATAATCAACAGTAGCACGCTTACCTAGATATGGCGGTAATTATTTTTGTATTGTGCACTTTATAGGGATCTTACGCGCATTCGTAAACAATACATGAGCTTTATCAGCTGTCTCTTGCAATCATTTTTTGCAAATTAGTTTACGTTTAACAGCTGTTCTGTTTCTCGCATGTCTTAGTGCTTACTGTCGCAACCTTAACTGTTTATTTAAGTAAGACTATTGTAATAATAATAATAAGAAGAACAACAACAACAACAAACTAAAAACGATTTTCTGTCCTTTTGATGAAATCAGATATATATTTTGGGTGCTGAATTCGAATCTGAAGTCAAATGCTTTTTTTGAACGATGAAAACAGCATTTTACTTTGTTCACATTTATTTACAAAATCGCATAATTTTGTTACATTAATACAAAGAAAATAATCACTATCAACTTTCAAAGTTGTAGGAAATCAAAGGAAACTAATTCATTTTTACTTCCATGTTCCATAAGGAAATGGAAGTATGATCATGGCGAAAAAAATCGTGTTCGAGATAACGGCAGATTCTGATTGTACTACCATCAAAACATGAAAAAGTCATTTTTCGAAAAGTGTCTGTGTAGAAGTTTTTCTATGCCAAACGATAATAGCCGCAAATTCAAACAGAATCAAATAATTTTTTTGTATACAGCCCTGAATTGTAGAGGACTCAAGGCCTATTGTTTTTGGTGAAGATCGGTTAAGGGAAAGGGGTAGTTTACCTGCAACGTTTTACGTTTTAACAAGAGTAAAGTGCTTAATTTTGATAAATAAAGTATCCTGAAAAGAAGGTCATAATAATCCACTGTAGAAAGGTAGATGAATATCTATAAATGAAAAGGGTAGTTGGGGGAGGGGGTAATTTTTTTATAAATTAAAATGGTAGTTGATGATGGAGGAAGTAAATTTTTATAAGTTTTATATGTGTACTACGTTATTGACAACAAAGAAGTAGTTTCTATGGAAACATTTCATTTCACTTTAACAAAATTCTAATTTTTCATTTTAATTTAAATCACGTATGAGTGAAAGTATATCGTTCCTGGCAGGCAAGCATATCTCAATTATGTAATGTGTACTTTTCCAAAGTTTTATTATTGTAATTACTGCCATAAAAAGGCCGGCAGGACACACACACACATACAAAATTCGCGTTATTTCTGGCCTCACTCATGTTAATTTTATTATGTTTGCACGCTTTTTAAATGGAAAGTGCCGAAACCCACAGCAACACAACGCGTGCAAGCCGAAAAGGTGGACATCGATTTGCTTCCTGTGGATCGCTGGGTTGTATTAAAGCAATTAATACAATCTGTGTACTTATTTCTATTATGATATGAGAATTATAAACTAATATGTGCATGTGTGTATGTATGAAAAATATATAAATATTTTTCTCCTTTGGAAAATTGTTTGCCCCTCCTTGAAAATATTTTGACCTCCCTGATGGCTAGTTATTTACTAGCCTGTGTGGAATAGGCCTATAGCGTTATGACATGGATCAGAATGGTGGGTGTTAAACAGGAGACACAAACGTATTAAGGAAGAAATGTTTTGCTGAGAAATTTATAATTATACGGTGAACAGAATAGTCGTTCAGGAAATCAGAAGACAAATGGAAAGAAAGAAATCAAGGCTCGATTTTAAAAAAGAAAAATGACTAGTATAGTATTGACAGGAAAGACTTTGATAACACTATAGACATCCCTCGGCCCATCGCAGCGAGAGTCCGATTTCATTACAGGAATCAGATCGCAGCTACCTTTAGCTAGCTCTTCGTTCGACCTACAGACATTTTATCCAAAAGTACAGTCCTTCCTCACGAAGGTTGAGGATAGTCTTAATCCACCTGACATGGTGGTACCATTTTAGCTGATACGTAATTTTTTCAGAACTCAAACATCCACTTATTTAATTAATATTTAAATTATTTTAAATATAAATTTTAGGACATGGAAGTCATGTATGGTTCTCCATGCCGATTTTTATTTCTAGAATTGTTTAAGCCTTACACACGTAACTGGCTAGAAATAGATCTACGTTAACTGATTATGGAATTTCGCTGAAATTTTTGATAGCTCTGGTGGCGGATTGATCCCCCCCGTAGTTACGCCACTGGTGTGATCTCACCGAATGGCCGGTCCAACCGCTTACTCAGATTCGCAATTACCACGACCGCTGGCTCTGACACGGTTCGGTAAGACCACACTATACCAAGGGATCCCGTTCATTGCACTGAAGTTATGACTTTTTGTACTTCTCTTTCTTCAGTGCATCATCTCGCATCTCGCAAAGTATAGCAAGCGTAATCGACATTCGGAGCTTTCTCAATGGTCCACCCGCTTTGGCCATGAGCCTCTTTAGTGCTGTCGTTAGTAGCATTTGGTAGCTTTTTTTTTTTCTGAATACTTGATCTGCGCTCAGTACGTTAATTTGGTGTCTAAGTCCACACCTAAGTGTTTGGTTGCCTGTTTGTCTTCACGCACATCTACTGGTGTGGGGATGGTGTCTTGGTTATCAGGACGATCTTAGTTTTTCCGCCGCCAGTTTAGTTCATGGGCCCTCAGCCAAGAACTAACCCATAACAAAGCTTGGTTCAGGATCCGCTGAGCTTCTTCTGTATTTCGGGCAATAATCACGTCGGTAATGTCGTCTGCATACCTTACGAGAAAGGTATCCCCTTTCTCGTCTGGCATCCCCATACTCAGGATTTCATCAAAGAATATATTCCACGGAATAATAATAACATATGGGAATCATAAATTTTCAACCAAACCGTTGATGCTTATATGTAAATAAATATATAATCTTTATTTACGTTTCAATAATAATTTGGAATGCGCTATTTCCCTAACATTGAAAGTATAACCGATATTTTACATTTTTCTGTCTTCGTTAATAAGTTAAGAAAAATTAAATGTGAATTGTGAGTTATATTTTATTGAGTCAACACGAAAAAAGAATTTTACTAGTAATGTTTGTGTGATATTACTGTTATAATTTTAATTTTGCATTGCAGCGTCAGTTTATACTGTTTAGTACTGCATAGTAATCAGTTAGTAATGATATAATAATAATATATTTTTTTAACGAGGGACGCTGTGGAAAACTAATGTTCACTGCAGGAGGGTCGCACTCCTACGGTGTGTGAGGCTCGCCACAAACCCTTTCCCCACGGTATGGAGCCACCCCGGGACTCGGCTTTCGCAATACTTCAGGGTGGTGCCATTTGTTCTTTGTCCATATGGACATTCATCTGCTTAATACCTTCAGCGGGTCCACGTTACCTGTTTTCTGCTATTCCGTCAGCGGCCCCAGCAAGATATTTTCTCCCCGTTTTCTTCTTTCTTTTCCTTTAGAATCTTCTTTATGTAATCTTCTCTACATACAATAGCTTTTGCTTTGCAGCATCAGTCCAGCGATATTGTCGGGCATGATCTGTTCACTGCATTCTCCAAAGTTATCCTTTCCACTTTCCATATATAGCATAGGTGAAAAACGTATGACTCACATCTCTAACGCCTGTTTACAAAAAAGAATGGAGTCTGGTCTGTCTACTTTCACCATCCCATAGAGGTAAATTCGGAGCACACCGTAACCAGTTAGAAGTTATGTCAGAAAATAATATTGTTACGACGGTCTACCCGATCGTCGTAGGTACAGTGGAAACAAAATACAAGACACCAATTAAGTCACTAATCATCAGCTTTAATTTTCACAGTTAAAGAGTTCGTAATTAACAACACAGTCTCTTATTACAACAAATCAAATAAAAATTGTTCACACCAATAAAATGTCCACTAATATTAAAACACAAATCTATTACAATTATACCGCCCGATTATAAAACACAACACTTCACTAAAAACCACTTGGACGCGCACAGTAATATCGCCCGATAATAACTCTCGAACCGCACTGTAAATATATCGCCACTATACTGAAAACTAAGGCCGCTGCCGCCATGTATTTATACCTCCGCTCACAGACCAGAACGTTCCTAATTGCGTCTTAGCGCCCGTGTGAACTACGTAATTAACTGCGGCCTTGACACAGTCCGCGCGGACTGTCGTGGTGTGTGTTTGTCTCACGAATGCGTTGACAGTCACGTATGCCACACACATTAGAGCGAGATTCTTCTGGCACATTCGACAAACACGTAAACTGTTCTGTAATGTCGTAACACTGCCACCTCCTTAAGCCTGTTCGTCCCGAACTGGCAAACCGTCTCTGAAGTAATACTCGACCAAGCGATCTAGGTGGACGTCCTTGCGAAAGATAATTCTCCGGTTCTTCGAATTCAGTCTCGTGTGATCCGAACATCACGTTCCCAGGAATGCGAGTCTTCCGCTCAACCACTAGTTTTACTGGAATCACTCCCGTTGCGTCATGTACTGATGACCTAAATACCACTGGCTGATCCAAGTTTGTTTGGTTCTCGTCAACAACCTCTTGCGTAACCTCATCTTCAACCACTTTGCCCTCGGTCGCTTCTATCAGCTCAGGAACAAGCAAGAGTTTTGTCTCGACACTCATATTTGGCTTTCCAATCACTTCTTTTGTCGTTACACTTATTTGTATTTCCTCTGCTAGTTCTTCCTCCATTTCCGCTGCAATAGGGAGAGTTCCTCTTGACCAGACCTTTTGAATTTTTCTTCGACTAATGCCAATCGCTTAATCGAATGGTTGGTAGACCCTGTCATTTTAGCCATGCAAAGCTTTATCTTCTCTTGGCCAACCTTCAGGACATTATCTCTTAAGTCCACAACGAATCCGTAGGCATTCATAATCTCCGTGCCAAGAATCACTTCATCGACAATGTCTTCAACGAGCATTTGGTGGCTAAACTCGAGAAGACCCAGGCGTACACGTACGTCTACCTTTCCTAGCACCTTGACGGGGCTTCCAGTCACAGTCTGTATTGTACAAGAGCTAATTAGAGGCTGGCGGTTGCTGACTAAGTCAGGGCGCACAATGAACACTGTTGCGCCCGTGTCAACTGTAAATGATGTTGGTTTACCTTCCGCAAACCCATTAACAATCAAGTTTCCACTGATATTATGTATCGTGGAAACTGTGTGGTGTTCTGAGGCTTTACTTCTCCAATTGGTGCGATCACTCTCTTCTCTCGGTATCTTTTCCCAACAGTCTACCTGTAGATGACCACGTTTTCCACAGTTGTAACACTTCGGTCTTCTGTCTTTATCTCATCGTTCAAATCGTTGCGACTCTCTTGAACTTCTGAATTGTTTGTCCGACAACATTGTTTTTCTGCACCCATCGTAACGGCAATGTGATACAGGGATCTTGTGACTGCAATGTGATGGCACAAACCCATTACTGTAGCGGTACGCTGACTTGGCAGCTTCAAACTCTAGGGCGTGAACAAGAGCTTCTGAGCTATTTCGGTAACTTGCCATTCGTAACACTTGCTGAAGTTCACAATCTCCGATGCCATCAATAAATGTCTGCACCGCAAACCTTATTCGAAAATCTTCTGGTGCTTCAGGATAGGCCAATCTAATCAATCTGTCGATACTTGCTTCAAACTCTTGAAGACTCTCCCCGGAACGTTGTCGTCTTGTTCTCAATTGAGCGTAGTACACATCTCGCAAATGTTTATCACCATACCGTAATTCCAGGGCTTTTATCAATTCGGCATAGGTGTTTTAGCTGTCAGGTGGCACTTTCTGTAGTAATTCTGCCGCAGGTCCTTTTAATGCAAGAACGAGTGAAACAGCCTTGTCTTTCTCTGTCCAATTATTTGCGCATGCAGCAGCTTCAAATTGGCGGAGGTACGTTGCCCAGTGACTGCTTCCGTCAAAGGTTGGAGCTTTGACATGAACTGTCCCTACTGGAGGCAAAATGACTTTCTCTACTGACTTATTTTCTGTGTCTTTTTCTGGCTTTACTATTGGTACAGGCTGTTCAAAAGTTTGTTTTGGTAGTATCTTCAGGAACTGCTCTCTTATATTTGCCATTGAGATTTCTACTGCAGATATTTTATTTGACATGGTTTCTTCTATGACAGATATTTTTGTAGACATCGATTCTTCAACACTCGAAACAGATTTTTCTACTTCAGCTATTTTTAATGTCATTGATTCTTGTACCTCCGATATTTTAGTAACTTGTAATTAAGCTCACCTCGTAGGAGACTCAACTCTGCAGCGGTTTGTTCTTGTGTCTGCTTTTGCTCCTGTATTAACTCTTTGATGTCTTCTGTTTCACGCTTCCGTTACTCTGCCTCCTGCTTACGTTCTTCTTTTTGTCTTTCTTCTGTTTCTAGCATTAGCGCTTTCTGACGTTCCTCAGCCTCTTCTCTTTCCTGCCTGCGTTTCTCATCCTGTCGTTTCTCCGTCTGTAACAGCAGCGCCTGTACATTTTCCATCATCTGACTGGCATCCATTGTTTTCCGATTAATTACGAATTACATTCGTCTTGTACAAAGTGTCCACTGTTTCCACTGTTAACCGTTCTTTCCCACTTCTGACACCACTGTTACAACGGTCTACTTGATCGTCGTAGGTACAGTGGAAAACAAAATACAAAACACCAATTAAGCCACTAATCACCAGCTTTAATTTTCACAGTTAAAGAGTTCGTAATTAACAACACAGTCTCTTACAACAAATCAAATAAAAATACAGCTACATTTTGTCTCGAAATACAGCTTTCATGGATTAAGTTTCCTCTTCCAAGCTCAACTGTTTACTGGTACTCAGGGGCGGACTGGCATCCCTGGGGGCCCTCGACTGGAAGCAGTCACACACAAACGCACACGCGCTGATTGGTGTGCGTATACGTTTTTTAAATTATTTATTTACTCTTTATAGATACATGGTATGTACTGTATTTACGTAAGTGAACGTTTTAATACAAAATATACAGGACAGTTTATTTGATTATTTAGACTTTAACATAACCTGACATAATTACCTATGTCAGTGATTTATATAGGGTAAGTTACCAATAAATACTACTGGAAATAATCACGCTATTTATTCTGTGAAACGCACGATACAGATTTAGAAGTAATATAAAATCGTAAAAAAAAAAATTAAATCTAAAATGTAATTTATCTCAAAGAACAAATAATATAAAATACTTGAATCCACACAAAAAACAACTTATGGGTTTCGAAATCACCATCCTGTAAAATTATAAAATCTAATACTTTCATGCTGGAAAACCAACGGAAGATTAATATCCTAATAGCAGCAGCAGGATTTCATAAACTTAAGGAATGATACAATGACTTTAAAATCTTTATCCCACAATAACATTCCACTAACCTAACAACTTTTTCTTAACTTCTTCACTGGTCACTGCCATTTCATATATAATTGCATTTTTATCTAAATTGACAAATAAGTCTCGTTCTACATTCGTAAACAGTAGATTAGACATTAACTCTTGATTTAAAGTTGATCCTAAGTCTATTCGTGACAATTTTAAGTTTAGAAAACTCTCTCTCACAGGTTCCTTGGGTGCAAGGAAGAGTTAATACAAACTTGTAGGCTATGTAAAGATTGGTAAAGAGCCAGATTGAGATAATACAGAAACAACAGAAAAGGCACACGCTAAACATCTAAATAATTTTTCTTCTCAGAGCAATAAACATAATCTTCCTCTTCTTCTGTTCTAAATCATCATCCTCACTGTCTTCTTCGTCTTCGTTCAGCTTAGGCCTATCTTGTTTCTTTTTTCATTCTCATCCCTTTCAGTCTTTATGAAAGTTTCATATTGATCTGCAAACTGTCATTGTCCCTCGAAGACTGATTCTGCGACTGAGAACTGGAACTAGATAGCTAAGAATTTAAACTCTCTGAACTTTTAGCTGACTCTGAAGAGTTTCTCTTCTTTTATTTTATTTTTTGAGCACCACTTTGTTATATACGTTTCATACTAGCCTACTTTGATTTAGGCGTTCTATAAAACCAAACACCACACACACACACACACACACACACACACACACACGACTGCAACACAGCGCACGGGCTTGGGAGTGGGAGGAGATGAAAACATAAGACGTCAGATGCTTACCTCCGTCCCGGGAATTGCTTGGTAGGGAAGAAGACGGTCAAGCGCACTACTCGTCAGGGTTGCCAACCGCTTCAGGTGATTTTACACCAATATTTGCCGATACTACATGTAAAGAAACCTTCACTTTAATTAAAAAATCAAAAAATATAATTATTCGATAATGATTCGAATAAAAAACAATAACTATCTTATGCAGGTCACGTTTTAACAGATACTGAAAACAAACATTGCTCGCCGGGCACCACTTATCTGTTATGTGAGTTGAGTGAACAGTGAGTTACCATGTACTAGGCATAGATTCATTTATTTAGGCATTGACAAAATAAGTCCGGGGAAAAACGCTCGGGTGTGGGAGCCATAGCCTCGCTATGGCTCTGCAGCTTAACGCTAAGCTTACTGACAATAAAATAAAACAACCTTGACGGGGTTAATCGTCAAAGTAAATAATAGACCTGTAATAACAGTAGGCCCACTATACATGTTTCTCTTCGTTGTTGTTGTTGTTTCCTGTTTACTTAAAGAGTTAATTTTTTGTTTCAACTGTAAAGAACATTTATACCTACCCTGCAAATGTACATAAAATCCCAATTAAAAAAATTCACAGTGTATTACGGCGGTGGAGCCCCCTTGAGCAAGGCGCCTGGACCAATGTCACTCCGTCCCACCAATCCATAGCCCCAGTAACGTAACGTTTTTAACCGGCCCCTCCTCCAAGTTAATGCCGTGGGCCCCCTTTTGAATCTTGACATAAGGCCCTGAGGCCCTCCCAGGCCTTCGGGCCCCCCCAACCCTGAATGCTGCAATGCCATTCAAACAAAAATGACAATAGCCTACTACTCGTCGCGTCAGTCAGTTGCTGCGCGGCGCGCCTCTACATTAACCTTTTTCGTTTTCCTCCATTAGTAAATACTAAATAGGCTGTATATAAACAAGGCTGAGAAGTGATCACTTCCAATCTGACCAGAATAAGTCCTGAAGATTTATTTCCAACAATATTTAGACGAGAAAAGGTTTTTAATACCGGTAAAAATATATATTGCAATGTGACAGGCAGTCACACTATATGTGAATGTGTAGAACATAATTATGACCAGCTGTAACGAGTGTCCAGGACAACTGGGGTATGTTTGAATGTAAGAATATTGATAAAAATTAAGAATAATTGTATAAATTAGTAATAAGACGTTATAAAGACTATGAAGCTATAGTTTTATATTTGAGCGAAGTGCTGTGTTGTGCGCGTATCTAAAAGAAGGTTAAAGTAATTTATTCATATTTAGTGAAACGTGTTCTAGAAAAATCGAGAAGACGGATGTACGATGTGCTGCACGTGGCTAATCCAGAAGGTTCTCTGATTTAGCATGGAATATATAGAAAACGCGGCTGTACGCAGGTAGTGGATGATGTCACACTGTATCGTGGCAGCTTCATTGTACAGCAGTCTTAAAAAGTAGTCTTCATGTAGCGCTCAGAGAGAGCAGTCGCAGTAGTCATACATGTGCAGTCCAACTTCCATTCCAGGCAGTCCTTGGGGGCCGTGGAGTCGAGGAAGCAGCGAGTGTCGGCAGGGAACAACCACGGAGTAAGAGATCATCTACTACCGTTCCTGACCTTCGTATGCTGATCGTGGCGATTGAAACGGACACCTAGAGAGAGACAGTTCCTGCAGGCGGTGGCTGGAACGTGGAACACGGACGACGAATCGCTGGAGACCGGGACCGAGATCTTCGACCGGGAAGACAACGAAGACGACAAAGCAGGAAAGCAAAATTAAAACAAAATTTGTTCAATATAAAATAAAGCTTTCACAAAGAAAAAGAACTTGAACTTAAAAATTCTATCATTGTTTAAAAAAAAAGACATTGATTTAAATTATATTAAAAAAGAAGATTTTGAACATTTAAAGTCATATCACTGTTTTAAATCAAAGAGAACATTTATTTAAATTGTATTTGAAAGAAGATTTGAACATTTAAAGTTGTAATTGTTTGAGTTAAAAGAAAAAAGCATTTAAATACAAATTACTGTAGAGAAAAGAGACAATAAATGTATACAAGTTAATAATGGAGCATTCTTTTCTGCAAGTCTGGTTAGGCTAACAACCTGTTACCTTGCAATATATTTCTCATTTTTTCTCAAAATAAAATTTTCATGGCTCGGGGGCCCCCTGAGCCTCCTCGGGGCCCGGGGCCCTCGGCGATCGCCGACCAGCCGACCTGGCCAGTCCGCCCCTGGGTGGAGGCTACCTTAATAGTATCGAATTAATTATAGCAAGTTTTCAAATTTCATCTTTGAAATATCTGAAATACAGATTATCACGGTTCTTACCCGATGCTTTTCTATTCTATTTTATATAGAAAAGTGAGATTGGTACAAAAAATAAAGATGGCCTTATTTTCTCTCACTAAGGTTGTGGAATATTTTTTTGAGTTTCATGATATAATTTTCTTTTGTGTTCCTCCCTGTCCCTGTCCCAGCTTGAGCTATATAGAGAATCTCTTTTCCGGATACTTTTAATTTTAAAGATATAAGTTTCTTCGTAATAGTCAGTCTTATTCAAATGAAACAAAATTAAATATACTTGACCAACAATCACTGCATTTTTGAAAATTTACATAGATTGTAACCACGGAAATATTATTAGATTTTTTAATTAGATTTGGAACCGCCGGCACGGAAATTTTTAGTCTCTCAAAATTCTTCTTTTTTAAAACGTCCCTGCAAGTCACCGATGAAGACGAATATTGTAAGTTGTTTTATAAACGAATACTAAATTAAAAACATTAAAAAAATAAGATTTTTAACAACAAAAAACAAATATTTTGCCTTTCGAAGTAATAAATCCCTAATTCTGTCATACAGATTAACTGAGGCAAATGCATTAGATAATTAAAAGAGTGGAATTTTAAATAATTTTACACGCTCGTTTAGAAAATTTTGTCAGGCCTGTATTAACTAGCATTAACAATATATGCCTAAGTATTCTAAATTATGTACTACGATAATATTTTTAAGTTACAATTATTGCATTGTAAATTATCAGACGCAATGTATTTAGCTAGTTAACGTCAACAATAATTAATAAGTTCTTATTTAAAAGTAAACTGATAACAATTTGTTTTTGTTTTAGATTCATCCCGGCTGTGACGACTCAAACACCCGGCTGCGTCAACATTCCAACGCCTGGGAGAGGGACGTTTGAACCCAGGCGCACCCAGAGGGCTCTGTCGGACGTAGCACCTTCAGCAGCCGCTAAGACGGGGGACCCTGGGCGCCTTCGAAGGGCTCTCGGGCGAAGATCCATCCCCGAAATCCATCCAGAGCATGTCTGACGTACGGGAGCGGATTTCACCGGACTTGCCACACTAACATCGCTTCGCCCACTTCCCACGTGGACTTGTGGGAAGTGGCTTCGTGGTCACGACAATAACGGTTGCGCCCGCTTCCCTCAGGTTGCGTGGGAAGTGGTACTGGTTGTGACGACAAATTCAAACATCAGGCCTTTTAATATCCCGGGTGTGGACGAGTCGAATACCCGGCTGTGTCAACATTCCAACGCCCGGGAGAGGGACGTTTTAACCCAGGCGCCCCCAGAGGGCTCTGTCGGACGTAGCACCTTCAGCAGTCGCTAAGACGGAGGATCCTGGGCGCCTTCGAAGGGTTCTCGGGCGGAGATCCATCTCCGAAATCCATCCAGAGCATGTCTGACGTACGGGAGCGGATCATACCGGACTTGCCACACTATAACATCGCTTCGCCTACTTCCCACGTGGACTTGTAGGAAGTGGCTCCGTGGTCACGACAAGAACGGCTGCGACCGCTTCCCTCAGGTTCCGTGGGAGGTGGTACTGGACGTGAGGACTCCAACGCCTGGGAGAGGGACGTTTGAACCCAGGCGCCCCCAGAGGACTCTGTCGGACGTAGCACCTTCAGCAGCCGCTGTGACGGGGGACCCTGGGCGCCTTCGAAGGGCTCTCGGGCGAAGATCCATCCCCGAAATCCATCCAGAGCATGTCTGACGTACGGGAGCGGATTTCACCGGACTTGCCACACTAACATCGCTTCGCCCACTTCCCACGTGGACTTGTGGGAAGTGGCTCCGTGGTCACGACAATAACGGTTGCGCCCGCTTCCCTCAAGTTGCGTGGGAAGTGGTACTGGAGTGACGACAAATTCAAACATCAGGCCTTTTAATATCCCGGGTGTGGACGACTCGAATACCCGGCTGTGTCAACATTCCAACGCCTGGGAGAGGGACGTTTGAACCCAGGCGCCCCCAGAGGGCTCTGTCGGACGTAGCACCTTCAGCAGCCGCTAAGACGGGGGACCCTGGGCGCCTTCGAAGGGCTCTCGGGGAAAATTCATCCCCGAAATCTATCCAGAGCATGTCTGATGTACGGGAGAGGATCATACCGGACTTGCCACACTATAACATCGCTTCGCCCACTTCCCACGTGGACTTGTGGGAAGTGGCTCCGTGGTCACGACAAGAACGACTGGCTGCACTCGCTTCCCTCAGGTTGCGTGGGAAGTGGTACTGGACGTGACGACAAATTCAAACATCGGACCTTGTAATATTTACACCGGTAAGTTTTGGAATCTTAGTTTATCCGTTCTTTAATGATAACTCTGTAGTCCTCTTACGCCATAGCCAAGTAAACAAGAGATATTTTTGTTGTGTTTGAGTTGTATTTAAGGTTAGGAAGGAACGTATATAAGTGAGCGTGTTGGCAGTTCCCTTCTTATTACGCAATAAGGCATTCGAATAAATTAAACAATACGAACTGTATAAGTTAAAAGTAATTATTTTGTCTTTCAGGCTTTGACAAAACGGCGCCAGAAACAAGGACTTGACTACATTTCACAAGGAACTGACAAAGAAACCTGAAGAAGACAACCACATACTTGTCCTACTTGTGGGGAACGTAAACATCCACGCCTTTCCGTCTACGTTTTTGTTATTCAGGATTGTAACAAAAAATAATAAACAAAATTTTCTGTGTATTTGTTTTATTTTATTTGTACTTTTCAGGAAATTAACACTCACTCTCACATTCCCACGCGTATATTTGTATAAGTATATAAACATATCAATAAATTCAGTGGTGAGACGCATATTTTTTTATGGCAGTGAGAGTTGGATCAAGAAGCCAAGAGAAAGTCCGACATCAAAGCAATAGAAATGCCGAAGTGTCGGAAGTAGATAAGAACTAATTCTGCTGAAAGTAAAACAAAGAAGTATTAAGGGAATGCTTCGAACCTGACGCGTCTATGACTGCAGGAGCTCTAGAAAACATGTTCAAGTCGCCTTGGCTGAGTTGTCGTCCAGACGAAGGATTCCGTGAGGCTATCAAGTGCCTTCTTGAGGGAGTGGCGAGACACCATTCTAGCTGACGCCTACGACAGCTGCCCAGTCGCCCGCGGCACTGTGGCTCTAACCTCCTGCCGACAAATCCTTAAGAAATCCGCGGAGATGCATCCCGGATGTGGTGTCAGGCTAACAAACAATACCAACAAAAATCATCACATACACGCTCAGTACTAACTTCTTCCTTCTGCTGCAAAAACACGACCGCGCTGTATAGGCCCGTCAGCCTTTCCTGAACAGTCATCTGCGCCGACCCAATGCATGAATTACCCCCACTTTCAGGTATAGCTAAGTTATCTAGAGAGAAGAGAGGGGAGACAACGCTATAACGTTCACTGTCTCAGTTCCTTATTATTTCCCTCTCTGTCATACACATGCTTCCGTTGCTCTCGCCAGTCTTGTTGCAGCCGATGTTCACGCTACGAAACACTGCACAAAACTGTTCTACGCATGTGCGAAGTGAATGAAAATTTTGTTAGCCTCGCAACGACGTCTACTGCGCATCGAGACCCGAGTGTTAAATTTTCATCGTCCTACCTCTACAACATTTCGCTGGTGTTCAACGGGCTGCGATTCCGACCACTCGTATGCTCCAGGACACTAAGACGCTTATAAAGTTTCTGTCTCTTTCTTATAGGGTATAAACATTAAATATTACGTCTCCCTCTTTGTTTTTTTTTTCAAACGTTAAGTAGACGTTAGGGCGAAGATTCAAAACAAACTATCTAGTGGACGTACTATCTCCCGTTGCAGACACTTGTATTACCTGTATTACTTTGCGACAACAATTTTCAAGCTGGGTCTTGAGAATCTCGAAACAACCGACGGATACGAGAAGGTGTGAGATATACTACTGGATGCAGGTACCGAGGACAAGCCCGTCGATCCTGACAGTCGTCCAGTTGTCTGCTACTGTCTGTGTATTATTGTATCGGCATTGAAAGAGTACGATTGATATAGTGCAGACGTTTTCGGAGAAATTGAGCTATGTTTTGAATATGTTATTATAGCCTGCTCTTTTGTCGCTTTCATCAACGGCAATCCTGCGGTTTCTTCTGCGATTTGTACTACTGAGTTATTGTAAGATGCAAGCAGCTGAAAAGTTTCCTTTGAAGAGTACAGTACACATGAGATAGGTCCCCGGGTATCCTTCAAAAAACAGCATTGATGGGTGATCAAGTACGTAGGGTGTACCAAATGCACCCATGTGGTGTACGTCTGTCTGTTAGTGTCTCAGATTCGAGACTGATCCTCATGTAGTTACCGTCTGCCATATCTAAAAATAATAATTTCTGTTTCGCTTATCCTACTGCTTAATTTTAACATTGTTTTGAGTTACACGGCTTAAGAACATACATCTTTTCTCTTAGTCTGCGTAACATTCAAATTAGTTTTCGTAGGACTGACACGTTTCATTGTGTATAATTGCTATGAGTTATAATTAAGTGGTGGTTATCTGGTGAGTCTTCACAGCGCTAGATTCCACTTACCTTACAAAACCTATTGTAAATATAATTATAGCACTACCGACTCGGAACACAAAGTTTTTTATTGGTAAAAACGTAAAGGTTTTACCTTAGCCTGAACCAGTTTTTGCTTGTTCAAACAGAACAACACCCCAGAAGAACTTATCACAGAAATAACAGAAACTCTGAACACAATCACAAAACAAAACTACTTAACATATAACAATAATAATTATTATTTAAGGCAATAATGATCCTAATGCTCAAAATATATCCGGATGTGGAAGAAGATCTAAGAAAGATGGGCATTAGGAACTGGAGACTGAAGGCAGTGGACAGAGATGAGTGGAGACGGGTCGTAGCGGAGGCCAAGGCTCACCATGGGCTGTAGTGCTGGAGAGTAGTAGTAGTAATTATTATTTAAGGTACTTTCACTTGTGAAAAACTTACTTGTTGTTATTCCCTCAAACGTCGTTTCGGAGTTGTATTCTCCTTCCTCAGTGAGGTTTAAATGCGGAATGCGTCAAGTAGTTGGTAATCTGTAACGGTTTTTTAGGTGACTGGTTATGTGTGGGGGTATGGAGATGGAAGGGGGTTGGCGCGGGATTCTGAATTGTATGCGTTGTATATTATTGTGTCGAATAGTGTGTTGGATTTAAATTGTAAATGTTCATTGAGTATGTTGTTTGGTTGTGTTACAAGTACGTTTTTCACAAGTGGAAGTACCTTAAATAATAATTATTAAGTGCTGTGAAAAAAGTGATGAACATTCAAAATAATATAACAATAAATTTTACACACAGAGTGGCGGTCTACCCATGGGCTCACCCATATCCAGCATATAGCCTGACTCAACAAAGCACAAAACAATTAATTGCATCAGGCTGTATACTGGATATGGGTGAGCCCATGGGTAGACCGTCACTCTGTGTGTAAAATTTATTGTTATATGTGAAGTAGTTTTGTTTTGTGATTGTGTTCAGAGTTTCTGTTATTTCTGTGATAAGTTCTTCTGGTGTGTTGTTCTGTTTGAACAAGCAAAAACTGGTTCAGGATATAAGGTAAAACTTTTACGTTTTTACTAATAAAAAAACTTTGTGTTCCGAGTCGGTAGTGGTGTAATTATATTTAGTTAATCAACGGACACGTCATGGACAACGAAATCCAAGAAAACCTATTGTGTTTACAAACCAACGCACTTCGAGTTGAAACTACACAATAAAAATAAAAGAAAAAATATTGTAAGGCACTATAAAAATCGGAATGTAGAGATTATACTCCTGGTCCACGTTTGGTACACATATTTCATCTTAATCATAATTTGTCTGTTCTCTATTCCCTTTTTGTTTTCTACAATGTATAATCAAAACATAGGGTATACTATTAAATGTTATTTCTTTAACAGTAATTGCAGAACAAATAAGCTTCTCTAATGTCTCGTCTTCGTTTTTAATATAACCTAACGAAACATTTTTCTTGTAATAGTATTTTAACATTTATGTATATACATTAGGGGCATGTTCACATTTATGTATGTGGAGGAGTCGGGGGCTGACGAATGGTACCGAAAGGTGTTATTTCAGAGCCGCCCTCGCTGTATTTAATTTAACACCATGGTACGCTTACTAGCGATTGAGTCATATCTCGCAATCGAGTTACGATTCATATCGTAGTTCTGCCAGCGAATCCTACTCCGAAGTCCAAGATGGTACAGGGTGCAACGATATTTCCGGCGCCTCCAATAAGAAACAATCTACTGTTCGGTTATACGTACAACGCTAAGTGTTACGTGTAAAGTGCGTTGTTTTTTTGTTATAGCCAAACGTTTCTCCAGTTCTATTAAGGATCAGCTATCCTTACTGGTTTGATTACATCAGTGGCTGAAGTTGCTGGCGAAGTCTCGTCGTAGAGTTAGGGCTGCCGAAAGTGGGAGTGCAGGCCGTGCACAGCACGCTGCGCCAAATCACGTCGATATGAAGCCTTTATTATAATTACGTTAAATGCCTATAGCTTGCTCCTCAAATAAACAAATTCAATGCTTGTGACTGTGAGCACAATTAATGAAAAAACTTACCGAAATCTTAAAGCAATCTGAGAATTCCCGTGCAATCTCTTTGTCAACGCACACCGTGTGACTAAAATTAAGAGGGACAATTTTTACTATTTAGTAATTTAAATTCCAAATTAAATAAATATAACTAAATAATATTAATATAATAAAATGATAAAAGATTTAATAGTTCGAACGCATTTTTATTATTTATTTTGGTATTTACTTTTAATGTTAACTCCGAATTAATCAGTTTATGAAAGTAGAAAACCAATACTTTGACTTTGCTTCTTGAATTATTTAACTATGTAATCTAAAAATATTATCCGAAAATATTATCCGTTCAGATTTATTAGAATGAAGACTGTATCCAAAAATAAGTAGACCTTTCACATTATTGCTACCTTTTTTAAAACATAGACTGACCACCAAGTGCAGTATTCGGTGCCTAATTTATTGAAAAAGGGGATTCCCGGCGTGGTACTGCGATTAGAAAATAAATTTGATACTTTGTATTATTTACTAGAGGAGCAGCCAGAAAAAGTGATCCTCTACTATTGCAAGTGATTAAATTTATTTCTATTAGTGAACATTTTTGTTTTGATGCGATATTATGTGACTGTAAAAATTGTACCATAATGTAATTATTGTTACCTATTTAGTATTAATATCATTCATTTTGTTTACACACAACACTGGCGTGAAAATGTTTCGTGGCACTCTGTAAGTAATGCAAATATAATTGGAAAAAAATGAAACAGGAGAAAAATGAGTCATGCAAGGGGGGGGGCAAATTCAAGATTGTACGCGGTCGTATAGACAAACGGCTAGCTGCGAAACTATATAACCGAAACATGTGTTTGGCGTTAACCCAAACCAGTGTTGTTCTTGTTAGCGGTAACCACGAAATTTTAAAAGGTAGATTACTATTAATTAATGATATAAGTTTTTGTTGGAAGATTATTTAATTGATGTAAGTTGCACTTGTTTCAACGGTTTATTTACGTGTTTTCGAGGCTATACTTGAAACGACGTCAGACAATTAAAATGATTCCCTGGTACTACTAACTGAAAGATGTTTTAAACAAGGTACCAAAACTGAAGTTGAATTTCTTTGCCTGTAACGCTAGACAGACGTATGAAGGGTAGAATAAAACTATTAACTCGGGTACCACTGGTAATATGCAAAGAAAAGAGAAAGATGGGTGAATGACATGAAAAGACATGCCATACTATGTGGGTGGATGTGGCTCTAGATAGAGAGAAGTGAAGAATTGAAAAAATGGAAGCCTATGTCCAATGTTGGATTTTTGAAGGCTGAAGAAGACCTGCTACTGATATGCCCTATTGGGTTACCTATCTGATGGACAAAATCTATAATCTCTTTATCGAAATGTAATAATTCAATACTTCGAATGTTTTATATGAATCCAAAGATACAGTTGCTTCCTGCTTCGCATTCAACAAGCAGGTAAAACTGAAGTTATCCAAGAAGTCTGAGAAAATCTTTTTTCATGTCCACTTGCGTTGTTTGCAGTAAAGGCATTCTAGTTAGCTTGTTCACATCGTTAAAGGTTGTGCATGATGATGTTACCAGTCATATCAAACAAGTTAGAAAAATAATCTTAATCTTACAATTTTATGAGAATAACCAATCCAGTGGGGTTAACCACCCAAAAACTTAATCACATCCTGTCGTCGTACAAGGACAATGTTCGACTTCAGCATCCCACTAAGTCGAATACAAAGGTGAAAGAAGAGGAAAAGTCGGCATTTCTTCTCGAAAGGGCGCTAGACAGTAACATCCTAGTTAAAGAGAATAATACGGTTCACACGGAAAGTTTGTACTAGAAAATTCAACACAGAATAATTGTTTTTTTTTATAGAGGCTACCTTGTTTCCAGAGAGCAACAGATGAAATCGGTGAAGTCGTAGAGAAATAAAGTTTATAGAGAAAACAAAAATCATGACCTTCAGGAGACTGCAGCAACAAAATAAAAGATTTAATAAGAAATAAACGGGTAGAAATCCCGAAAACCCGATTCAATTTCCTGATTGGAGTCCTTCATGACAAATGTTCACTGAAAGTAGTTCACAGCTTGTTTCATTTTAATAATATAATTAACATAATTAGAAGGCAAATATGAAGGAAGTCAGGATGAACACAAAGTTAAATTTCTATAAAACTCTGACCATTCCGTATTGTTTGTGTGATGGGAGTGAACTAGAGCTCTTTTAACAGCTGGACGAAATTCCAAAGAGCACATAATATATACAGAGTATTAAGTAATATGTGGGACACCTCTGAGGGGATGGATAGAGGACTTAAAAAGAAGCAAAAAAGTTCATATAAACATATGGTCTATTTCCCATAATTTCTTAATTACAGACACTTTGTGGTTATTGCATGTTTGCTTATTACAACTTCGTTTCTGCCTTTTTGTTTTCAAAGCTCTAGCTTAGTTCTACAGGTATTTTTTCTTTTCAAATGTTGTTTGTGTTGTGAATTGTTAAGTCAAAGCCTTCTGATGTCTACCTTAGTTGCCGTGGTAACGAGTAAATAAACAAACACTTGCAATTGAGTACACAAGCAGTAGTGGAAGCTTACTGTACATTTGTTATTGGACTAGTGTTTAGTGTTTACTGTTCATTCAGTTTGTGGCCAAAATGTATTCTAATCAGCACATGGCGGACATGCACCTGATGTATGGACTTGCAAATTGCAATGCGTATGAAGCAAGACGTTTGTATGCTGAAAAATTTCCTAACAGAAATTTACCGAACAGAAAGACCTTCCAGAGAATACATGAACGTCTTGTGGAGACAGGCTCTTTTGAGAAAAGGTCATCACATTGTGGAAGACCAATTAGTATCAGAACATCTGATTTAGAAGAACGAGTACTTCATCATATTGAAGAAAATAATGGTAGCAGTACCAGAGGCATAGCAGGAACTGAGAATGTTGAGTCATGTGACAGTGTGGAAAATCTTACGAGAACAACTCCTTTATCGATACCATCTTCAGTGAGTGCAAGGTCTTAGTGAAACTGATTTTCCACCCAGAGAAGCTTTTTGTACTTGGTTACTGCAGATGTGTGCTCAGGACCAAACCTTTCTGTCTACCATACTATTCACTGATGAAGCAAAGTTTACCAGGAATGGAGTGCAGAATTTTCACAACACTCATGTATGGGCGGACGTAAATCCCTGTGCAGTTTTGGAAACAAGACATCAACAACAATTCAGCATTAATGTATGGGCTGGAATAATTGGAGACAGTGTAATTGGACCTTTCATTTTCCATGGAACACTGACTGGAGCATCATACAGTGAATTTTTAATGGAACATTATTTAAATGTTTTGCTGGAAGCAGTTCCACTACACTTAATTCAGAACATGTGGTTCATGCACGATGGGGCACCACCTCATTTTTCTCTCCAAGCAAGAGCAATTTTAAATCAGCGTTTCCCAAATAAATGGATAGGTCGTGGGGCAGCAACATCCTGGCCTGCTCGATCTCCTGATCTCAACCCATTGGATTTTTACTTATGGGGACATTTAAAGAACATTGTGTATTCAAGACCTGTTGCGAATGTTGAAATTCTTCGCCAGCGTGTTGAAGAAAGATTTCAGCAGATACAGCGGACACCTGGAATATGGGAGAGAGTAAGACAATCCATGATGCGGCGGTTAGAAGCTTGTGTTAGAGCTAATGGTAGCCATTTTGAGCATTTGTTGTAGAACTAAGCTAGAGCTTTGAAAACATAAAGGCAGAAACGAAGTTGTAATAAGCAAACATGCAATAACCAAAAAGTGTCTGTAATTAAGAAATTATGGGAAATAGACCATATGTTTATATGAACTTTTTTGCTTCTTTTTAAGTCCTCTATCCACCCCCCAGAGGTGTCCCACATATTACTTAACACTCTGTATATCTTGAAAAGAAGAGAAATATGAAGTTCGTGAGAAATGATTTATCTTTAACGTTGTGTAGAGAGTATGTACAGATGGAAGTGTCATGTGGAAGACTCCGAGTGTAGATACAGAACCCAAAATTTGGAAAAGAAATCTATCTCGATAAATATACGATATGATACGACAGATACAATTGCATTTGGTTTGATCACAAAACAATAAATTGTTACAACGTTAATGCTGAATAGTATATTAATAATAATTTGCGTGTCTGAATCTGCTGTCGTTTCATTGTCTAATCGTTAACTTGCATCTTACGTGACTGAAGGGCTATTTTTACTGCATATTCATTCTTCCAGATTTTACTTAATGTATCTTATTAGTAACCAGTTTTCTTATATGTATTAGTAGGATCAGTGGCGGCCGGTGTGTCCTGAGGATGGGGAGGGTATGAGGCAGTCACCTGAGCCGCGCTCAGTCATAGCACCCCCGACACTCGATATTTCACTATTAATTATGGTAGAGCTATCTGATTTTTACAGCATACACGTCTATTAGAAATAACACGTCAGCAAGATAACCGAAGATTAATTTCCTTTTGTTCTAGCAAAGACGTAAACTTCCGAGTAGAAATATATTTTGTAAGGTGCGAGGAATTTACTTGTAGGCCTACAGCAGATTTGCTCAACGATCCTTTTTCTTAGAAAAATTATCGGTAATATCATCATACCATGTCCTTCAATTTGCAGATTATTTCCTTTCAATTGAAACTAAAGCAATGGCGCTGATGCGATATTGCGTTACGTCGTTCCTTAAGTAGGTTTTAATTCTCTGAGACAAGAAAAGCTCCTCTCTACGTAAGAATAGGCCTAATCACAAGGAAGAATTGTTGCAATAAGAGTAAATAATTTATACGCTTCAGGATGAATTTCGTTTGTACCATTATCATTCATATTTTTTATTAATCTGGTTAATTTCACTGTGTAATGTAATGGTTTCAAGTCTTGTTCTTAATTTTCTTTGTTAAATGCTTAGCATATATTTTGATTTAATGGAATACAAAAATTAGTCAGGAATATTTTATCATAGTGAGAAAAGTTTTTAGTGTCACCTAACTTCATAAAATTTAATTCCTCACAGCTGGAAAATCATTCTTCTAGTTGAGCTTAACATTAAGCAGGGGCAGCAGATTAACTTCGACTTTACTCCACTACCGTATAGCCATTTATGTTGATCGTACTATAACGACTGGAAAGTTCTAGATTGGTTTTTGTGCCTTTTAAGCAACAAAAATTTTAGGGTATTCAGCATTTTACTTCTCTCAAAATCACTCAACCGCGAAAATGGTTTTTCCAGTAGTGTTCGATACTGCAATATCACTTTCACTTTCTTCTGTTAAATCCATTTTATCCTCATGGTACAGACCACAAACGCACACCAAGAAGAGATAAATAGTAATAATAGACACGGACAAGGAGCACAAAAACGTAAAGACTGCGTAAAACTAACACAAACCTTATTAAGCGATGCCGAGAGGCTAAATCATTTGTTGCCTCTCATGCACAGTTACAGATACACGGTTACCGTACACCCACCATGCGCCGGGCACAGTTCTAGTTGTACGAGTACTTACGGCGGCTACTCAACTTGATGTGTTATAGTGTATATATTAAGTCTATATGATCAGGTTTACCAACCTATGCATGGGTTCAAACTTGATGTGATTATAGTGTATATTAATAATATATGATCAGGGTTACCAATCTTGCATTATTGTGTATAGAACAGATCTGCCAACATTTGTCTGTGGTGAGAAATTCAAACTATATGAGCAGACGCATTATAGTGTATAGTAAATTATATGACTGTTGACGACTTCGATATCAAGGTATCAACTCTCTCTCCCTTCCTCTCTCTTTGTCTCTAGACACAGTTATCGATCACGATATAAACTCTCTCTCTCTCTGTGTTTATGTAACATCTCTCTCTCTCTCGCTAGCACTCTCTCTCTCTTTATGTCATCGGTTTTACATAAGCGTCAGTAAGTCGTGCTACTTATGGATTATTGTAATTAGCGATAATAAAATGTAATCGCCAGGAAATATATTTATCGCCTACCTCGTTGCGTCCTACTTCTAATTTTGACACATGACGGTCATTGACCGCGATTTAGAAATTAATATACACAACATATGCGCTAGCACTCTTTCTCTCTTTATGTCATCGGTTTTACAGTGATATATCATGTCTCTCTCTCTCGCTCGCAGACGTCGGAAGAAATTCCTAGTTTATAATGTAATTACCTGTGCGTGTGCTGTTACAGATGACAAGTAGAAATCCATACTGCGTGCGCACGCGCGCACACACACACACACATGCACATGCACACACACACACAACGATACAGAACTAGATATATTTATTCTTCACTATTATAAATCTGCAACACTGGCTTAAGCCAAGGGGTGATTGACCGTGATTACAACGACCGAATCGGTGCGTCCTACTTTCAAATTTGACACATGACAGTCATTAGCAGCGATTTAGAAATTAAGCGGTGACGGTAAGTCGGGTTACTTACGGATTATAAAGTATTTACTCCCAAAACGGACACAAGCTGTCCCCACTACCAGTGTACAATATATACACGAAGAAAATCAGTTGCAATTTCTCATTCGACTGTCTGCGTGTGCTTGATACATCGTGAAATCTATCACTGCGTACAACAGCATTTTTAATAGGTGAGTAAAATATTTGAATACATTAATACATGACTCGTTCAAATAAGTATGTGTGTGTGTGTGTGTGTGTGTGTGTGTGTTATTTAACGGTACCGTACTTTTTATATTACACTTCTAATTGAAGATATATTTTAGGTATAGCTGAAAGACCGTTTTGCATTATTATTATACGTCTTACGAGCCTTCAGTATACACAACGTCCGTCATTTAAGGGTGTGTAGACAACGCACGCTAGTTTGGTAAGTGTACATGAAACATTTTGAATACGTTAATAAGTGAACATAATTTTATTGTATGTACAGATTTTATTTAAACGTAAAAATTATTCGCATTAAAACATTATCAAGTGCATTATTTATTGAATTTAATACATGACTCGTTCAAATAAGTATGTGTGTGTGTGTGTGATCAAATTACTATGTTTGTTACAATTTATGAAATTTATTCTTACCGTACTTTTTATATTACATTTCTAATTTAAGATATATTTTAGGTATAGCTGAATTTTAAGCGTGCGAGCCTTCAGTATACATACAACGTCGGTCATTTAAGGGTACGTGTGTGTGGACAACACTCGCTAGTTTGTTGCAAGTAAGTAAAAAATCTATATACATTATGGAAGTGGGTTATACAAATAATAATAAAATGTGTACTATATACATTTATTAAAATACATACACAGCTCCAAGATTATATTAAACTAGTTTTTTTTTTTTTTTTTTTTTTACAATTAAAATACATACACAGCTCCAAGATTATATTGTTACAAGTATGAAAATATATCTAAACTAGTTTTACAATTAAAAAAAAAAAAAACATACACAGTTCCAAGATTATATTGTTACAAGTATGAAAATATATCTAAACTAGTTTTACAATTAAAATACATACACACAGCTACAATATTATATTGTTACAAATATGAAAATATATATATTTAAAACTAGTATTTACAAAATATGTATAAAATAAGACTTAAACACGTCTATGTACTGTGTTGGACAACGGCGTATATTCTACAAGCGAATCATGTAGTATCATACAGTAGGCGGTAGTCTGTGCAGGAAAATTCATAGACGATTCAAATTCTAAACGTACATCAACCGCTCAAGACTTAAGCGTATCGTCTTGTTTGCTACAATCGAATACAAACAGCGGGGCTTTTGATTTGAATAATTCTGGTGACAGTAGTGGGCTGGCGTCTAGGCGGTGGTAATACGAACTTTGAAAACTGGCGTACATATTGTACAATAATGCAAAACGGTCTTTTCCAATATCCAAGTTTAAATTATCGTAAGGATAATACTTGTCGTTTAGAAACAGTCTTGCATTGGTCACGTTACAGTGATCGAATTCATCGGCGTGTGCTGTCAGTACATTCTTTCTTGCTGTCTGAAACGCTAACACAACAAAGCGTGGTTTTTCTAGCTGACTCGAGGTCTTGACAATCCAATTCCGCTTTTTAGTCTGTGGTAAGGCAGGATACTCGTGCAACTCCCAGGCCCTAAAAGGCATAGTTATCGGGTATAGTTATAGAGTCTTTCTCTATGAGTCGTAACAGTGGTAATCTGTACGCATTAGCTACATGTACATAAGGCATTTTCCAGTAAACTTTATCCAGTTCAAGAACACAATTAGCAGCCGTTTGTCCGCTTGCTAAAACCATAGCGTTTATGTCAGTAGATGTGCGTAGGAGTATAAGTTCTTGTTTCACGTTCAGCACGATGCGTGTATAGTCTTCTGCGAATCCAATTAGCATTTTCAGTGGAATACAAAAGTTGAATTCACCGTCATCGTTCACTTTTAACACGTTCGCGGTCGGTGCCACCCAACCCGCGTTTTCCATTGCGTCATGTGCGTTGTTGTTGAGTGATAGAAAAGTTTTAATAGTTGACGTAACGCCGACGTTTCTGGTATGGTCCACTACCACTCCGGCCAACTCGTAACGAATCTCTTCAAAGAGAAATGCTATAGCATTGTTCATCAGTTCCACATTCAGCGCAGTATCTGCAGGCACGCTAGGGTTTTTAACCAACTTTCCTTCGATGTAGAGGAAACTTTCTGACGGCAGTGTAAAGACGTCCTGTTGTTGTATTGGCACACGTATTTCATCATTGTTTCCATATCTTGTTGTTGCGTACGGCGCGTGTGAGTGAAATGAAAAGTGTGTGATACTGTCTTCAAAGAACGGTTGCTGCTCCACAGATAATATTCCACTCGCCATGTTACTTGTTTACAACAACAACAAAACCCAATGAAATCAGGAAACGTCGGTTAACCGATGTTAATCGTTTCAGTTTCGAACGAGTACTGATGCGTTTCCTAACTGATCTTTCTTCTTCTTTTATTTCTGACGACGGTGGTAGCAGCGGTGGCGGAGAAACAAAGTACAAGCCCCATGTCTATAGTCGTTTTAGATGTAAACGCACAGTGATGACTTCTCCACGAAAATCTATTACGTCACCGTCCTGGTCGTGTAAAGATAATGTTATGTTGTCCAAACGACTCACATTCACAGGTAGGTATATGACGTTTGTAGGTGATTCAATTATTTTGAATCCTGGTTCGACTGACGGATAGAATGAGTGCAGCGTGTGCTCGTTTTTACCGTTCTTGTATGATCCTTGCGCTATATTACACCTTATCAGTATACTGTTCACTTTTATAATGTTAACTGTGGCGTCAGACGTGTGAGTTTTATTCGCTTCAAGCAGACGCTTTTCCTTGAAACCCATCATATCACCGATACCACACGCTGTTTGTTGAAAGTCAATATCCACTGCACAAGTCAGTTCGCATTTCAGTGTATTGTTGTTAGGACGTAGACTAATCTTTGACTCTCCTAACTGCTTTTTGAGGAAGGCTTCTATGTCGCCGATTTCATAAGCACCCGTGGGTAAAGTTATCAAGTCCCACGTTGTCCCGTCCCGTAGTACTGGAAACACATTGTTTTTCCCCTCAACCACGTTCGGTATACTGTTGTATGTAGTAAAGTCCAATAGACCTACATACAATTCACCGTTTGTTAGTTCGAGAGGCGGGAAAAAGTCACATACAAGAGCGGCAGCATTCGTGCCTGTTAAGGTGACCGACAACGAAGACATCTTGTCGCTTACTGATCACTCACGTGTCAAGAAGTCCAAACATAAATGTCCGCAGATGACTGTGTGTGGTGGCTGTTCACGCTCGTAATTGTAGTAAATATCAGTGTCGGTTCCAAAATACTGTGTCAGCTCAAGAGGTGGCCGCATATTACCATACGCGTCATAGTAGTAAACTCGGTTGTTTCGCTTCTTGTAGCAAACTCAGTGCGTACCAGGTCCTTCTGCACTGTCCAAATTAACAACCGCGCTCTCGTTCTTCCAAGGTGGTCTGTGCGGTAAAGTGTTACGCATAAAAACTCCTCTGGAATAAGGTATTTTCAAAAGTTTTGCGTTCTTTTCGCTGTCGGACAATGCACGCACTGGTATGCAAATTAGTTTTTTTGTCTGTAAGGACGCAGGTATAGACCTGATGCTATTTTATTGTTACGTTTATGCCTTGAGACTGTTTTGCGTTTGGTGTTGTTACGTTTATGTTTGAAGGTCGTTTTGCGTTTGCCTGCGGATTGACGTTTAATTCCTGAACCCTTCTTCTTTTTTCTGCAACCACTACGCGAGCCCCCTCCACCTACTGCTGATTTTGCTTTCATTGCGGCTGCTACGGCTGCGGCATACGCTCTTTCACTAACACCAGAAGTCCAACCTTTCACTCGTTCCCACGCTTTGTCGGCAAGAACGCGATCAGCTATACGTCTTCGACTGTTGTCTTTGTACCTTGCGCAGGCAATGTCGTGTTCGCGACAGGCTTCGTCCAGCTCGTTGATTCCGCGCTCGCCACGTGCCAATCTCTCTTTGAGTTTTGTTCCGGGTCCACAGAATCGGTAGCCGGGTAGATGTAATTCTACTGGTAATGCGTCCACCGCTCGATTAATCAAAGTAGGTACTGACGAAACGATAGCGGGCACGGCGTTTTTAAGTATTTTTCCAATTACACCACGCCCTATTCTTTTCTTACGAAGTACGTGCATTCTTGTAAACAGATCTCCAATCCTTGATTTCCGTTTCCGTATCGAGAACGTCTATTAAACGTCCCACCTTGTTAAGACATTGTACATTGTACTTGCTTACGCGCAATCTGCCTAGCGCACTTATGTCACCGTGGCGGTGTTCCACGTGGTCACCCCGCTGCGACTAATCAGTCTACACTCAATCTTTGAACAGTGCGTTTGCACCCTTGTTTTCTAGCCAAGCCGCGGCAACCTAAATTTGCTATGTTCTTCTTATTTCTGATCTAGCTTCAATGCTACACATTACGTAGCCTTACATTCATCTTATATTTGGCTATGAGCTAAGACGTAATTGCGTAGGCCTGCGCTTCTAAATGCTTTCAATAAACGTTACTTAATCATAATTTACAGTCCACTGATTAATGTAATACACTTTCTGACTTCCTACCAGCTTCCTTAAGCTTGCAAAACTAACTCAAGATGATTTCGAGAGTGTTAAGCATGCAACATATGGTCCTCCGTACCCGGATTTGTGTTTCACGGACGTGACTAAAACCATGGGCAATTCGTCTTATGGTTTATTGCATTAAGCAGGCCTATCAACATTTCCTTTCTTCAATTTAAATTCAACAACTCGTCAATTAACACCCACTTCTGGGAATCGTATCACACGACATTTGGGGACGTCATATTTCGCCAACCGAACATTGGAATCATCATTGCAGCATATCCAGCACGTGGCATTCAGCATTGGGAAAATCCAGAGCAGCCTATCTAAACAGGATTCCACCGCATTGGACATCACCGGACAGGCAACGACCATGTCTACATTATCCATGCTTGAGTACCTGACATGACTACGAGGGTTCCGACAGGCTTTCGATACCTTCTAGAACATGCCGATAAGTACCATTTCAACTGATTGAACTCATGTTGTGCATTAGTTTCAACTTGCATAATTCGCATATTTTTTCTCAATATTATTAAATTAAACAAAGCAGTATAGAAATAATAATATGATTTAATAATCTAAAACAATTTAAATATTTTTCAATAATTTGAATATGAACTTATAATTTTTTGTGAACTCAATTAATATTCTCTTTATTTCTAAGTCATATCTTTTCAAACAGCACTCACGTCATTGATGATTACTGCTATATTGTTTGTAACGCCTAATTCAGGATTTTATTGTCACATAAATTTAGTTAAGATATGTTAGTAAGTATTACCGTGTCGTTGCGTGACTATGATTTGGACTTCCTGCCTGGTCTGGCTCATCTCGTTGCATTAACTTGGCCTTTGTAGCATCATTTAAATTCTTGTTCCTTTTATTTGTTCATACCAAATCATGGCGGATATGAAGGCGCTGATCAAGAAACGTGGCACGATCAAGGCCTCTATATCGCGCATAAACACTTATGCCGACAATTTCGATCATGATACGCATGACAATCATGCATTAAAAATAAAGCTTCGCCCCCTTATGGAACTATCGGCTAAATATGATGAGATCCAAACACAAATCGAGTCCGAGGACTCCGATTTTGTTTCTGCTAGCGATAGGGTTCAAACAGAAGACGACTTATGCAGCATAGAATGCAAGCTGCAAAATTTAATAGACCATGCCGAGGAAATGACCAGGAAGGCAGCAAGTCCATCTGAGGTAGTTACATTCAGCACGCCTCCCATTCAATTGCAACCTATTAAGCTACCCTGCTTCTCAGGTGACATAATCGAGTGGCAACACTTTTACCACATGTTTTTGGAGCTAGTTCATGTCCGAACGGACCTGACTGGCATCCAGAAGCTTCATTATTTGCACTTATCATTAAAAGACGAGGCGCTGAATGTCATAAAATCGCTACCTATCACGCACGAAAATTACACGGTGGCCATTGAGTTGTTAAGGGCGCGCTATGACAATAAATTGATTGTAACCACTTATCACGCAGCAAACGTACTGGGTATGAGACACATTCAGCGTGAGTCCGTGCTCAGCATTTCTAAATTCATAGATGAGCTCACCGCCAACATAAATGCGCTGAACTCATTAAAACTTTCTGTAAATACGTTCGAGCTTATTTTTGTGCATTTTATATCCCAAAAACTTGACGAGCATACGTGCAGGTTGTGGAAGGAAACCTTAGGCGAAAAACAACTTCCTATTTATGATAATTTCATTAAGTTTTTAAATTCAAGACGTCAGCTGTTACAAAACGTAAATGCACCGACCGGTTCGCCTGGCTTTAGACAGATTAGCGATAATGCTTCTTATCGCAAATCAACTAAGCGCGCGGAGTTCACTGGGTCACTAGTGCACACTCCACCAAACAATAAATCTTGTCAGCTGTGTCGTGGTAGTCACAAACTACTTGAATGCCCGCAATTTATCGCCCTACCGCCTATACAACGTAAAGAAGTATTGATACATAATAAACTATGCCTGAATTGTACTCGCTCGGGCCATAACAGCTCGTGTTGTCCTTCCAAATTTTCATGCAAGGCATGCGCGAAAAGGCACCACACTATGCTCCATGCTTCGATAAATCAGTCTAGCAACAGGAACAATAAGCGATGTTCCCTGAAGCTACAGAGGAATAAGTCAATTTTATTATCCACCGCCGTATGCACTACTATCGATCATCACGGTAAAAGACGCCCAGTGAGAATCCTGTTGGATTCAGGGTCCCAAGCTAATTTTTGTACTATGGGTTTCGCCCGCCGCATGGGCCTAAGGCTAAACAAATCCGAGCTGCCTATCGCAGGTATAAATAACTCATCATGTCAGGCAAATTTTAGCTTAAACTCACGTTATAGGGACTTCGCCTTGAATGTCCACTGCGCTGTTCTGCCCCGAATCACAAACAATCTTCCAACCGAATCCTTTGACATCGCTTCCTTGAAAATTCCTAGAGGGATATTTTTAGCTGACCCGCAATTTAATAATTCGTCCCAAATTGACATATTACTTGGGGCACAATACTTTTTGCAATTAATTGAGCCGACCAAATTAGTTCGAAGTCCACATTTTCCAACAATCCAATAAACTAAACTAGGGTTTATACTCGCTGGGAATCTACCCTTCAACATGGATATGACCAAACCTGTCTCTTCGTTCATTGCCCTCGACGATAATAATGCTGTCTCATCGCAACTCAATGCCTTCTGGCAGTTGGAGGATGTTTCGCACCATACTCCTTCAGATGCGGAATCGGAGTGTGAAAATCACTTCATCGCAAACACCTATCGTAATGATAGTGGTAGGTTCGTTGTGTCGCTACCCCGCACTACAGAATGCCTCGGAGATTCCCTCACCGGAGCGGTTCGTAGGTTTCAAACCCTTGAACTCAAGTTTAGGCAAAACCAGTCTTTACACAAGGATTATGTTGACTTTATGCAAGAATATTTAAATCTCGGCCATATGTCTCCGCTTGATTCATATGACTTGTCAGTTGACAAATCAAACATTTTTTATCTACCTCACCATGCCGTCTTTAAGACTACGAGCACCACCACTAAACTTCGCGTTGTTTTTGATGGTTCGGCCAAGGCGTCCAACGATTTGTCGTTAAACGACACCCTTATGGTCGGCCCCACGATCCAGCAGGATCTTTTCGCCATTATGACCAGATTTAGAACTCATCGTTACGCTTTCATCGCGGACATAGAAAAAAAATGTATCGCCAAATTTTGGTCTCCCCGCGTGATTTCAATTTACAAAGAATTGTTTGGCGTGACTCTCCCCACAAGGAGCTCAAACATTATGCTTTAATAACAGTCACGTACGGGACTGCCAGTGCATCATTTCTTGCAACGAGATGTTTAAAACAAATCGCCCAGGAGAATAGTACTCAGTATCCCCTGGCCTGTTCAGTCATTGCTAACGACTTTTACGTCGATGACCTCCTCACCGGTTCCGATAGCTCACCCGTTCTAATCCAATTGAATGCCGACATTTCTGAGTTGCTAAGCCGCTACGGCTTCACCCTTCACAAATGGTCGTCTAGCGACCGGAATATAACATCTTCGTACACTAACTCGTCCCTGGACTTTAACAAGGACAAAACAGTCCCCACTTTGGGCATTCAGTGGGACGTTATAGCGGACAGCTTCGTATACAATATACAAAGAAATTTTAAAATTGATCATTTCAATAAAAGAAAGGTGCTATCTGTCATCGCTGGTATTTATGATCCATTGGGTTTAATTGGGCCTATCACGTTTTGGTGCAAGTACTTTATGCAAACACTTTGGTCTTCGGGTACAAACTGGGACGACCCGCTTTCTGATTCCTTATCTACTAAATGGACTGAGCTCTACGCTCAATTAATTTCAGACACTCATTTTAGGATCCCGAGGGCTGTAAAAGATTCAGGTAGTTCGTCAATCATCTCATTCCAATTACACGGGTTCGCCGACGCGTCTGTAAAACGTTACGCATGCTGTATCTATGCGCGCACGGTATATTCCGATAATAGTATTTCGTCTCATTTATTGTGCTCTAAATCAAGAGTTGCCCCGTTAAGGCAAATTTCCTTACCTCGTCTCGAGCTGTGCGCCTGTTTGTTATTATCGCAGTTGGTTTCTAAGGTCGTCCATGCCGTGGCCTACAAGTTCAGCGAGTTATATTTTTACTCTGATTCGACGATTGCCCTTCACTGGATTCATCAAACGCCGTCCAGGTGGAAGGTATTCGTAGCGAACCGTGTTTCTGAAATTCAGCAGCTCACTAGTCTGGGCAATTGGTATCATGTCTCGTCTCATGATAATCCCGCGGACATTCTATCCCGCGGTTGTTTACCCCGTTTGTTACACAACCACCAGCAATGGTGGCATGGTCCTTATTGGCTACTAAAGAAGCCTTCGGACTGGCCGACTCGTCCTTTCGATCCCAATTCCGCTTACGCTCATCCGGAGTTGGACAAGGAAGTACGTAAACAGGCCCTGCTCGCGTTGGCTTCCGCTTCACACTTTTCAACCTATGTTGAAAATTACTCCTCTCTCACTAGGCTTCTACGCGTTTTTGCTTACTGCCTGCGTTTTATTCATAACGCTAAGTCTCCCGCTTCCGGTAGAAGCACCTCCTTTTTATCTGCGCATGAGTTAAAGAGCGCGCTCTTGGTTTTTATTCGCCAAGCCCAGTTTTCGCATTTCAATGTTGAAATTAAGCAATTACAGGCACATCGTCCTATACCTACTGATAGTAAAACATTCTCACTTAATCCTTTTCTTGATAACGCTGGTATATTGCGTGTTGGCGGTCGCCTTCAGCAGTCTCAGCTAAGTTACAGTAACAAGCATCAAATCATACTACATCCGCAGGCTCATCTTACTCGATTAATTATCGAATATGAACACATTCGACTACTCCACGGTGGAGTACAACTTACGCAATGTTCGCTGCGCCAAAAGTATTGGATTATAAACGACAAGTCGTACATACGCTCGGTCATTCACAAATGTATCACTTGTTTTCGCTTTCGCGCGTCTGGTTCCAGCCAACTGTTAGGTCAATTACCCGCGCCTAGGGTCACCCCTTCCAAGCCATTCTCACAGTGCGCCGTGGACTATGCCGGTCCTATGTTGTTACGCCAGGGCGGGCAGAGGTCCAAATCCTTTACTAAGGCCTACATTTCTCTGTTCATCTGTTTGTCCGCCAAGGCTATTCACCTTGAATTGGTTTCAGATTTGTCGGCAGACGCCTTCTTGGCCGCCTTGAAACGTTTCATATCCCGGAGGGGCATCCCCGAACAAATATTCTCCGATAACGGTACTAATTTCCGTCGGGCTGGCACTATACAAGCACCAGCTATACAAGCTCTTCCAGCGGGACGAATTTCAAAGGGCCGCTCAGGACTTCGCTAGTCCACGCGGAATTAAGTGGTCGTTCATACCTCCCTCAGCCCCCCATTTTGGTGGTCTGTGGGAAAGTGGCGTCAAGAGTGTTAAGTTCCATCTACGCTCATCATTAAGTATCGGCGCGTCATAGGCAATACGATCCTGAACTTCGAAGAGTTCTCCACTGTCCTAACCCAGGTTGAAGCCTGTTTCAACTCGCGTCCCTTGTTTTCCATTTCAAATGACGCCGGGGATCCTGAGCCGTCGACTCCAGCTCACTTTTTGGTCGGCTCCCCTCTTACCGCTCTCCCGGAACCCGATTATTCGGATACAAATTTGGGTCGCTTGGGGAGATGGCAGCTTTTGCAAAGGTTTACTCGTTTCATTTGGAAGAGTTGGTCCCGAGACTATCTGCACCAGTTGCAGCAGCGAAACAAGTGGAAAAGGCAGTCGAAAAATTTATCGGTAGGACAATTGGTCCTCATCCTGGATGACAATGCCCCACCATTGGTTTGGAAGCGCGGCATTGTCACTCAGACATATCTTGGGCAGGATTCGTTGGTACGTGTTGCGGACGTCCGTACTGCCAACGGCATTCTGCGTAGACCCATTCATAAGCTGTACCCACTTCCGGTGGCAACAGACTGATTGCGCCTCGGTGTTTCATGCCCGGGACATTGCCGGTCGAGCACATGCTCTTCCATACACATTTTATTGACTACAATGTTGTTTATGTAACTTATATTATGTAACTTATGTAAGGTATACCATTTATGCACTTGTATGTATTGTATCATTAATGGACGCCATGTAGCGGTGCATTGGTGAACATTTAAACGTTTTTCTTTTCTTAGTGTGATGTCAATTATGGTGAACGGTGTGGTGCAGTGTATAGTGTTATACTAAATTTTTGTGTATTTTCATTATATTATTATATTACATTTTTGGGTATTTTCATTATATTATTATATTAAATTTTTGGGTATTTTCATTATATTATTATACTAAATTTTTGGGTATTTTTATTGTACATTATTATCAATATTTGTGGCATATTTCTACTGTATATTGTCATAGTGAATCTTCCAGATATATTACCTTGTATTGCTGCGCAATACTGTTTATTACACGCTGTGTCATGCTGTTATTTTTTAAATTGGTTGTATTTCTTTAATGTTTATGCAAGGCCAACCAAGGTGTCCTTATTGCCATGTATTGTTGTTATTATTGTTTATGGTATGTCACATATCTAAGCCTATGGATTATTGCTACATATTACTTATGGAGCATTGATTAATGATGTATTTAATTATATTAATGATGTACTCGTTTATATTATATTTGTATGTTTGCCAGTATTCATGTATACTTGTATGCGCTAAATAATTTGTTCTTTTTTTTTTACTGCAAACTATGTCAAAATCGCCGATTTTGAGGCGGGCAGTATGTTAAGACATTGTACAGTGTACTTGCTTACGTGCAATCTGCCTAGTGCACTTACGTCACCGTGGCGGTGTTCCACGTGGTCACCCCGCTGCGACTAATCAGTCTACACTCAATCTTTGAACAGTGCGATTGCACCCTTGTTTTCTAGCCAAGCCGCGGCAACCTAAATTTGCTATGTTCTTCTTATTTCTGATCTAGCTTCAATGCTACACATTACGTAGCCTTACATTCATCTTATATTTGGCTATGAGCTAAGACGTAATTGCGTAGGCCTGCGCTTCTAAATGCTTTCAATAAACGTTACTTAATCATAATTTACAGTCCACTAATTAATGTAATACACTTTCTGACTTCCTACCAGCTTTCTTAAGCTTGGAAAAACTAACTCAAGATGATTTCGAGAGTGTTAAGCACGCAACACACCTCTTCAATATATTCAGACCGGACTGAACGCTGTGTCGCGCTGTCTTGATATTTATAGACAAACTTTATCAGATTGATTATATGAGCGTGAAATACCTGAGTGACCTTGTACAATTCAGTCTTTATATGTAGTTTTAATTCGTGCATTTTTCGCACAGTGACTGCGTCTGTGTCAGCTACTCCGTCCGCTATATTCGTAATTTTTCTTTCGCCAGCGTAGAAAGCATTGCTTTGCAAACTGATTGTGTTGTCGTATAAAAATTCCAAATTCACAGCGTCTTTGCTGGCGACTGGCGCTTGCACGTGTGTTAGCCGACAGTCATCAACGATTACGTAACCTGCACGATCTTTTCTCAAACTCTTTGCGTCTACGTATCGTTTTGTGGCTGCATCTCTTGATTTAAGCGGATCGTTTAGCATTATTATTCGATGATCTTTTGCGTCTACGGTAGCGTTGTCGTCGTTCTTGTACTGTAAGCACGCATCGTTTACGTACTGTAAAGAAACAGCATCGTGCAGCTCTTCGGGATTACCCAAGTTGTGTATCTTTTTGTTTTTCACATCAAAGTGGCCGTCGTTAGTCACTCCTAAACCGATATCCTCACGCAGACTTCGATGAGTTTCTTTTCGCACTCTTACAGTGCTGTCGTGTCTACCGAACTTGTCTACACTCATATTTATGAAGAACTGGTGGTCATAGAACGGTGCGTCTGCTTTTATATGATAATGCCGGCTTCACGTAATTCTTCCAATATCGAAACGATTTCATTCCTATGTCCAGTGTGTCCACTACTTTGAGAAGCCATTAACATTCTCAATCGATTAACCAACTCGTTAGGATCATCCCAATGTACGTAATCGATTGCAGTGTTCGGCTTCATCTCCATATAGCTACTCCCTGTACGTTTCCGCGCACTCGATGCAAACAATTTAGATATTACTAGTCGGTACTTGACACCACTGTTACTGTTTATTCGCGTATTGTGTTTATATTTTTGTTTGTGTCCGTTGGTTGCTAGTAGTATGGACTTGTATTTCCTCATATCGTCCTTATTGTATTTTTCGGTAGTTTCATAAACAAAAGTTCGTACAGACCGGGCGTGCCCTCGTAAATTTTTCCTTTGACATGAAAGTTGTCGTTATCATCGATTTTCACATTTGAATCACCTATCATCCATTTACCGGCCTCGTATCGAACACCATACATACGATCTATAATCCGTTTACAGTCAGCCGATTCGCACAAACGCATATATTTGTTTGCTAATGAATCGTCACTGAAATGTGAAGCGTTAGGGTTCCATGCACTATCGTCACTGAAATGAGAAGCGTTATGACTCTGCGCGCCACTTTCGGTTTCAGTTATTACGTGTTCTGTAGGCTCTTCTTGTTTTATCTGCTGCTTCTCCTCCTCCTCTTCCTCCTCCTCCTCCTCCATCATATCACCACTTAACTTTCGTGAAATAGCTTCTAACGGTTCCAGAATCGGCTTGTAATTTTTTCTGAACTTCTCGTCGCTTTCTCTGATGCCGTGTTGTAATGCATGATATTTTTTCCTTATGTTGTCGCTTATCGTATCTATATCATACGTAAGTCGTTCCTCCTTATTCATCGCCATCGTGTGTTAGCAAGAGGACTGATTACATTACTACAGTGCAACCACATTTATACTTCGCTGGAAACAATTATGAATCGGTCAAAGCCGATTCTATATCTACCTTCATTTATTGACGAGTCTTTGTCTATGACTAGAAATCCATAACGATCCTTCCGCGCTTCCGTGCAGACTTTTTGAAAGCATCATATTTCATATCCATGTTGACGTGATCGTTGTATGCATGTCGTAAATTTAGATCGTCTTGTTTGAACAATATCAACAAGTTAGCGTTGTCACGCAACAATTATTTCGGTATCTGGCTATATGTCTGACATAGATAGAATGTGTCCACACCGCTATGTCTCCCCATAGCAAAATACTTTCGAATATTGTTTTGTCTTTCACACGATACGTCATCGAATACGATAACAGAGTCGAGACCAGTGATTTCACTCGGTAGTGGGACTTCTTCGTTCTCGCTGTATGCGTGATAACTTAAACCTTCATCAGCGAGTGATTTCATCACTGTTTCTAGCATTCTGTATTTTGGCTGAAATAATGATTTTGAAAACAAGTATACAATGCGGAAACGTAGACCGTTGGCATCAAACAGTAGGTTGAATAGCACATTAGATTTCCCACAGGAACTTGGGCCCGTAACGATACAGCGAATACTGTTCGGTAATAGTGGACCATGTTTACGTTCAGCACTGCCTTCGTCACCAGCCAAAAAGTCCATATCCTTTATTGGTAATTTGTTTGCTTGCTGTACAATCATCATCTTTGTGAATACCGAAAGCATACTGTTTTCAGCACGTGCTGTCACCTTTTTATATTAGATCTTTCTTATGTATCCATGCATCGTGTTTACCATCGAAACCGAGCCAACGAACACTCACTCTGTCACCTTTGCGTTGTAATACCTTTTCCACTAGGTATACGTCGCCAACTTTGGACTTACTAATCTCGTGCTCGTAAAAACCACCTTTCAACACTTTGTTCAGATGATATTTTAGCAGATAAGTGACGGGGATGGTAGTGGATTGTAATTTATCCACAGTGAATATTTCGTTAGTCCAATTTGGTGTATAACCTTTGGCGAACGTCATTTTGTGCTTACTTATACGAACACGGTCACCGACTTTAAATTTGGGTGGTTTCGTTGGACTGATTTTAGGCGCTGTGTTCTTCCTTATTCGTTCCAACACTATGTGTTCGTTGGCGTCATTCACTTGACTAGGTTTCATACCAATGGTTCTATGAACGGTATTGTTGTACGATTTCAGTAATATAGGTAGTAGATCCAGCCAGCGGTAGTGTCCTTGTTCGCTGAAAGCTCGATACATGTGTGTCTTCAGTGTGCGATTAAAACGTTCCACTATGGAAGCTTTTTTCTCACTATAGGTTGAGTAATGTTTCACATTATACTTTTTTAGCAACGCTTGTACTGTGCTGTTGTAATACTCCTTCCCGTTGTCCGTCTGTAAATATTTCATACGGTTAGCAGTTAGTATAGGTTCTAGTGCGGGCGTTACTTCTTTTCCTGTCTTTATTTTCAATGGTACAGCGTACGCGTACTTGCTAAACGCATTAATCACAGTCATCATGTACTTGTACCCTTTGTTCACTCGAGCGTATGGTGTCATCTCCACAAGATCCGCCTGGTACAAGTCGTGTAGACCCTTCAATTCAACCGCACGCCTAACGAAATTCCTTCTCGCTGCTCTGTGTAGCTCTAGAGCTATAGTCTTGCGTGCGTTGTTCATGGTTTAAGATACACTAACATAATACCAGCGTTAAAAATACTATATATATATATATATATATATATATATATATATATATATGTATAACAGTTTCTTTGTTTTTCAGTATTCACTCTCTCTTCTGAATATCATCATGTCCGACCTTCAGCAGAATCCGGAACAACAACAACAACAACAACAGCAGGAACAGCCTCAACAAGGTAAAAATTTAAATACCAATTGGTACAGTTAAGAAATTGTCTCTCTCTATAATTATGTAGCAAACCAAACTTGTTTGATATGAATTAACATATGATCCAACTCTGTCTAACATGTACAAGATAGTCTCTTGACGTTGTTTAGAAATTGATATGGCGGAGAAACTTTTTCATGTTCTACCATAGGTATGTCACCTTCTCTCCAATGACCTAATTCAATTCCGCAACAAAAGCATTTAACTCTATCGTCTATGAATGACATACTATGTCCACAAACATCATAATTTAGCGGATAGTAGTAAAACCCGGCAAACGCTAACTCGTCGGGGCTGACAAACGTCACTTCCCAATACTTGAACGATTTTCTTCTTTCACTTTTAATAATGCTAAAATCGGGAGTAGCTGCCATCTTCACAGTTTGCAATAAACTAACGTATTACTAACGTGTACTATCTATTTATTTACCACAAACATGAATTTGTGTGTGTGTGTGTGTGTGTTATTCATCATTCCTATTAGCTAATACACATGTTTCTATTGTTTCAGTTATGACACGATTTTATATCGTACGAAACACCAGTATTAGAGGATCTCTCACAACAATTAATTACCTACCCGTGTACACAGACACGGGAGACCAAGATATATTATCGATAATGACTGAGGTGCGAACTTTATTGTGCAAGGATATTCTGGCAGAACAAGCACGTTTACGTAGTATCAAATGGCATATTGCGTGCAGGATACGTTTCACTAAAACTGTGTTAGATGGTGACAGCGGCGAAGAAAAAGAAGTAACCAAAGACGCCGTCTTCCACGGACGTTGTCGTACGTTGCTCACGAACGACAACGACGAGTTGAATTGTCTACTAGACGAATCATACGACAAAATCATGAATAGCATATCCAATTTTACCCGTGACGGGAGCGGATGATCGGTGGACGCTGTACTGAAGTTGGAACTGGTTGTTGGACGGTACCGGCCACTAGCAGCGTCCTCCTATATTCCTACCCCGCGAAAACTCTCACTCACCAAGGCAGTAGTCAACATCAAGAACCCCCAAGATGAAATGTGTTTTCTATGGTCTGTTCTAGCCCACATACACCCTCAAGAAAAGCATAAAGAACGTGTTTCAAAATACACCTCCTTCATAAACACAATAAATATGTCCGGTATCGAGTACCCTGTTTCTATAAACTCAATTTCTAAATTTGAAACACAGAATCCCAACATTTCTATAAACGTTTTCGGCTATGATATAGAAGACAATATCAGAAACGAATCGAAAAATGAGGTTTATCCATTAAGAAGTACCCCCAATAACAGATTACATCATGTTAATCTTTTGCTTCTGTCCGATACAAATAGCCGAAAACACTACTGTCTTGTCAGTAGCATTAATAAATTGTTATTTTCCCTAACAAAATGTAGCAATAAATCATTTTACTGCGACTACTGCCTGCATCGTTTCTCCATAGAACATGGTCTGTCCGAACATCTCCCCTACTGTACACCTTATGGTGAACAGAAAACCAAAATGCCCACAGAGGAGGAGAAGTTTATGTCATTTAAAAATTACGCACACTGTCTGAAAGTACCCTTTACCGTCTACGCTGACTTCGAGTCCCTTATCACCCCCCTTCAATCGTGTTCACCAGGTAACGACATGCCAACGATAGTGAAAGATTTAGGTGATTTCTACTCAGTTGATAGCAGTGGTGTCCGCAAGAAAATACCTTCTCCTCCTGTATCGTCCACATCATACGAAGCGATGCATATTCCGTCAGGTTTCTCCTATGCTATCGTTGATCACGCTCACAGTCTCTGGAGAGAGGTTAAAGTATATCGTGGTGAAAACGTTGTAGACACTTTCTTCTCGTGGTTGATGAAAGACGTCGAGGATATGATGAAGGTAATACGTCATAACGTAAAATTAATTATGTCCGATGATGACAATGTTGCGTTCACTAACGCCACCGTTTGCCATTTGTGTGAGCGCCCTTTGACAGACGATGACAAGGTACGCAATCATTGTCATCTTACGGGGAAATTCTTGAGAGCAGCCCACAATAGCTGTAATCTGAGCTATAAGATGCCGCGTCATATCCCCGTCTTCTTTCACAACCTTCGTGGCTACGACTGTCACCATTTAATGCAGGGTTTGGGAAAATATAAGGACCAACACGTATCCTGCATTGCAACATCTAGTGAGCGTTACGTGTCGTTCTCCCTGGGTCCCTTGCGTTTCGTAGACTCTTTTCAATTTCTTAATCGCTCTCTGGACACACTCGTTACCAATCTGTTCACGTCCGGGAGCCAATTTCCTTTGCTTAGAGAGGAAATGCTTAGACGGGGTTTCGACGAACAGACCAATCTGCTCGTACGCAAGGGGGTATACCTTTACGAGTACGTTGACAGTATTGATCGGTTCAACGAACAAGTCTACCCGCTCGTGAACACTTTGATAACCGTTTGATGGAATCGTCTATTTCGGACGCAGATTACGAGCACGCACAAAACGTGTGGAGTGCATTCAATCTGCGTACGTTTGGAGATTACCATGATCTGTATTTGTTGACAGACGTAATGCTGCTGGCTGATGTCTTTGAAAGTTTTCGGGACATGGCCTTACGCGATTACTGTTTGGACCCGTGTCATTTTTACTCACTTCCTGGTCTCGCTTGGAACGCGATGCTAAAAATGACAGGGGTCGAATTGGAGCTGTTGATAGATATAAATCAACATCTGTTTGTTGAGTCTGGGGTCCGCGGAGGCGTTGCTATGATATCCAACCGTCATGCCATCGCTAACAACCCTCTGATCCCAGATCAGTACGATGTTTCGAAACCGACCTCCTTCATTTTGTATACGGACTGTAACAATCTATACGGTGCAGCTATGTCGCAACCACTCCCTTACGCAGACTTCCGATGGCTCGATCGTAACGAAATCGAGTCTTTGGACTGCGTAATGTGAGTGATGATTCCAACATCGGGTACATCCTTGAGGTCGACCTACACTATCCTGATACACTACACGACCTGCATTCCGACTACCCGCTTGCACCTGTGCGCCAGCGCGTAACACCCGATATCCTTTCTCTCTTTTCCAAACGTTTACACGAGAGTATATACAGATCATCGTATAACGAATCAGGGTCAACAATGTCATCCGTAGAGAAGTTGTTAACGACTTTGGAGGACAAACAAAATTACGGTCTCCATTATCGAAATTTGAAGTTGTATTTAAGTCTTGGTTTAGAGCTGAAAGCGACTCATAGGGTGTTGTGTTTTAAGCAAAGCACTTGGTTGAAACCGTTTATCGATTTCAACACCCGCAAGAGGCAAGCAGCCGTCAACAGCTTTGAAAAAGACCTTTTCAAACTGATGAACAACGCCGTATACGGCAAGTCGCTGGAGAACGTACGGAAACATATAGACTTTGAACTAGTCTCAGATGAACGACGGCTTCAAAAACTAGTTTCCACACCTAGGCTGAAACGTATGATTCGTTATACGAACGATCTAGTGGGGCTCTCACTCCGTAAAAAATCCATCGTTCTTTCCCGTCCCGTGTATGTCGGCTTCACGGTGCTTGATGTTAGCAAAACGATAATGTATGATTTTCATTATCGTTGTGCTGTCGGCAAGTACGGCCGTAACGTTAGATTGCTAATGACAGATACAGACAGTCTGATGTATAGTATTCAAACATCTGACTTGTATGCAGACATAAAGGAGGACCTACACGTTTTTGACACATCGGATTACCCTACGTCTCATCCTTGTTATAGCCTTAAAAACAAAAAGGTTGTCGGACTGTTCAAGGATGAAACGTGTGGTCGTCCTGTTAGAGAATTCGTGGGTCTCAGAGCGAAATGTTATTCGTTCCTTGTGGCCCACGAAGATCCTAGCAAAGCGTGTCAAAAACGTGTATGTAAAGGTGTACCCAGAGTTGCGATTAAGAGGAGTCTACGACACGATATGTATCGCAAGTGTCTCACTGATCATTGTCAGTTTTCTGCCAGTGCGCTTTGTTTTCGTAGCGATCATCATACGCTGTACACGATGCGGGTAAATAAGCAAGCGTTGTCACCGTATGATGATAAGCGCTGTATACTGGACAATGGTCGTGATACACTTGCGTACGGTCATTATCGAATACGTCGCATCAATATGGAGAACGATGACGACGTCCCCTCCCCACCTGCTAAAAAAATTCGCCTCCATGTATAGAACCCCCCAACACTTGTTTCTTTCGTCAGTTGATGTCTCTCGGTGCTTCAGTCTAGACGTCTGTAAACGTAAGTTCGCATATTAATATCGCAACGATATTTGCGTGTTTAAACATTATATATTGTAGCGTGACAGAAAATCCACCACTTATTAATTCAATTAAAATAATAAACAATAATTACATTACATATACTAATATAATATCGAATGAAATTTAATGAATTCAAAGGAAAAAACCACAATAAAGTAAAGACCATCATTACATTATATAAAAACCATAAAGAAATAATTAAGAGTAACTCATATTATAAAATCAGGAATTTACCCAGGAAGTTAGGAGCAGTAAAAAAACTAGATACCACAAAATCAAGAAGAAAGAATCAGTTTAGGAGTGGTGAAACCACAAAATACCCCAAACACAAGAAGAAGGAAGAGTAGAGTTTATTATCAGGAAGTAAACAATACCCTGAAACCTTTAACGAAGAGCAAAGTCAGTATCAGAAAATAAATTAGATACTCCAAACCAAACATCAGTCAAGATAACACGAAGTACCTTGGTTTACACAAGAGTGAAGACAAGAAGAAAGACAAGAATGAAGACAAGAAAGAAGACAAGAAGAAAGGAAGAAATAGTATGGAGGAAACGCCATTATAAAACCTATTATTAACTACCATGAACCCCAAACCCATAGAGACAATTAAAGAAAGTATAACATCCCGAAACCCTATAAAACTGTAATTATTAATAAACCAAAAGTGTTGTATAGTATGATAAGAGGTGCACCAACTGAAGTTATTGTGATAAAAAAAATAAACAAGTCTTAACAGTCCATGATGACTAAAGGTCTGGTCTGAGATAATAAGACTCAAAATATCAGAACCACCAGTGAAAGTGAACTAGTGCAAGTGTTTTTGGAAATACAATAAACTTAAAGTTGTAGTGATACTATGACTTAACAATATGCTAGATAACAACTTTTATATTCAATAATTCACAAATCATAAAATACTAAAATGGAAGATTTCCAATATTTTATTATTTTAATGTCACTTTGTTATTACAAGACATTTGTAGAAATGATAATAACTAAAGTATGGGTGGACATGTTTACTCAATAAGGGGATAATAAATAATAATGGTTAAACCAGAAAGGACTGGAATTAATTTAAGTGTTCATAGGTTTAAAATGTTTAAAATGGCTATTTGTTCACAGCCATGAACTCAATATGTTTTAAAGAGTTCTTAGTCAATAAGATTTATATGTGTTTAGAATAAATTATGTTTGTTAAATAACAGCATACATACCATTTAAAATGTTTCAGTAGGTATGCTGTGTTAATTAAAAAAAGAGTTAAATGTATGTTTTCAAACAATGTCAGCAATATGTTCAATTTTTTAGAATGCTGAGTAATGTTCATTATTATTTTTATGTAACAGTAGTATGGATTAGATGCTACACATCACAATAAGTTTATAAACCATTTTATTTTTATGTCATAATAACTGTTTAAAGTCAGAGGAGGAGTAGGATTAAATTTATTTGAGACAACCAGACATGTAAAATTCTAAACTCTAGGCCATTTAATGAATTCACAGAAACCATATAAACCAGTTAATTACTTATAAATCCTGTAAACTGGCAAGATTTAGGTAAGGTAAATCAGTTAACAACTACTGTGAATGAACCTATGAGTTAAAATGATAATATGGAAATATACCTTAAATTATTGTAAATTTTTGAAATATATAAATTAATTATTTTTAAAGAGGAGTGTTAAATTCACAGATTATCACAAAAAACCAGTTCAAAGGTTCAATTTATATGTAATTAAGGAAAGGAAGAGAAATATGACCATTTGAAATTTATTATAATGGTATTAATAACAATTAAAATGGCAGAAAAATTATATGAAGGCGGAAACCAGTTTTTAAGCCTAGATTTCCAAAAAGAAATAAATTTGGTAATTTTGACAATAATCTTATCAGATATGGACTACAGTATATCAATTTAAATAGAATGAGATAATTAAACCAATGATAAGGTTAATAATTCATGAAAGTGAATAATAAACTAAAATTATTCCATATATAATGTATTTTTGTATCATGTATATGGGAAGTCGAAATTATTTTAACAATACTTTTCAAATATTAACTGGGCCAGATTTTGACTAACGTGAAGGAAGTTAGTTAGTTCTTTGTGAATGATCAAACTGAACAGTTTAAGTAAGATTGCGTTCCTTGAAACTGAGAACAATGGAGTACTAAGGTTACCTAATAAATTCAGTGAAACGAGAGTTACGTAAATTAAACACTTTTCCAATCAAAACCACAGAAAACTTTAACCACAACAGTGAAAACAACATCAACACTACATAATACCAGTGCATAAAAACAGTAAAACGACATATTTGTGATAATTCAATCTTCAACAGTATAACCGTTTTTTGCGTAGCGAACAAAGAGAAGTGAACACCAAAAACATATAACATAATTAACACCAGTGATCACTAAACACTATTCCAGAATACACCAAACAACATATTAGACAGGTTACACCAGTTCGGGGACATTTAAAACATATATGAAGGTAATTTTGCTGTGAAATTTTCTCGCTAAGAGTATTGCAGTTAACCTCGTCATCTTTTTGAGCGGCCATCTTGGAAATGCCAACCAGTGCCAACAACATCGCCTGACTACAGAGCTTGCAGAATTGGTTTGACAACTCAACAATATTACATATTTTATAAAATTTATTCACATTTTGTTAGATAATAGTTATTGAAAACACTTTATTTGTAAATGTTATACTTTCTCGTCTACCCTTCTCTGACTATTAATAATATAATCGCTCCATGAACCTTTTCTAATACTTGTAATAATTTTTAACCTGTATGAACAAATCGATTATTTCCTGAGACGGAGTCGACAATTGCTCAAAATCGATTAAACATCGATCATTCTTTAATTTTGTTAATAAATCAATTTATTTCAATTGTTTGGATCTATAACTTATTTCACATGCTAGTTTAATGTTTTATTATTGCAACGAGACTTCCTGAAGAGGAAAATATTTATAGAAAGTGAGATATTGGACCAGCACGAAAAATCATAAATCGATTGCTGACCGGAGTTAATCTGATTAACTCCGGACTTTGTTAAGATCTTCAAGAAGTGCGAAATAATTCATAATTACCTTATTAAATTTTAGAATTTCCATCAAAACATTAAAACAGAATTATTTCTCAGTCATAGACATTATAAACAAACATAAAATTTTTTTTTTAATTTTTTTTTAAATAAAATTTTTTCTTTCTTATCTTTATTTGTAACGACTGCATACAGGGTCATGTTACAAATTGACGCTCGCAACAGTGGGGCTTAAAAGAGTCAACAGCGGCTTGTTACCAAGCGACACTACCCACAGTGGAGCGAAACCTTACTAGCGTGGAGGTTTATTTAAACGAACCTCTTATTTTATTTGTACGTACTGTGACAATATATATATATGTATATATAGAGTTTGTAATGTGTGGTTTCTTTGTTTTACAGTATTATGGATAACACTGCAGTTATAATTGACTTCCAGTGCTTTTTCGACGACAACGGAAAATATATTGTGAACGAACTGTCAATCATGGACGTTCTGAGATTTGCTGGTAGACATTGGATTTTCACACCGCCTGCTACATCCGTTACGAATCCAAAATACGCTAGGACAAACCACTGGTTAACGACAAATTATCATAGACTTAGATGGAGCGAAGGAGAGACACCGTACGAAAATCTTGTTTCATTGTTAACATCACATACGCGTATATATAAATATGTGTTTGTGAAGGGTTTTGAGAAAAATCGTTTTTTACAATCAAAGATAATACACAATAATATCATCAATATCGATGACTTTGGTTGTCCTAAAAACATACCGTATCTATTTCACGGAACAGAATGTCTTAGACATTTCAATTCTTCTGACCGATGTGCAAACTATAAAGTGCATGCTATTCGGGAATGGATGATTCATGATTTTTGCTTTAAACAAACATTTTTAATGTGAGCGCGACAAAATTTAGAAAGTAGGTCACAGCGAATGATGACATTTATATCTCTAATTCTATTGGGGACATGTACATACATGCATAGCTGTAAGCGGTGACTATTTCCTTATGATGGTGGAATGCGGACTTTCCTAATGACATTGTTATATTTTTGGTGTCTCTAATTTCGTCTGGGGGACATGTTCATACATGCAAAGCCATAAATGAAAGTGGGACACAGACTTTTCTGATGACGTCGTTACCACCACCACTATCACATTGTACTGTCCTTTTGTGTCGAATATTCTGTCATTGTTTGGTTCTCTCTCGATTGATACAGACGTGTTTACTAGCGTCTTTCTCTCTCTTCTAATAATGTCGTTTCTTGTAAAGTTTAATGCTGTAAGTGCTATCGAGTACAAGCGATGTTCAGAATTGACAGTGAATAAAAAATATCCCATCATGGTCTTAACAAATGTGGACACAAAATATGGGAACTCTGTGCTTGCTACGTTGGAGGATGGCGACCACCAGTATCGTGTCTATCTTCCCAAGAGGTATGCAGGTGTCTTCACGAATGAGGAGCTCAGACATATCAAACCCAAAGAACTACATTTAGTGTATCGAGGGACGAAGAATCAAACAACACAGGTGGAGATTGTGTCCTAACGTCGTAAGTAGCAGTCACGTTAACAAACAATTTATCGATGTGTGTGTGTGTGTGTGTGTGTGTGTGTGTGTGTGTGTGTGTGTGTGTGTGTGTGTGTGTGTAGTTTCAACTCCCTGTACTTAACACTTTAATAATTGAATTTGTACGTACGTGATAAATGTATCATTGATTCTAATTAGTATTTTTACAAAGTTTCGTTGAATAATATTTGGTTCGATTAGAAATTATTTGAAAGTACAATAACTTTATGTGATAAATGTATCATTGATTCTAATATCGACTGTATTGTTATGTTACAGATAAACATTCATATGGACTGTATCTACAGGCGTGAAATTATTATTTAAATCTTACAATGTCAAAAATTATTATTATTATTAATATTGTATTTATTTTATATAACAATGTTTGTTTGTGATATATATATTTAATCAATGTAAAAATGTATTTTGAATAATTGTATTACAACGGTTTGTAAACTATAGTTTAAGTTTGTGTACAGTGGTGTAAATATATATATATATTTAATCATTTAAAACAAATTATGGTTTATTTTAATTTATTTCACTATAAACCTCTGAACATGTAAGCAATTATTTGTAAAGTACATTAAATTATGGGAAATGCTACACCGAAATATTCAAATCATACCTTATTGGTGCTGTCAACGATTTGAATGAGGGAATTCCTACCGACGTTTGCAGCAGCAGCAGCAATACACAATACACATTACATTAAAACTAGCACGATTATATATTATTCATTGATGTACAAACAATTTACATAGTACACACACACAAACAAACAATAGACTAACATTTATTGTGAAGTCGTCAACGCATGGATATCTACTTGTCATCTGTAACAGCACACGCACATGTAATTACATTATAAACTAGGAATTTCTTCCGACGTCTGCGAGCGAGAGAGAGAGACATGATATATCACTGTAAAACCGATGACATAAAGAGAGAGAGAGTGCTAGCGCATATGTTGTGTATATTAATTTCTAAATCGCGGTCAATGACCGTCATGTGTCAAAATTAGAAGTAGGACGCAACGAGGTAGGCGATAAATATATTTCCTGGTGATTACATTTTAGTATCGCTAATTACAATAATCCATAAGTAGCACGACTTACTGACGCTTATGTAAAACCGATGACATAAAGAGAGAGAGAGTGCTAGCGAGAGAGAGAGTGCTAGCGAGAGAGAGAGAGAGATGTTACATAAACACACAGAGAGAGAGAGAGAGAGTTTATATCGTGATCGATAACTGTGTCTAGAGACAAAGAGAGAGGAAGGGAGAGAGAGTTGATACCTTGATATCGAAGTCGTCAACAGTCATATAATTTACTATACGCTATAATGCGTCTGCTCATATAGTTTGAATTTCTCACCACAGACAAATGTTGGCAGATCTGTTCTATACACAATAATGCAAGATTGGTAACCCTGATCATATATTATTAATATACACTATAATCACATCAAGTTTGAACCCATGCATAGGTTGGTAAACCTGATCATATAGATTTAATATATACACTATAACACATCAAGTTGAACCCTTGATTATCTCAAGATTATCCTTTTCCCTAATAAAGGTTGCTACCCTTTCACTTTAATCTTGTTGTCCTTTGAATTACATCAGTCGCTTACATATTCGTTACTGCTTCTGTAGGCTATCTCAAGCATTATTCTTATTTCTACGACTTTTTGAATTATTTTCAATTTAGCCGCTAGCTTTTGTAAGAGTTTATGTTTGTATCCGGGGTATAGTGATGTTCACTTTCATAATAATATGAGATAGGCGATCATTCATATAAACTATACGAGAGAAAATCGAGGGGGGCTGATTCATTTATTAGGCTTAAAGCAGATCGTCAACACCGCTGCAACTGTTAGTAAATTAGGCGTAGGCCTACTACTACTGTGTATTTGTCACTCGTATTCATTGGCAGTGATGTTTTCCGTTTACTAAACCGACCAAGTTAATATGTTTCTAACACCAATTGGTCGGCCGAGGAATTACGTCTATACTTGGCCGGTTTTTACAAGCCTCCATCTATATTATATAAAACTCAAAGTCTCAGGATTTCTTTCTTTGTATTGAATACAAATCCACACCGTTACACCGATTGCCACCAAATTTTGCACAGGTAACCTTTGACACAAGGCGCAAAACACTGTCTAACTTAGAATTTTATATTCTGCCCCATTCGCACGATTTAGGCCCTTTTAATTATCTCCTTTTCTTGACGTGTATAAAGATGTCAAAACACCATGGAGACCAGAATTAATTACCATAGTAACAAGTAAATAAACAAATGCTATTTAGCGGCATCGGAACTGTACCTTTATCCGTTCCTGAAGTACATTTTCGATGTTTTTAATATGTGATTGTATCGATATATTACGTTGTTGAAAAGAAGAAGTGTACTAATTTATTGTAAATTGTCCTATTTCTTAATGCAAAGCGAAAATACGTGTTGTTTTCATCTGTGAGGTTAGGTGACAACGGATTTTGGTTTTTAGTTTACTGCTGAATTAAATAAAAGCCATGGTTGAGGAAAACATAACGTTTAATGTGTATATACAATGTTTATAACACAGTAACACTTAAAATAAGGAACCTAACGTTTTTGAGTTAACGGGTAGACTACTTGTTAAGAAATAAAATAATTTAAAATTTGTACACTTCTTCGTCTTCATATCGTGGTATATTTATATTATCGGATAATCAAAACATCGAAAATGTAGTGTAGGTACGGTTATTGGGAGAGTACCAATATTTCTATGATTTCTTCTTCTTCGTATGATTTCTACAATAAAATGCTTTCTTTAGTTGAAAGTATTTTAATTAACAATTTTGTGCTTTCTTCATAATATAGGTTATTTCTGTAAATAAGCTTTTCTAAAAGCAAGTCTGCTGATGGTTTTTTAAAAATTAAACAATGTTATAGAAAAAATGGAACGTTAGCATGGAATATTAACCTATGGAAATATGTTGTAAATGATACTTATAATTTCGTATTAACGTGTAGTATAACGTTTACAGTGAATATTGAAATCAGACTACCTGCTTAATAAAGTGCATTAAAATAATATTAATAAATTTTTCCTTGGATAAAATAAGTTAGTATTTGTGTAATGTCTGGGAATATGTAGCAGATTAGATTTATGCTTACCATGGCAACGAATTTGTTTTGATTGCAGTTAAAAAAATTAAATCTTTAATTATTGCGGTCTTATAACTAAAAGCAATGCTAAAAAATTGGCACGTTCATATAATAGTATAGTCTGGATCACACACATAGTAGGCCTACGAGAAATATCTTTGATGAATTTAAATAAAATACATTTAAACTGGGTTAAACAATGGTAATTGTTAAAAATAAAATAAATCCGTTACTAGGCGATTAAACTAAATTTGTTTTCATTTTAATTTAAGTCGTCGACGCGTGAAGATGTAGTTTCTTATTGGCAAATATATCATCTCCATTATGTAATGTTTACGTTTCCAAAGTTTTATTATTATGATTGCCGGTATTTAAATACAGGCAGGACACATACATACGCACACAATCGCGTTATTTCTGGCCTAACTCATGTTTATTTGCTTGTGTTTGCATGTATTTTAAATTAAAAGTTACGTAATTCATACAAAGAACATCCACGCGTGGAAGCGGAAATGGTGTCCAGCGTGGACGGAGATTCGCTTCCTGTGGATCGCTGGCCTGTGTAACTGCACGTGTATACAATGGAACGGTTCACAGGCAGACGTTTCGTTTTTAGGGAGTGGACCTGAGCAAGTCCTCAGGGTTCATGCGAGCGACTCTGAAGCGCTCCTTCTTTTCCGCGCTTATCTGTTCTGTGAAACGTACACTGTAGATTCGCAGCTTTACTCTGAGCAACGCTTCATAGTGAATGTTGTTAAGTCTTTGCCCACGTTGGACCCTCATACACACAATAACCTGCTCTGATGTTTTGATTAAGGCGATCATAATATTAGAACTTTAGAAACTTTAGCATTACCGGTACTTAATGGAGAACAAACGTTATCTTTAACCAGCCTTTATGCACTCCTATGTGTATTATGAAATACAATAAATAATTTTTATGAAATAAATATCTTAATGAATACAATCTGTGTATTTATTCAAAATTTTACCATAGTTTTAATTGCGTTTAATACCTGTATGTTTTTTTGCGTAAAGGTCAGTTATTGAGAGATCCAGTATTAGGACACGATACATCAGCACTTTTGTAAGGAACAAAATGAACATTCAACAAAATATTTGTTTATACAATTCTGTAGTATAGTATAGGCCTGTGAATAATTTTGTATGCATTGTAATATGTATTGGAAAAACAAATGTTTCAATAAAATAAATAATTTAGTAAATGAACACAGTTTGTGTTGATTTATTTTAATTTTAACTGTACTTTGACTTTTTAGATTATAAAATATAACACACAACTATAATTTGTAGTTATTAATTTTTTTATATTTGATACAACATTTACATATTTTCTATGAAAATACAAGGATATTTATAAAAAACGTTCCCTGTATTAAAAACGACAATCGGGATATGTTAAGTGTCTGTTTTTAAGGTAATAAAATTGAAGTCACAGAGTATGAAAGACCTTTTTCTTAAAAAGAAATTTGCTTACATACTTACTGCGCACATGTATAGTCTCGTTCAATTTTTTTGTTGAAGTAGTATATAAAGTCGTAATACATATTATGTATATTATCAAATTATAATAACTTCTGTACGTAGAATGTTCTTATACACATCATACAACAATCCTGCAAGAAAATCAAGGAGTTACTTATAAAGAAATTATATGTAAAGTCAATACGTGTATTATTTTTTGAAAAATGTTCAAACGGCGGTTGTAAGTTGCATAGAAGAGAAACAAATTTATTGCTTTGGACTGTCTTGAAAATGGCTAAATTTATAGAACTTTCTTCTGAGTTCTGCAATTGAAATTGAAGTAAGGAAAATGGGAGAAAACCTTAACTTAACATGATTAGAAGGAATTTAAAATGATAAGAGTTACAGGATCAGTGACAGAAGAATGTTGGGGAGGCAGAGGTGCATATTAGATACATTAGACATTGTTACAACATTACAGAACAATCTACGTGTTTCTCGAATGTTCCACTGGATCCGGCTGTAATATTGTGTGCGTACGTGATTCTCAACGCATTAACTAGACTGTGCAGAAGTCGCGCGGCCGCGCGCAAAGCCGCAACCAATTACGTTCTGGTGTTTTCTAGTAGCGTTGTTGATGCATAGTATGGATGCTTCTGGATTTTCGGCGGGGTATGAATACAAGTACTCAACGACGCTCAGTTTCAGTTTGAGTTGTGATTTATTGGAGTGCGGTTCATAGTATTGTGGCGAAGTGTTATGTGTTTTATAATTGTGCGGTACAATTGTAATACAATTGTGTTTTATATTAGTAGACATTTTTATTGCGTGTGAATAATTTTTAATTGATTTGTTATAAGAGACTATCTTGTTGATTACAAACTGTTTAATTTTGATAATTAAAGCTGGTGATTAGTGACGTAATTGGTGCCTTGTATTTAGTTTTCTACTGTACCATACGACGATCGGTAGACAGTCGTATCAGTATTGAATAACGTAATGCTTTAGCCGATTAGGCTGCCAAAGACGCCGCGTTATTTTTTCCAGTCCCTTTTTGTTGTTCCCATGACTGACTTTAAAACAGCCTTAAAACCAAAAGTTGCAATACAATACAGTGGCTAAATATCTGGAAAGAGTAACCACTTAACAACAAACTGCGAAACATTAAAACGACTATTGATGTCCGGTCTTCATCATTAATCGGGCGGCAGCATAGGAGAGGAGTCATTCTCTGCCTTGTGAGAGAGAATTGGCCATGCCAGACTAATCAGCTCGTATTTCTGGAAATTCGCTGCCACGTCAGACGGTAGCGTGCTCAGAGCGGCCGTGCTCTGAGCGCTAATGCTGAAATCGTCCTTTGTGCGCCGAGCTTATCTGTGCTCGGTAACTGACTGGATATCTGCCTATCCGTTGTTCTCCAGCTCCGTAGGGAACACTAGCGGTGCTATGAAAATTTGTACAACTCATTGCTAAAAGACATTATCACACCCCTAGTAAGTTCCCGGAGCTGCAGAACTCTCTAAACTGTTTTGAACGAAATACATTTATTATTAAGTTAGTTAAATTTCAATGTTAGACAGTTTTGTATATTATCAGAAAAATTATGAAAACCCAACTACGCTACTGTTTTATTAGTAACATAACAAACTGTGAAGCAGACATAAAAATAATAAGAAAATGTTCGAATTTCTGAATTGTATTTTTAAATTCGTAACAATAATACCGAAATGACAAATAATTTAGTCATAGCTTTTCAGTTTATGTGTTCTTCCATTGATATCTATAAGCCTATATCTAACGTTATTCACAAATACACATAACTGGTAACAAAATATCAAGTTTTTTTTTTTTTTTAAACATATTCACAAACTTTTTAAAAGCGATCCAAAATTTGCAATGAGAGTTGAGAGATATTCTGTCAAATTAGGCGCCGTCCATATATTACGTCACCACTTTGGGGGGGAGGGGGGGTTCGGCTAAGTGTGACAAATGGTGACAAGGGGGAGGGAGGGGGTTTCAGCAGTTGTGACGTAACCACTTTTTTATTCTTCGTTTTATAAGGATGAGTTTTGTAAAGAAAACCCTTTTTTATGCAGACAGGCATTTAAATATTTACATTTTCTTCGCTAATTTGTACTGGGGCGTAGAACACACGCACACAAAAGTTCGATTTCCCCGAACTCGGCTACCGCGTGTTTACTCACATCATACATTCTTCGCTGCTAGCACTGTGTTGTCGTTGTCTCGATTTCCCCAAATTCGGCCACCACGTGTTTACTCACATCATACGTTCTTCGCTGTGAGCACGCTCTTTGTTTAGTCTTCTCTTGATTTCGAGCGTGTCTGTTTAGTCTTCTCTTGATTTCGTGTCTCGAGTCCTCCTATCGCGCGTTTTGCTACGCCTTCACTCCCATCATACATACCATCATTGTGGTCGTTCGTAACATGAATCGCGGCAAGCTTTACGAGTCTCTTTTCGACGCGTATAAGAAGGCCTACCCTGACAGGCCGAAAGTGAATCTCCAAAATGACTGCAATACCTTCTGGGCGGAAGCAAAAAAGGAGTGCGGCAAGGATGATTCGTCTTTTGACGCTAAGATTAGTGCGAAAGTGAAAGAGCTTTTGGTGAGAGGGACTAATAAGAAAGTCAAGGGTTTGTTTTCGTATTTTACTATACATTCCGCGAATGTGAAAACCGCAACACATGCACCTGCAACAATCACGGCTCCGGCTGCGCCGACCAGTCAGCTCACAGATACACCTAAAAAATGTGACATCGGAGACTCTGAAAATGAAAAAAGGCGTACACCTTCCCAGGATGTATATCAGACGATGATTGCGAATTTGCAAGCCAAAATTTGTACTGTACGTAATGAAACTGATAGTGGTCTTGCATGCGACGACTCTTCTAAAGAGTTGGAATCTCTCAAGAAGGAACTGAACAGCGAAAAAAATGCTTTAAAAAGGAAGCAGTCGAACGCAGCGCGTCAAAAAACGTGTCGTAAGAAAAAAAAAAAAACAGAAATTGGACGAAATTTGCCGCGAGCATCCTGACATTTCAAAACAGCTAAAATCTAGAGACTCTTCAGGTAGACCACGTACCAAAGAGGAACAACCGGGCCTTCTAAAGGCAATCTGTGATCTCGCGATGTCCGGCGGGGGAGCCCAGGTAAGACGACAATCTGAACAGGTGCGAAGCTGCAAGACGCTCGACGATTTAAAAGATGCTTTGGAGAAAGCCGGATTTCATTTAAGTCGGAGTGGGCTATATTTGCGACTGCATCCCCGTCATTCTGACACATTGGAAGGTAAGTCCTCAAACTTCTGTACTGTTAAATTAGAAAATATGCGGATTTTGTTGTATTTAATTTGTTTGTAATTTGTTCAAAAGTGTTTTAAATTATAATATTTAAATTTAATAACTATTTAATTTGTTTAATAGTTTTAATTAAATTAAATACGGTACTTAATTTAATTTAATGTGCTTAAAAGTAGTTGTAATAAAGAAATAACTTATAATTGCTGGTACGTAATTTTTCATTGAAGATCGCCGACTTCCAACAAAGAAGGGAAAATAAGGGGGGGTCTGACCCACTGTGGTGACATAATATTATGGGGGGGGGGGTTCGCCGAGTGTGACAAATGGTGACAATGGGGGGGAGGGGGTCCAAAATGCCGAATTTTGTGGTGACGTAATATATGGACGGCGCCTTACTACACACACCCAAAATACAGAGACTAATAGATACAAATTTTGTACTTTCAATAAAATTACTCATAACTTTATCCATAAATAGACTTTTACAATTTTATTAAAATTTTGAGTTTCATTTTAGATTAAAAAGTTGTACACAACTTTAATATAATTATAATTAACTTTATTAAATTATTAATTATTTATTATTTAAATTATTTATTATATTATTATTAAATTATATAAACTTTATTATAATTATGGGTTCAAATTCCCTTTAGAATATAATCCGGCTATGTTTTAGAAATTCTTGATCCCTTTTTAAGGCCCTGGTGTCTTAAAATTTTGAAATCTCCAAAATCATACACTGTATTCAGATATTGGTTTAATTTGATACCCCAAATAGATTTTTGCGATTTTTTTCATTATTTGCCTCCTGCTCTTTACTTTTGAGGGATCAGTCCAAAAAGCTCTGGAAAGTAAAATTATGGACACGCATATCAGATTTTACGAAAATCGATTAATGCATTTAAAAGTTACGAGGAAACAATTGGCACGGTGTCCGCCAACTGAAGATGGGGCCGAAACGTCTACCCAAACAAACAATAGACCACGGCCTAACAGCCCCGTAAATTTGGGGTGTGTCTCACGATAACTTTTGAATGCATCAACCGATTTTCGTAAAACTTGCCATTCGTGTCCATACGATTACCTACAGAACCCGGATTGCTTTTAGATTTATCCTCCAAAAAAAAGGTGGGCGGGAGGAAAAACGTGAGGGGTCAAGATTGTGAGAAAAATTGCAAACGCCCATGAGGGGGGTATCAAAGTAATAAGAATTTAAACCACAATCTGAATATAATGTTCGTTTTTGAAAATTTCAAAATTTTTGCAAGTCAGGGCTCAAAACTGGGCGCAAGTTTGGATAAAATCGCAAAAGTTCATGTGATGTATCAAATTAAAGAGAATTTTAACTCGCATTTGAATTTACTATTACGTTTTGAAAATTTGAAAATTTTAGGATAACCCAAAAAAGTTATCCAAAATTTGAATAAATTGAGAAAACCTAGCAGGGTGTCAGACTAAAAGGAACTGTAACCCAAATAACCCAAATCCGAATGTTTAGATTTTTTAGTGTTTACTGTATGATTGTGTGCTCTACAGTTGTTATATTACTAAAGAAATAGTAGAAAAATCGAAACTTGGGTGTAATTTTCCCGTAATTGAAAAGTTATCTAATACTGAAATTTTGTAATAATAAATGTCTTTCGTTCAAAATAGTGAGCTAGTTCTGCATCAGAGGTAGCATACTACAGTCTAATCGTAGTTGATTTAAATGTTCTATAGCGAATACATATATTTTGCTGAACGCTGTTGCTAAAATTTGACTAAAAACAGATCTGTTTTGAAAACGTTTTATAAGTCTAATCTAGCCATAGGTTTCTCAATCTACACACCGCACCGGTATGTGCCTTATAAGTAGTACGACTTCATGTTATGAATTGAATTCGGCGGTTAAAAACATATAGGCTAGTTTAGCTGAAACCATTAGAGTAAACGCTTTTGTTGTTATCAGTTGAACTGTTACAGGAAACGGGCAGAGACGGAAACGCAATGTACGAGCGTTTAGTAAAATGATAATTTAGCGAAAACGTCAGAGGTAAGTTAAGCGTGTACGAGCGAAAAACACAAGAGGAAGACGCTGTTGGATAAAACAAAGAGGAAGGGATGAACCACTGGAAGAAAAAGAAAGGAGGAGGAGGAGTAAGAACAACAAAAAGGAAGTCTAGTTGGTAGCAACCGGCAGACGGTGCGAGTGAGTTAACTTTACCGTTGTAGTAGAGTAGTAGAGGAGTTCAGTTGGTTGACAGCGGTCGTTGACACTGTACGTACAGAATCATGTATTCTGTGTAAAACGTTACCTGCCAGTGTTCGTTTCCTCTACTGTCGGCTACAATGTCACCGCTACCGCACACATCTCTACAGTATCAGGTTAGCCTTTGTTTCTCACAGTTCATCTCTGAAATAATATATAGTTTTCACATGTAAAAAAAAATATTCACATTATAATTTAGGCTTTCAATTATGAAATATTCATGAATGTCAGTGAGCAATGCATAATATTTTATTTATTGTTGTCAAATGTACTTACGCAGTTAAGTTAGAATTTTGGGGGTTAATTTGTGTAAGCACAATACATATTTTTGAGTTTATAAATGTGGAACACAGCAGCGTTTTATATTTATTTACACCTGAGTCGCATGTTACCACGTTAACATTCAAAATCTTATTAATGTCAATAGTTTGCTCAAAAATAAAATGAAATAAGATTAATTTCACTAATTATATATTAAACACTTATGTTTTTATACATTTGAAAATGCTAATCTTCAAAATCTGATGTTGAATATTTGGTTAATAAGGAAATGAACAAAAAAATTATTTTTATTGGTTATAAGCAGTTAATTAAATTTTATCTATTGTTCTGTTTATATATTAAATTTTATTGATTATGTTTATTGCAATATCGATTGTTATAATAACGAACAAAAGACATGGCACGGATGTTTGAAGTGTTTATACTCAGATAGGTTTAATTGATTTCAAGCGTGGCCTGAAAATCGAATTCCCCACGAGTTGGAGGCCGTGACCTGATTTCAGACACCGACATTGACAGTGACCGTTACTCGTTGTTGTTATTGTTGTTTGTCTAACGTGCAGGGTTCCTCGTTTTATTTTAAATGGCAATTTTGTTATCTCTTATCATATTCAACACACAACGAGTTTTCAACTTTGGTGTTGTACAACACTTAGTTTAAAATACTTTGGTTTCTTCTGTGAATACAGACTAACGATATCCGCGGGTCTTGACCAAAAAATCAATTACTAACACTCCGTGAAACGTAACAAACTTTATTATTTCAACTTTTTTACTGAAGAGAGGTAGAATTTAGACCGAACGAGAGAGAAGAGGCGTGTGGACTGGGTTAACGGTATTTTACCACTCCGTGGGAATGACTCACTAGACATACCTAAGTACTGTTACTTCTGTAATCTCAGATACACGCAATTTCCATTAGATAATCCTGTTTCCGCGTTGTCGCAAAATAATTCGGTACGTTGGGCAATACCAATGTGGAGCGTAACAACACTTGGTATACTGACCCGTAACTGATTAGCACTGTAGCGTTAATTTGTGCAAATACAGGGACAGAAAATATTTTGTGCAACCAAATGACAGAAACTATGTTATTGGATTTACCCATGTGTAATTTAACAATAACCACAGATACGCTGTTGTGGAAAAATGGTTGTTAGTTAATAAGACGGGACAAATTTCGTAGTCTACTACATCTACTTATCTAAACGATTACTATCACGCCGCTAATTACATTCCATTTTACAGTTTACTTTTCATAATTTATGGCACAATTTATAAACCCTAACACTTTCGTTAACTCAATTATATCTAGTAGCAGACAAAAAATCAATTATAAACTATTTCGAAGTTAGCATTAAGAAATCATTTATGTAGGTAAATAATAAAAAAAAATAATTTTTGTAGATCGAAAATTATTTTGAATAATTTTGAAAACAACATTCGTCCATCTACGAACTCTTCCTCCGTACTCTTCCCCAGACTCTGTGGGCCTCCACTCTGCGTTAGCTCTTGTATTTCCGTTCCTCTCCGTTCTGTAAACATGTCCCAGCTATCCATGCGATTAGCAAAACTTTACAATGCGTGCGTTATTTATTTATTTTTCCAAAATGTCCGCGAATTTGGCAGGTATCGTCTTGTTCTCAATAACCTCCGCTTATTAAGGTTCTCTTCATGCCTCACGTCTCGCAGCCGCGAGTAGTGACTTGTAGTGACAAGTCTTATTAGGCTTTCATAGACTCGCAATTTGGAATTGTGACTCAAGATCTTGGAAGATGCAAGCATTTGCTCTGTTTCCTTTTGCTATCCTTCACTTGATTTCATTGGTATCCGAGTTTTTTTCATTTAACAGAGATCCTAAGCAAATGTAGATATTGTCTATCTGAGTTTTTTTCATTTAATAGAGATCCTAAGCAAATGTAGATATTGTCTATCTGCTCAAAACCGTAATCACTTATATCAGACGTATTTCTTTCATTATTTCTTGTCCTCACAGTCTTTATGTAATTTGAGTATATACAACTACAACAGTAAATTGTAACAACAGTTAAATGTTGTCTGTGCATCATGTGTACCGTGCGTTGCAAGACTAAAGACGTCGACGACAAGAAATAAGAACCGAGGTTCCCCTAAGAAAAGTGACGTCAATCTCATGAATGGCCCAAAGTTTTGTCGATCATCTGTGTCTGGAAAGAATGGTTCGAGTCCAAAAAATGTTCATGCTAATTCTGTGTATGTAGCCCTACATATAAGTACTATTGTGACTGCGTCTGTTGATGTCTTTCTCACGACGTTTCGACGCCTTTTGTCCAGCGTCTTCTTCTGCACTCCTAAACCAGACATCGGAGAAGAAAAGAAGGGCGTCGAAACGTCGAGACTGAAAAAGAAGACGTCGGACAAGAATGATGTTGAAACGTCGAGAGGAAACAATAACCGATGCTGTCAAATTCAGAAGTGCGAGAATCACGATAAACTACCTATAACACTGGCTACGGAAACCTATAACACCTTATGCTGGAAATAGTAACCCACCGTAATGTACCACCTTCAGTTTTTGAATAACGCGTGCGAAATTCAGTATGGATATGTGTGCAATTTCCGTATACTGAGTAGTTCAGGAGATACAACTGAACTCTCCTCCCCACGCCAACAGTAACATGCAAATTCCGTTTTTTAATCGTTCAGAGTAATTTGCGGACAGTGTCCTTTTGTGTTTCGATGCCAGTAATTTACTGATCAACTGTTCTAAGAAAAACGTAAAAAATCGTAAACAATATATACCGGTACATATAAATACACAAAATGTCCCCTCGGATTTGCGTGTAACAACGTAAAAGGATACTAGTCGTTACTGTACAGCCCTGTATTGCTGTGGCTACCACTTTGTGTATATCAACTAATCGGAGGTTATTTTTTTGGGTACTCTCCGTATTTTAATTTTTTGAGGTAGATAAACGAATATGTAAATTAGAAACGTTATACAAACTGATAACGATTTCCAGAAAAAGAATGTCAGAATAAATTTTGTGCATACCTTTACTATTACTAAGACCGCTAAAATTTATCGAAAAATTGTCATTAATGTTGGTATAAGTTATTAATATACAAAACATCTTTGGTCATTACCGACATCATCGTCATCATCACCACCATCATAGTCATGACATCATCATTATCGTCATTACTTCGTGGCTAGGAATCCAGGTTATGGTCTCAAGTTCTTTGCCATTTTACTTTATTGCTAAAGAAACAACAAACTTGTTTTCCTAGGGTTCTCTTTCCAACACGTTGACATCATACTGAAACAGTGAAATGTTATATTACGTAAACCGATTCACCAAATACCAAATATGGTTACAATATTACATTTCATCATCAGCCGTGGCTGTACAACACTTGGTGGGTCTTGGGCTGCTCCAAGAGTCGATTCCATTCTTTCCTATTGCGTGCCCTGGCTTTCCAGTTTCTCATGTTCAGCTTTCTGAGGTCCTCCTCTATCTAGTCTTTGAATCTACTTCGGGGTCTTCCCCTTTTTCTCTACCAATTGGTTTCTGGTAGAAAATATGTTTTGCAGGCTGTCCTTCCTCCATTCTCTCTATGTGTCCAACCCACCTAAGCTTGTACATTTTGATTATCCTGACAATGTCCGGCTCTTTGTAAAGATGGTATAGGTCATAATTATAGCGCCTGCGCTACATTCCATTTTCTTGTACTCCTCTAAATATTGTTCTTAGAATCCGTCTTTCACAGGAACCTAGAAGTCTCTCGCTATTTTTTATCATTGTCCAGGTTTCTGAAGCATATGTCAGCACTGGCCTGATAAGTGTTTTGTAAATTTTGGATTTCGTGCTTCCTGAGATAAAGCTACCAGGTGCTGGTGGAGTACCAGGCGCGTGCCAGGTGCTTTTTTAATCCATAATATCTTTTTATTTGCGAGATATATTCTTCTTCTTATTTCAGTGTTGGTGTCGTTAGTGCTGTTTATCTGGGATCCAAGATTTATGAACTCTTTTACAGCCTCTATAAAAACTTCTTATAACAATATACATAAATGTAACAATTTTACATTTATTTGCATTAAATATCCTTTTTATATATTCGTTTATTACTTCCCAATTTTGTACCTCAACACGTTCTCATAATAGCACTAAAGTCTTTATTTTTGTCCTGTAGAAAAGAAAGTAGATTTCGTTACCACTCTGAAATTCTCTTCGCTCACCCATGTTCTTGCAAATGCTGGTAGTAGTGTTGTTTTCTTGTACCTGTGTCTCAGATCTCCGTGTGATAGATGTCCTGCCTGTAATAGCGTGGTTAATAGATGGTTAATAGCGCAACATCAATTTTTGAAAAAAAAACATTAAAAATAATTTTACATAAATTGCGTGAACATAAAACAACTGGGATTTCATGTTCTAAGTTAAGAAAAGTCACTTTTTTAAGAAAAAAAAATGTTTATAAATTCGTAAATTGTGTACAGACTGCGAAAAAAACAAATTTATTAGAATTCAAACATAGTTTCAAGCATTAACGTGAAAGTGTAGGGAGTCTACAATATGTTAGACAGTATGACCACTGAAAAAGCAATTAATTAAACTTCGACAATTAAATAGTGCTCTTTTAAACTGAGGTCTCTCGTATTCCGGGCCCTGTCCATTAGTTTCTCCACTGCCGATATGTCATATTTCATCCAATCATATTTTCCGTGTGTCATAGGTAGCTCGTGTAATCCTTTTTAGTTTTCTTATTCTGTTCCTACTTCTTATGGTAACAAGTCATCACTTCAGTTCTATTCAATAATAACTCTTTAACTCGTACTTTTCTGTGTATCGCTAATCGAGTTTCGCTCTATTCTTCACACGTGATCCTTGTCATCAACAATTGCTTAGAAACATTTGAAATTTGTACACATTTTTTAGTGTTTTAATATATTTTGATATCTGTCGTCTGTCCTCCTACGGTCGTATATTACTGTTTTATGAATTTTTTGCTTGTTTGGAATTCCGTATTTCCTCCGTCTTGATTTATTATAACCTGATCATCAGTGAACACAAAAGAATGCAGACAGTTAATTACTACAGTTCTTGGGTGCATTTTTTATCGTTCGTTCTACACACATACATTGTACATTTATTTCTTGTCGTTATTTTATGAATTTCCTATATTAGTTTTGCTTTGATATTTTTCCACTTTCACTGTAGTTGGCAAATTCTCATCTATGTTCACACGACTCAGTACTTACGTATCTTCGCTGTTATCATGTTTCTTCCCTAGTTTTACAAAGACAATAGGCCTATATTATACATAGGCCTACCTATGTCTGTATTTGTTTTCTCAGTCATTTGTCGAATACAATGAATATTATCGAGTAATCTATGTTTTCATTGATTAATTTTTTACATTTCTTACTAAGTACAGTACTAATTAGGCCTACCGGTATAAGTTATTAATCTTGATTTAAAATATAACAGTTTTTCAAAGAATGGAAAAAATGATCTAACACTTTTGGTGATTTACAAAAGTTATTATGAACTACATTTGAAGCATCTGAAGCTGAAACTCTGGGGAAGAGAGAGTAATTTTGGGAGACCGCACCAGTGGTATGTGGCGGGGAGGGGGGGAGGATGGGCACTCCTGCCATCTGCCATTATAGTCGAAAAATACCAAGTCTGGTGCCTTGTTTTTTTGCATTACCTTTGTTTCTTTCCTTCAGTATTTTCAGTATAGTTTTCTAGTTGTTTTCATTTCCTGTATTGTTTTATATTCTATTCACTCTTTTGCAGAAAAGATAACTAAATGTCTATCAGTTGCTTAGAGGGTATCGTTTGTATTACCTTTTTATTGCTGGTATTTCGTAGTTCTACGTAAACTTCTGTTTCTTTTCCCATGTCTGTACCCAATGCAGTAAATACTGTGCAAGAGTACATGTATCTCTACACAGCCATATCTCGTTTTTTTTTACAAGATTTCAACGTCATAATAATAATAATAATAATAACAACAATAACAATAATGGCTCTTTTACCACCGAAGTATTTTACGAGTTAGGCGGGGTGCTGCCCCAAGGGAGTAGGGCAAGTTCTCACTTCCACAGGCTGAGTCGACCTGGGGGCTGAAAATCAAATTCAGGACTTCTAGATTAGTAGCCGCGCCAAATCCACTGGTCCATTAAGCCCCACAATTCTGAAGAATACAGAAAAAATAGCGGTCTTCCAATAATTTTATGGTCATGTAATTTCTTCGTAATTTAGGTTTTAAATTTGTGACTTCGGTAATCAAACTATTTGAAATTATTTATAAAAGATAAACTTTTATAATAAATAACTTGTAGACTAATAAATATTTTTTATTTGAAAAATTCAGATTGCGCCATATGTCACTTGACTCTATTCAGTTCTGCATTGACTAGAGTAGTACTTGCTTGACAATACCAACAGGTTTGTAAGGTTATGTGAACTTGCTGAATTATACATTGTAAGAAGTGATTTTGTAGTGCGTTTAATCTGTTTTAGATTTTTAATTAAGTTATCAACAGAAGAAGGCGTTTTTATAATGCAAAAGTGGTGGCTGCATGACCACAATTACAAAGATGTGACAGAATTATTTGTGCAGCGTTTTCCAAACACTGTACCTCCATCTCGACAAGCAATTTTTTAACTTGAATAAAATGTTTGAACAGACTGTGTCTGTAGCGGATCTTCCTCGATCAGGTAGACCTAAATCTGTCACTGCAGAAGAAAAATCTTATGGCTGTAGCGCAAAGATTTGTATAATCTCCGTCATAATCAACACGAAAAAACGTCCAGTGAGCATGGTAGGCCTATATGTCAAGACCAAGCCTTCGAAGGATACTGAAAACTGAAAACGTTAGGACTGAAGCCATACCGGCCTACTTGACTTCAAGGTCTCAATGAGGACGATCCTGATAGGCGTACAGCATTCTAAGGGTGAATATTAATTGCTAAACTTTCACTTGTGAAAACTTACTTTGTTTTTTCCCATACGCGTTTCGGCGTAATGTTCGCCTTCCTCAGCGAGGTGTGATACAGAATGTCCGGAACTTGTAACGGTTTTTTCTAGTTGGTAGGTTGTGTGGGGGGGGGTTTGGAAGTGGAAGGGAGTTGGCGCGGGATTCCGAATTATTGTATGTTTTGTGTATAATTGTGTCAAAGAGTGCGTGTCTAATTCTAAGAGCGGTACGTAATACGACAAGAAGCTGTCAACAATTTTTACAGAACCATTCTGTTAGGCGATGAGGCAACTTTTAAACTGAATAGGAGAGTGAATAGACACAATTGGGGATTCCGAAAACCCACATTTAGTTATGCAGACTGAACTGAATGCACCTGGTGTGACTGTGTGGGCAGGAAATTTTGCTGGTGGTCTTATAGGACCGTATTTTTTTAAACAAACTGTTAATTCTGAAAATTATCTTGAAATGTTGCATGAAGTGATGACTGAACTGGAAAACATCCTGTATTTGTGAACCTACTACCACTTCGAAAAAAAATAATATGGCAACAAGATGGAGTTCTTAAATGATAAATTTAATAATGGGTTGGCAGGCGAGATACCACTTGCGCGTGCACCAGATCTCAGCCCAATAATAATGGCTGAGAATCAGTTCTCAGTGTGGGGAATAATGAAAGATAGAGTTTATTCACAAAAAATTCGAGCATGTAAAATAACATATAACGTCTGAATTTGACAAATTAAGATCCCAGAACATTACTGACGCTATATGTGCTTCTGTACTAAGATGTAATCTGTACATTGAAAATGAAGGACACTTTGAGAACCTAATCTAGCTAAACTAAATCTATGTTATTATATTTTATATACTGCTATCCATTTGAAATAATTTCATAGTTGATAAATAAATACTTTAATATAAAAATGCATTTTTGTGAAGTGACTTATGGCCTAAGGATAATTATAACGTATTTTTTAAAAGAAATTACACGACAGTTCAGTGTTTGTGAGCAATACAAATGTGCGAAGAACATGGAATATCATAAAAACCGGTCAGTGTATTGGCTATGAGACTGCCACACACAGTGGACTGGAAAAAGAAAATTATTATTGCAGTAATTGGCACGCGGTTACGGCACGTAATACTGAGGTTAGCGTACTCAGAAAACAGCAACATTCCTCTCTTGACAGCTTCCATATTGTTATGGAAATCAGGTCTAAATTATCCGTTACGTTATAATACAGTTTGCGATTCATTTATTTGTCAATATTCGCTCATAGACGCTCACGGAGACGACAAGACTATAATGTCCAACAAATTCGCGAGCCTGTCTGTTTGAAACTTGATTCACTATCACAAAGATAAACTACGTTTATTTCCCAGTTGGCAATCGCAATTTGCATTTCAAATCTAATGACTTCACGGCCGCCAAGTTTTGTGCGTGGCTTCTTTCTTGCGCGCACTTGCACACCGCATATACAATATACATATAACGGTCACAAATCGTTTATATTTGTTTTTCAACTGTGCTAGTGTTGTGACCCACAGCATAATATTTAGATGGGTTGAACGATTTCGTGTAGTCTTCAGGTACCGGAAACGCGGCTACTTGAACTTTTCGTAAAGTGCGCGTGTTTGTCCGTAAACTTAGGCCTAAAGAATATCTGAATGCTAAACCGGTACGCTGTGTTCATTTTTGATTATGCGTGTTCATTTGTAACTTATAACATACAATGATTTGCTATGAATCAGATATTATAATTCACAATATAATAATTCTTGTACACAAGTAATTACGTATCCATGTCGAGTCGTTTATATAGGCCTATATTTTATTTTAGATTTCGTCTACAAATTTCGTAGTGTGCACCTCGTGTTACAGATTAGTTTCTTAAAGCTGGTTAAAAAACCCTTAGAATTGGCTTCTCCGTACTAGATAGGTCCTCTAATTTGTTTGTACTCTTCACTGGAGATGTTACTTTTGTAGCCAAAGAAAAAGCTGTTTCTATGTAAAGATCACACATCATTACATATAAGGTTTTGTTTAATCTCAATTTTAAACCTTGATTTACCTTAAAGAATGAGTTCCATTTTTGTACCATTATTCATGGGTACACTTTTAACGTTCGTTCTACACAAATAGCAAACAATACCTTGTGTACACTTCCCTTTCTTTTAGTTTCTTAAAGTTCTCAGTTTTAATTTTCCTTTTATATTTCTGTACACTTTATTCACTGTGGTTATTCATTTTTCTTCTGTCCCAGATTACCATATATTTCGCTATAGGAACACTATTATGTGCCTTCTGTGTAAATTTTATAAAGGCCTCTAATTACTTTCGAGGCGTTCATTATGCTTTACGTTCTGTATCGTTTGTATGATCAGACCTTTCACTTCTTGCTTTTCTCCTCTTCTTTATTTCGGTCACATTTTAATTCTAAAACAAATTTTATAATTCCTCATTTCTCAGTCAACAGACATCCGGTATGTGTCTATCTCATGCTTACAGATTTTCGGAAGGCCCAGTTTGCACGCTTTATGATGGTCTTTTGTTAATGCTGATTATCACCAGCCTTCTGTAACACTCTGGTCAAACCTTCGTCTGCTTTCTTAAACAGAATCATCAGTAGTGTATTTAGCCTATATCCAGGTAAATATATTTAACGGCTAATAATGTATTTTATAGATAAGTTAGCCAGTGAAAATTCCAAAATGACGAGAATCTGTTTTTTCCTCAACCCGACTCCAACAGATACACGCGTTTTGAACTAAGCCTATATGACAATGTTTTGCTCACGTGCAGTGGCGCGGAATCAATCCCCCTTACCTATTAAAATTTCATTGAAATTCCATAATCACTTAAATTTGGCCTATTTCTAAGCTAGTTAGTTGCGTGTGTCAGAATAGGGCTTACAAATAATTATATAACTAAAAGGAATTAGGTATTTGTTAATTAATAAAATAAAGTTAGAATTTTCTTAAGAATGACAATCATCCAACGTCTGGTGAATAACGTACGTATTTGCAGCACTAAAAAAAGCACGCGCCAGAAAATGAAGGCAGCACCTATTAATCTACCTTCATCTTTTCCTCCAGACACATTTCTCCTTACAGGGTTGTCTATGTCATGACTTCTCTAGTCTAATATCACTACGATTTCAATTGTCGTCTTTGCACAGATCAACTAGCAATTTCCTGACTTCAATTCAGAGAAATGAGTAAATTATGTTGTTTGATTTTACATAACAAATAACGTACTTTAACACAAACTACAAGTTGTGAGAAAACAAATATTCGTGAGAAAACATCCTTAAATTAAAGTGAGAAGGGGTAATAAAACTGGGGTTTTCAAAATACCTTCAGAAAACTCATTTCCAAAAGATATAGTAAGAATAAAAATTTAGAATTAAAATGATTCCTAATGACATGAGATATGTCACGTTTAAGTTGAATAACAGTTAATCAAGATAGAATATTTTGAAATCAATGCTTTTTCATATTTTCAGTTTTGTTAGTTTTATTAGCAGTCATCTTAACACCAACTTTGTCACTACTTATTGCCACACTGTAAATACTTCGTTCTTGTCGAGGCCTTTCGGTGTCTCCACCATCTTCAGGTCCATACTAGTTCACGTATGTACCAGTGTGGAAATAAGTAGTGACAAAGTTGGTGTTTTCATATTTTGTTCAACCTTATATTTCACGTTGGTTTACTTAAAAACTTTGAGACGCAAAGAATTTATAAAATGTATTTATAAAATTAGGTAGGATGAATCCTGATTTTCTCATTTGTCCTGTGGAAAATGGGGAGTGCGACCTTCAACCTAGTCTTATCCTCCACCAGGAGCAACTTCTAGTTACGCTACAGCTCACATGTAAATTTGATCCATACTTAAAAAACTTCAAATGCCTTCAGACCTTATAAATTCAAATTAGTGACCGTACGTCAAGTTAGATTAGATATTACAGTCCTGTAATATTTACCAGTAATAATAATCACCATTTAGTTATTTTCAATAGCAATAACAAACATTTAAAATTTCACAAACATGGGAAAGAAACTATTGCCGGAGGAAGCAATTCCCACTAGAGAAAATGATTTTGTACAAGACAGGGAATTCTTTTGGAAGATAATTTAGAGTCGGATTCATTTCTGATCCGAACTCTTCTTTGGACACACCCAACGGTATCCTCAACAGTTCATAAGAAAACAATCTAAGAACGACTCTTTCCATACGTCATTTAACATAAGAAACTGTAAATGAATACTTTATACAGATCATTTATAATCTGTCCTTTACACAGGGAGGCTCTATATCAGGCTCTATAAATAAATTTGTGTTTACATAGTATATTGTGTATCTGTAATAGTCTCGTCAATGTTATTTATAAAGAAATGTATGTATACTTTATGATATTGAATTATAATCAAAGTGTTATTTATTGTCACCTATTAATATGTAAGATATGTTAAAAATAACATTATTTTGCACAGATAGACAGTCGTGATTAAGTTAACTGTGTAAAGACGGTGAGATATTTCAGTCCAGTACTGTTGTGGACGGATTAATTGAATCGTAATGAAAGAAATCGCTCAGTGGCATTCCAAGGCGGACAGGATGTCCGTGAGCCGATGCCCATAACTGAGGCTCAGCTCTCCCTTCTGTCTGTGGATACATTATGTTTCACGTAGCCTACTTGCACTTAATTTTTTATCTTTCCTCGTAAAAACAAAAACGGCGTGCACTTACTGTAATGGTAACTAACTTTACCCCAAATGAAAACTGCCGTGAAAGCAATGAAGCAGTATAATAAATACAAAGAAATTCTGCACAGTTTTCAAAAAGGAATTTCTGATGAACGTGGATCACTGTAAATATAACGGTTTTCGTTTTCGATTATTTCTTTCTTAACCAACTGAAGTGTGTTTTTAAACATCATTAACAGAGAGATTAATTTTTAGTTTCGCCTTTCACGTGAGTGAAGACGCACGCAAAACACACACACACACCCACACACACACACACACACACACACCAGTCACGATAATACACCAAGATAATCTCAGAGAAAATTGAGAACTTTCTTTAAATTATACATAATATAACTACATAATATAACATTCGTTTATTAAACGAATTAGGGGAAAGATCGTTCTGTATAAGATACTTGCAATGTAAAATGATTGCACATTTTCCAAGCATTACCTCGGAACCTCGGAACTTAAAAACTACTACTTCAAAGCCGCACAAAAAACATTACGTGTGCCTGTGAACAGATTTCTTAAGTCGTCTATACAGCTAATGAAGAGATGAGATTTTCTGGTCTTTCTGGAAAAACGCTCCTAATTTTTTTTTCAGTTTTTGTAAATGGTTATGAATTGTGAAGACTGGCGTGTATAGTGTATGTACCAAATTTGTTGGTACTGTGGACGTGAATTTAGTGCCCTCTGCTAAATAGCAGTTGTCAGAACAATGATTATTTGGTCGTTTGTCAATGAAACTATAAAGCTATTGGCAACATAATAATAAGTCCTTCAAAGTAGAGGCAGCTGTGGTGGAAAACTGATTTACGATGTCGTAAAATATGAAGTCAACTAGCTGCAAGCTGTACAGAAGGAGAATAAAATAATGCTTACTGAAGACAAGTCAGATTTACACTCACTTCCCCATTTAGTAGGTCGTATTCTTTGCTTCACACCTGACTGTCAAACACGTGCGTGCAGAAGACGTGTCGTTTACATGGTCTTTAATTCCCATTACCGATATACGCCTGTATGTTGCTCGCGCGGCAGAATGTACAGCGCGTCAGACGCTTATATGACACGCTTTGAAGGTCGTGAACGTGTTACTAATTAGGATTTTATGAATAAAATTAAATTCTTCACATTGTCAAGTATACAAAATTAATTGTATTTTTGTAGACTTAATAAGGTTACTTTAAAAAAATCAACGATAGGCGGTAAATGCGTATCATTCTAAGTTTTTCTCTTAAGCTTAACAATGAACAACCCTATTATTAAATTGAGAATTCACTGTCTAATACTTATGAGAATACAGCATTGAGTAGCGAAACTAATAGATATTATTTTATTGAAACTTCGTATTCCATGAAAAGTTTTGTATTTTAATAGTTAGGTATATTTGTTGGTGGTTAGAGGCTTAAAATGTAATTTAATTTTGGAAGTGGACAAAGTTTTAGTTCAAAAATAAATGAGAAACAGAGTGCTACGGGGCGTGGGAACTCACGTAACATTTAAAATAAAACATTCTTTAATATTCTCCTTTCCATAAGAAAGCGTAAAATACGAGATATTGTTCATTATGCAAATTCCGTAACTGAATTCTGTATAAAATGTGAACAAAGACAATTTTATCTGGGAACGCTAACAAGTTCCTGACAGTCTTGGAATAATTTAAATGTTGGCTACATTGTGGATTAAGCGAGTGATTCTAGCTAAATTAACACTATGAAAGCTGATATATATGATATACCAATCAACTTATCAGAGATAATACGTTTCTGAAAGTGATTAAAATAAAAGGTAATTCTGGAAAACAGCCTCTAGCATACGTTTCTTAAGTAATCTGAAAGTAAATTAAAAAAGCTGGTCATAGCTTACTGAAGCCTCTCATTCGAGTCCAGAATTGGAATTGTGTGTACGAAAAATAATGTACGGCCCACCTACGTAAGTGCCACTTAGGTTTCATGCCTGCGGTCAATGAAACTGAAAATTATATTGTACATACATCTCAAATTAGTAACCATAGACTTTACAGATTACCATAGTTACCGATTTATAAGGATCAGCTAAAAATCTAATCCTTATTCACGATGAACAAAGTGAATAATAGATTACATCCTAGATGCAGTCGGTAACTAGTTGCTGTCTTTAGACAAATACTTCCAGAAGAAGACATTGTTATCGGTAGGGGCCTTCTAATTGACCTTAACAAGACGGCTTAGAATTTGTTCGTTTGTCCATAATACTCCAGACTGAATGTCACTTTACCTTATCAAAAGCTTTCTGATATTCTCAAACCCCAGCAAAACCAGTTTCTAAGATTTCTAGGGGCATTCTGTGCTTTTTTTTTCGGTGTTCCGTCTATTTGATTATCCGCCTACTTCTTTATAGCCTACTGTATTTTAGCAATCTCGTGTTCATTGTATTTGTAACACTGAGCAGCAAATTTTTGTCTGCAAATTATATTTGCATTTTGCATTTCTGATTATATTTTCATTTTTAAGCAAGGTTGTCTCGCTTTCGTGTTAATACATATAAAGGTTATATCAGGGAACTGAATATTATCTAGACAGCTGTCTTTCGGGGTCTTTCCCCGAGGAAAGTTCTTGTGATAGCACTATGTACTGTCTGGGGCTGAACAAATTGTGTGTAAAAATCTCTTACAATACGAAGAGATTTCACATGTAAGTACTGGAAATAACCACTGTGTTGTGACTTGTTAGACTTTCGATGGGATGGGCAATTTTTTTCGGAGGCCATTATTTTTGTTTTCTCAACAGTGATATAACGTCATTGCCGTAACGATTCAATAGGTGTTGTTATTCCCTTGTCGTAGGCAATACAACGATTATTTGTAAGACCTCTTCACTCTTCTATCTAGTACTCTGATCAATCAATAATAGTTTGCCCAACGTAGCACCTGTATTAACATTAACTAGTGGTCGCCCAGTGGTCGAAATTCGACCGTAATTCATTAAATTTTTAAGTTTGAACGTTATTGAGGTTCTTTTGTCAAAGAGTATACCTATATAATCATTGCATATAATTTTTTTGAATTTTGTTCTATTACGTCAGCTGCGAGCGTGTACCAATACGTCATTAGCATGTGTTGTTTGCCTTAATTCCCTGCAATACCTGTGAAATTTAATGTTAGTAACAGTTGAAAAAAAAAACACAATTACAGCTTGTATTCGTATTTATTTTTTGATATAATTCATTGTCAGTTTTAATTTTTTCATGTTATTATTGAATCAAATAAACGCTAATAAAAATGAGACTTGACATTCATAGAAGTATAAGATACATTGTTTTCAATTCCAGTGGATTACATTTCATTTTTGGTAAGGTACAAAATTCGAAAACAGTTTGAAGATTATCTGCTACAAAGCTTATATAATTTTTTAATTTTTTTTTCTATGCATTAATTTTCGAGTTATTTGAAAAATATGAAAGATAGGAAAAATGAGGTTTAGCTTGGCTAAGCCATATTTAAAAAGCAATAACGCGTTTTTTGACATTTCCTTGGGTTTTTTTTATTGCCATACTGACCAGGTTTCGCCAAGGCTACACAGTTATTTTGCCTATCTTTTTCGAATTATATAAAATTTAAATAAAAAATTAATACAAAATAAAAAATGAAATAAAAAATACGTGCCTCGTATTTTTTCATATATTTTTCATTAAATCAAAAAAACCGGGCGGTTAAAAAAATAAATGTTGTCCATTGAACTTAAAATAGTTTGAAAGTGAATTTAATGATTCAGAACTTCTGTGTAAACGATGCTTTTTGCAAAAACTCTTTCATCATTTGCTAAATACCCTTGGCCATTATATTCAAAAATATAAAATCTCAAACCATCGAATGATCGAACTCTACTTGCTGCGACGTACAATTGACCATGTGTAAAAACTGGCTGCCTCAATAAAATTCCAATTTTTTCAAATGTTTGTCCTTGAGACTTATTTATTGTCATTGCAAATGCAGTGTCACCGGACAAAAGGCTTGCCGCATGACAAATGGCGCCAATCGTACACTCTAGTTATTTTGGTGGCCCTAAAAAGGACCGAGTGGCGAGAACGGTGATGTTGGTAGCGCCGCGCTGAGATGTTCGGCGGCTGCGCCCGCTGTTCGTGGCGTACTGCAGTCCCCCTCTTCTTTCGGCACCGGTTGTAGAGTCGGCTGCCGGCCCAGCGAAATCCATCGCTGGCGCGGAACTGTAGGGCGAAGACGCAAGAACGCCGGTTCTATTCTTCGGCCGTTCCTTCCGGCTGACTCCGCCTCGATGTCGTCCGAGAGAGGAGAGGAGATGAAGTGCGTTGCCAGGTCAGACCTGTTGGGTTGTGCGTCGTGAGACGACCCAATGGGTTCCTAGTACCGAGCCTCCGGTAGGGGCTCCTGTCTAGTGGTCCTGTCCAGACGGAATATATTTATTTAGTTTTTAATGGTCGCTACAACGACATGCTCGTACTAGGTCGACTAGTACAGTATTTGTCGAGGCCGTTTCCAAGATTCACCTGGACGTGTTCGGTACCTGCCAAGGCCAGCTATGAGTGGGTTTGTCTGGGTCCTCGCAGCTCGGACGTAAAATTTACGTGCAAGTCGCCTTGCGGTGTCATCCAGGGAGCGGACACCGAGCCCTCTTCTCAGGAGACGAGAAGAAAACCGATAGGGGACTTTGGCCGCTAGCCGAACGGAGGTCCGTCCGGTCCGTCCGTGGTCACTTCGCTTCAGCTTCTTGAACAGGAAGGACCTCCTCTCTGGATCAGCTCTTCACTGGACATTTGCGGAAGCAACTCGCTGTTGTACAGCTGCTGCCCTGCTGCCTTCTCTTACGAGGACAGAAGAAAGAAGACCAAACTCAGCTGGCTGGTGAATTGAGTAGCCAGCACACACAGCTGAGTCCGTCGGACCTTCTAAGGGCCACCAGCCGAGCGACCCTTTTCAGGACCACCGCCTTGCTGTTGAAGAGGAAGCATTTCCAGCCTGCCAGAGCTTAAGGTTGCGCAGCGCATCTTGCCCGCTGACGCTCAGGCTCTTAGGTAGCGCTGCCTAGGACGATCCTTGCGAGCCCCCACCAGTGGTAAGCGAGCTTGCATATCGCCTAGGTAAAGAGGCCGGTGGACACCTCTCTTGGTAAGGAGAGGTATCTAACGAAGCCGGTCATTAGCCCAGCTCACAGTAAGCCTGAGCGTTCCAGTAGTCCCGCTTGCGATCCGGCTCGGGCCGGACCCTAGGTCCCTGGTTACCGCCGGAGGCAGCCTGGCTGCCTCTGGTCGGCGAACCTCCCGCTCGTTGGCGGAAATGCCCGTTTCGGGCGCGTCAACGAGCACGCAGTCGCTCGCCTCCTCCATACCCCACACGAGCGATTCGCCGTGTTCTCCGGCTATGGATGCGGACCAAGTTGTCGATCCCCGGACGGTTCCGCTGCCCGGTGACGAGACCGACGCTTTCGTGGCGGTTGGGCCACGGGGGCGCCCGGTTAAGAAACCGAGGCGGAATCGGTCCTCCTCAACCTCTTCCTCGGGGTCCGCCATGGAAGTTGTCCCCGCCGATGGCGAATCCGGCTCGGAGCCGACTGTGCCCGGCGCTGCCCAAGCACCGCCGGCCACTCGTCGCATCCCGCCCGTGTTCGTTCACGGCGTGAACAACGTCACCGGTTTTTACCGGCGACTGATAGTGGCTCCCGGACTTTCCCCGGCCAGCGTTGACTTGAAGCTCCTTGGGCGCGACACCGTCAAGATCGCTGTCCGAGGAATGGACGAGTACCGCAGCGTCATGGCGTTCGTTGAATCCGCCGACCTCCAGTACCATACCTTCACCCCGAAACACGTGAAGCCTCTGTCCTTCGTGTTCAGAGGCTTAGACGTGGATTCTCCTCTCGAGGAAATCCTCGATGAGCTGCGCGAGCTGGGTTATCCGGTTCGCGCGGTACATCGGGTGTTTGCTCCCGCCGGACCAAGGCGTCCAATTCCCCTGGTCCGCATCATGGCCGAGAACAGCGAGGCAGGCGCAAGCCTACTCTCTCTTACGCGGCTTTTTGGTTTCCGCGTAAAAGTGGAAAGAAGCCGCGCTCCCGGGGCTCTGCCTCAGTGCTACAAGTGCCAACGCTTCGGGCACCACTCAGAGACTTGTTCTAACGCTCCGGCGTGCGTGAAGTGTTCTTTGCCTCACGCTAGTAAACACTGTGACGCACCAGCCTTTAAAAGGTGCATCAACTGCGGCGGAAGTCACCCCGCCAACTACCGGGCATGTCCGGTGTTTCAGCGGGAGCTCGAGCGGCGAAAGCCGAAAGGGCGCCTGCCACCACCGAGGCATCCGGAAGCTGGTTCCAGACCTGCAACCGAGCAGCCAGGCCCTGCGCCTCCTGCTACGGCTGCCGTGTCTTTCGCCGCAGTTGCCAACAGGCAACGTAAACGCAGAAAAGGCCCGAAGCAAGCACCTGCAGCTCAGGCAACTCCAACTCAGGCTCCTTCCCAGGCCCCTGTCCCGCCTATGGCGAAAAAGCGCCGAAACCTCGTGGCATCTAAAAGTGAGACCACCCAGCCTACAGACAACATCTCGGTTGTGGAGCCTGAGAATTCTCAACCCTCCCCAGCACCGGAGAATCCTGCCCCTGCTTTAGAAGCAGCCTCGCCTGACCTCCCGCCCCCGCGGTACCCTAATGTAGGCAAAAAGAAGCGGCATCGTAAGCCCCGTGGCGCTCGCTCCCGGGCTCCTGCCAACCCAGCCGCACAGTCCAGACAGCCTGCGCAGCGCGTGAAGACCGACGTTATCGCATCTGTCCCTCTTCCTAGCACCTCCGCTAGAGGCGCTACACCTGGCCCTAAGAAACCCCTGGCTTCCACCCATCCCCCGATTGACAAGCCTCGGCGCTCTTATGCGCATACAGTCTCCGGGCACTCTGCCTCAAAAACCGATCCAGACGACTATCAGGTCGTCAAAGACTTCCTTGCGGAATTTGACCTCCGCAAAGTTGCCCAGACCTTCAGGTCCATCCGCTCCCGCTTGGAGACTGCCGATACAACCGAGAGATTCATGCTCTTGGTGGAAGCCGCCACTTGTGTAGGTTTTCTATGAGTCGGGTCCTCAAACGTGATCTCTCAATTCTTTCCTGGAACGCCAACGGGTTGTCCAACAAGATCCAGGAACTCCAAGAATTACTGGCCCGACTCAAACCAGACGTAGTCCTTCTCAATGAGACCCACTTGACCCCTGCGAGTCGGTTACGACTGGCCAACTATGTGTGCTATCGAAACGACAGACCGGGCACTGCTGGTGGCGGTACTGCCGTCGCGGTGAGGCTCACTCTCAAGCATCACCGAGTCGTCTTGCCTGCAATGACTCACCTCGAAGGCACCGCTGTGGAGTTGTCAAACACTATAGGCGGCGTACAGATGGTCGCGGCGTATAAACCGCCGCAAAAAGAGCTCCTTCACCCCGATCTAGCTGTCGCGTTCGATGCACACAGGAGGATCATCATGGCCGGCGACCTGAACTGTAAACATCGCGATTGGAACAGTCGCTTGTCTGCCCCAAACGGGAAACGTTTACGCAGGTTTGCCGATTCTCGCAGGATAACAGTGATTGGGCCTACCCAACCTACGTTCTACCCCTCACAACGCAACGCGGCTCCCGATGTCTTGGACATAGCGGTGATCCAAGGAATTGACTGTCCGGTCCATGTGTCCGCGCTAACGGAACTATCGTCCGATCATCTCCCCATCTTGATACACGTCGCTACCCAGCACGTCGTACGCAGAGATGTCAGGAAGGTGGTAGAATGGGACCGCTATGGCCCGGCGTTAAGTCGCCGATTGCCAGACGTGGGACCACTCGAAACCGTCCGCCAAGTCGACGAGGCAGTTGCCGCGTTTGACGAGGCTGTCGTATCTGCGATCGACGCGTCTTCCAGGATGAAGCCTGGCGTCACGCCCCACTGGCAGCGGATCCCCGAGGAGACGCTGGCAGCGGACCCGTGATCCGGCCGACAAGGCGGCGTACAACCGGGCGACCGGCATTTTACGTCGTGAAATGCAGGCCTACCGGCGACGCTGTTGGGAACTCGCCGTGGCCCAAGCAGGGGACGGATCGGACGAAAGTAGCCCTTACCGGATACCTTCGGCGTTGGTAGGGAAGAGGCGCCGGCCTCGCATCCCAGCCATTGCTGGACCTTTCGGTCAAATCCTGGCTCGCCCGGAGGCGAAGGCCGAGTACTTGGGCGCGTATTTTGAGCGACAATTCGCACCTAACCCGCCCATGGACTGGGACTTCGACGAAGAAGTCGAGAACGAAGTGGAAGACTTTCTGTCTCTTCCGATCACTACGGAGCCCGAACCCATTACTAGGGAAGAGGTCACAGATCGGCTCGTTGAACTCGTGCCGAGAAAAGCTCCTGGCCCGGACGGCGTCTCGAACGCCGCTCTTACTCGACTCCCGGAGCGAGGAGTACTTTTCTTGGTCGCGCTGTTCAACGCGTGTCTTAGACTGGCCTATTTTCCCCAGAAATGGCGCAAGGCGACGGTCATAGTGATCCCGAAGCAGGGAAAGGACGTTTCCCGTCCCGGCAACCTCCGGCCCATTAGTCTACTGTCAGCCACATCAAAGGTCCTCGAACGTCTCGTACAACGGAGAGTACTAGATCATCTAAGAAATTTCGATGTACTGGTCCCCGAACAGTTCGGCTTCCGTGTGGGGCATTCCACCACTCATCAGCTGGTGAGACTGGTGGAATACATCACGGACGCCGGGTGTCGGAAAGAGCAGACTGTCGCCTGTTTCCTAGATGTGGAAAAGGCCTTTGATAGTGTCTGGCATGACGGGCTCTTGTTCAAGCTCCGGGAAATCCAGCTCCCAGATTGCTACCTTCGCTTGATTGCTAGCTTTCTGACGGAGAGGACTTTCTGCGTACGAATAGACGACCATGTCTCTTCCGAGAGACGCATTACAGTCGGGGTACCTCAAGGTAGCGTGCTAGGGCCTCTCCTGTTCTCCGTGTATGTCAACGACGCACCTAGAGAACCTGGAGTCCAGATGGCTCTGTTTGCCGACGACACGGCGGTCTATACCGCCGATTGGAACGCAGACTTTGCTATCCCACGACTTCAGCGCGCAGTCGATGCATATTCGACGAGGACGGAAAGCTGGAAAGTTGCCGTCAACGAAACCAAGAGCTCCGCGGTGCTATTCACAAAGCGCCGGAAAGAACCACGAGGCCGAGTGAGACTCGGTAGAACGTACTTGCCCTGGTCGAGAGAAGTAAAGTACCTCGGTGTCCACCTTGATCGTCGGCTCACCTGGCGTGCCCACGCTGAGACGATGCGAAAGAAAGCGTCCGCTCGTCTCGCGCAACTGTTTCCGATTCTTGTCAACAAGGCTATGACCCGCAAGCTGGGCAAGCTGATCGTCAACGCGCATCTGTTGCCGATCATTACCTACGCTCTTCCCGTCTGGGGTTACCTCGCAACCGTTCATAAAAGAAAGTTGCAAAGCGTTCTCGATAGAGGTCTTCGGCTAGCGGCCAAAGTCCCCTATCGGTTTTCTTCTCGTCTCCTGAGAAGAGGGCTCGGTGTCCGCTCCTTGGATGACACCGCAAGGCGACTTGCACGTAAATTTTACGTCCGAGCTGCGAGGACCCAGACAAACCCACTCATAGCTGGCCTTGGCAGGTACCGAACACGTCCAGGTGAATCTTGGAAACGGCCTCGACAAATACTGTACTTGTCGATCTAGTACGAGCATGTCGTTGTAGCGACCATTAACAATTAAATAAATATATTCCGTCTGGACAGGACCACTAGGCAGGAGCCCCTACCGGAGGCTCGGTACTAGGAACCCATTGGGTCGTCTCACGACGCACAACCCAACAGCTCTGACCTGGCCGTCACAGCAGGTATAATTGGAAATTGAGTTCTTTGAAAGTTAAATGGTAAAACAGTACCGGAATATGTTAAATTTATACGTGGAATCAAAATTCTCTTATTGCGTGCGGTTCCAGTTAAAACTTCGCAATCAATAGCATTACGATGCATACACTTGATGCGCATTCTTGTTCCATTGACTAATGCTTCCTTTGCATTTAAGTTTCTGATCAGTAAAACGATGCAATTAACTTTCAATACTAACTTATGTGGTGGCAAACCACTAATAGTCAAAGAATTCAAAAACTCTACTGGATAGTTATTGATTTCATTGTCATCATCACAAATTATTTTATCGTAGCTATGATATGTTTTCTGTTCACCTGGTATTCGATTAAGTATATCAGTATTAATAAAAGTACAATCATCATTTTTAGGTGCTAAAATAACTGACTTCAATATGTTATCTGAGAGTATGTTTTCGGAAATATTTCCATGCACCTCATTAATAATATTATTTTCATCTCCTATTAATTGCTGAGGTATTTCAATAATATTTTCACCAAACTGAGGGAATTGTGGGGGTTCATCATTACCAATTTTTTTCAAGAATTCGACAAATTCTATTTCACTTGGTAAGGCTCTCATATTTTGAGTAACGTTACTTTATGAAAATAAACAAATTTATGCCAACTCGTGACACAATTTTCAATTAAAGTTGCACGTGATCCATGTAGGACAACTGGTAAGATTTACCGAAAATCACCGCACAGAAGTATCGTTTTCACTCCAAATGGTTTATGTTTATCATTTTCATCGCATAGATCCTGCAATAATCTATCTATGATTTTCAACACTTGCAGTGGGCAAGAAATTTCATCAATAATTATCAATGATGATGAATTTATGTAACGTCCATAGCTACTATTTGCGGTAATATTCGCTACAGAATTTTCCAAAATGGGTATAGGCAATTTAAACACATTGTGTAAAGTTCTACCTTCAAGTAATAGAGTTGAAGCTATGCCACTGAACGCTGTTGCAATGCAACTAGGATTAAGCGAATTTAATTTGTGAATGATTGCTGTTTGTGTGAATGTTTTTCCACAACCTGCATGAGCGGTTAAACAAAAAACATTAGATCCAGTATCATGGTGCAAAACTTCACGAATCACACGATCAATTAGATTACGCTGTTCAATATTTGCAGTTTCATAATGCTCAGAAAACAGAAACTCTTGTTCTATTGGATTAATAGCATTTGCTTCGTCTGTTCTCTGTGAATACGTGGGAACTGGTAAACCAAGTTCTTGACATGACAAATTATGAACATTCAAAATATCTTCAATTTCTAATAGAGCTGTGTTAAAGGATACTTCTTCGTTGTAATCTCTCAAAAAATCTTCACTAAGATATACTTTAAATTCATTCCATAACGCCAATGCATTGGCTGGCACATTTAATGCACAAATGTAACAAAATAAATTTTGCATTTGTTTTGGTGAATGTAATTCTTTTGCTTCATTTAAACATTCGCGCCATTAATTATCATTTGAAGCAATGCCGCGAGCATGGCACGCTTCAACAAAAGAAGTGTGTATAATTCCATTGTATGTTCTAACATCCTCAAATGATTTTGGACCACAGACATGTAATAAAAGCAATCGTAAATGGAAAAGTTCGATGTCTTTTGGTGATACTACATATATGCGTGTAATGATTTTATCACCTCCACGCCTTCTCTTCTTCCATTTTTTCGGGAATCTTCCCACACATAATGCAAAGGAATTTCAATATACTTATATCCATGCGCTGATGGATCTGATCGATTCAATTCAAAAAATGCTAATAATTTTGTTTGTCTTGCATTTTCAATTGCTTGACGTTCTTGCCCTTCTCGAAAGTAAACATTCTGTCTACGCGGTAAATGAATGTCAAGTCTAACGATGACATGTGATTGAAAATGCATTGGTAATTCATAGATGCGCCATACAGCTTCAGTTGATCCGACATAACGGCCATTTAAAAAATTTTTAACTTCATCAATTTGTATTTCTTGACCTGGTTCATTTCTCTCTGAACCTAATTCAACAGATGCACTGTCATAGCCTTTATATGACTATAAAGTGTGATAAATGTATTTAACACTTTTAACGGTAGTGCATACTTCAACATTTATATGGCAATTAAATTTGGCAAGTAAATACGGATTGTATGGTACAACATAACGATTGTCGAGGCAACTACCGCGAACTTCAGCATTAATACCATTATCACGCCTTCTGTATAATGGATATCCATTTAATGATTCACATGTAAATTCATTAAATCGTTTTGGATAATCTTTTGTGCATTCTCCATCTCTCATACATACAGAATTTGGATTAAGTACACCGCATGGACCATGCATCATGTGTTTTACAACATATTCATGTAATGTAGGATGTGTTTGAATGTTAGGAATCTCCGCAGATACAACTTTATCAATATCGGTAGCGTTAACAATTTTATCTTGCTCATTTAAAGAGAGTAAAATGTGAGCATGAGGCAATCCTCTCTTTTGAAACTCAATTGTATAAATGAGTGCTTCAACTTTACCGAAGATTTTTTTTAGTGTAAGGCGAGTGTAAGTCCCTCAATTAATGCTTTCAGTTTGGACTTGAATACACGCACAACAATATCAGGTCGAAAATTAGCTGACTCACCTACACCAATATTGCTAACTATTTCAGGCCAACTTGGATTGCAAGTCATTGTAATAAACAAAGAAGGCTTTCCAAAATGTTGTACAATTGACATTGCATCTAAATAATTCTGATACATATTTCTTGGAGATCCATTGAATGAAGATGGTAAAATTACTCTACGGCCAACATTATTGGCATTGGGGTTCAATTCTAAATAATCTGTTAAATTGTTGTAAACTTCAGACCTAAGACTTGTTTGATTTTGTCGAATGAAATGTAACCTTGTGCCCTCTATTCTCACATACATATCAACTATCCACTGCAGAAATATTGCCTGGCAACAAAATTATTTTATTTTTAACAATTACCATTGTTTGAAAAAGTTTAAATGAATTTTCAAGTGCAAATGAATGTTTTATTTTATTTTATTTAATGTATTTGTAACACATATTATATATAAATTTTAGTTTTCTGCACTCCTTCTCCATATAAACTTTAACTATGCCAAATCTCACACTCCTCCGTGCGCGCAATATGCTTAAAAAGGGGTTTTCTCTTCACGTATTAATATTGTAACGTTACATAACCCAGTCCCAAAAATGATAACGTAATCACCCCACTATAAAGGTCAGAAATGGGTATCATATACCTAGCTCTAAATTACTTTATATCACAAAACATTATAAACTATACTTAAATGATATGAAGTGTATAAAGTGAGTTATAGTGTACCCGTGTACCCAGTGCAGTGAGTAAATAAGTGACTTTAAAGGGAGCATCTCACAGACTTATGCTGTAGATGTAGAAACAACGGATTATAATAGTAGACTATATTGCTACTAACCAATTATGTGTTTTGTTTAAATATTGTATGATTTGTATTGTGTAGGCAACTAAAATTTAGTACCTAGGTTTAATTTTATATTTAATAGAATAATTATGTTTGAATATAAGATAACCCAGGGTTAAATATAAAAGAGTTAAATATAAAATAATAATAAAAAATAAAATAATACTCTATGAGTAAAATGGCAGAAGAAAATAGTTCAGTGTAAGGATACTATAAGAAATTAATAAATAATATATAAATTCAATTAAAGGAAATAAAAAATATTAAAGACCTATATCTAAGGTTATGAGAAAATAAATGGAAAAACCTTATATAAATCAAATTGGATAATAAACCAAAGTTAAAAAGAATTATTTTTTAATAAAAAAAATCAATTTATAATAATTACAAACAGCCTATATACTCAAAAGTATATAGATGCACCAATAAAAAATGATATAAAAATTATTGGTTACTAAGAGTAACCGGATAACAAGAGAAGAATTAATTGTTAAAACGATTGGAAACCGTTCGGTTGAGAAAAAGTAATGTCATAACAATTTTATTAAAACCATTCAAAACTTTCGGAAACAGTGCAAAAATGGAATAAAAATTAACTCATAGTATCCACCTTATGTTCAAACTCCTTCAGATATCAACTATAACGTGCTTTACCCGATAAAAAAGTGAAATAACCAATTACCAGATCTGGCCTAGCTAAACCGCACTTCGAGATTTTGGCGAGATTGTATCTTATGGACATTCAACGAAATTACAAAACAACTAGAACTACAACACTAGAAACAGCTCCATCTAAGTAAAAACTTCGAGGAAAGAGGTAATATAAACGTTATTAATAATTATTAACCAAGAAATCCTCATGTCAGATCGTTGTGCAGTTCCAATATTTCGTAAATGATTCCATGTGTATAATAAAGAAATAATCTGCACTCTTGCGGACAAATCCGGAACTACATACTACGAAATAAACCAAAAATTCGATATTTATTATTTTTATCTTGTAAAGCGTAGTATATAATTATTCATTTCTGACCGTCTCATAACACAAAGAACTTACCCTTAACCCTGGGGAAATTAATAAAACAAATTATATGTTGTTTAATGTCTAATCAAGGATAAAATTATAAAATCATAAAAAATATATTTTATGATAATTCAAATGTTTACCTAAATAAATCGATCCAATTTATTGTTGACTGAAAAGATCGATTATAATACTTGTATACTGGAAGAAGTGGAAATCAGTGTATTACATAAATAAATACTCTGAATATTTTATGTGAAATAATCAAACGTGTATTCTTTCTTGTAGAGGGTAGTTGTTGTAGATTTTCAGGAAGCCAAGAAGAGGACGTTCCACAGGGGAGTATCACCGAACATTGGTGTTGGTTTAACCTAACATCTTGAGGTCGATGTAAAAATCAGCTGGTCTTAGGAACAGCGAATATTTAAAAATAAGTAATTGTATACTCCGGGTGTAACAACTTTGTTCTTACTGTCTCTTCTAACTAAGATTAAACAACTTCCTTAATTTCTACCAAGTCACACACACTCGATTTCTGTTTCGTTTGGTAAACATCAAATCCAATTGATTGGAACATTAATAAATATAATTCATAAGTGACGATCGCAAAAAGGTATTCTGATCGCTCCGAGACTTTCAAAAAATAACTCTATACCTCTTAAAAAGCGATTACGTTACAAATTGACGTACCATCGCGGGGCTTGAATAAGACGGACGTTACACCTTTAAGATCCACGTTACAGATTGACGTACTAACGTGGGGCTTAATTAGGAAAGCATAATAAATAATAAGATACTTTCACGAGATACCAGCAGGACGTTACAGATTGGCGCCCATCGCGGGGCTTGAATAAGACGGACGTTACACCTTTCAGATACACGTTACAATATATAGATTTCCAATTTCCTTATTGAAACAGAGTCAGTAAACAAGGCTACAGCCTTGTTGTAAACGTTAATTAGGTGCTGGCTTTAGATAAATATTGCCTGGAGAACACATTCGTGTTGACGTCTCTTCTGATCGACGACGTTGATCAGATGGTTGAGAAATACCCGTTTGTCCATAATACTCCAGACTGAATTTCACTTTGTCTAAGGTTGTCATCTGCGAAAATGTACTTCTAGGACAATCGGATTCAAAAACTAGGACAGCCTATAACAAAATAATCGATACATCAACAACAACAACAACTGCAAACAACAAAAACTCTTAATAATACATACGTTATTACGTTAATTTGATACGTTATTTACCACGGGCTTCATAATTAAATTATTATTGTTTAATAAGGCAGGTGAAATTAGATTCACGCAATTGAATAAAAGCTTTGTTTATTAAAGAACATGTTACATGTTTATGCTTGTTTACAACGAAATGTTTAATTGTTTACAATGTTTAAGAATTCGTTTAACTGTTAAAGAAAAGGCGTTTAACTGTTTATAATCCGTCTTCACTTTTAAAAATTACTATATAAAAACTTACGTTTATTTATTTTGTTACTAACGAAACGAAAACACATTAACAATATATGGTGTTTTACAAAGAGATCGTGATGCGTACGAATTCGGATCGCGGGCGCGCGTTACAGCACACAGAGCGAGCGGCAGCAACAGACTCCGATCAGCGGGACTCCCCACCACACACTTCTGGAACGCTCAACATATCGCCCCCGTTGAAGTAGCAGACTTCAAAGATCAGCAAGTACGCACAGCTTGACAAGGGCTCTCTTCACCAGTCCCTTAGATGTCCGAATTGTAGCGACACGAGGTATACCATCACTGCCGTTGTGAAGTTCCACAATGCGACCTAGGTCCCAGTGAAGTCGAGGTCGGAAGTCTTCTTTGATTAATACCAGGGAGCCTGGGGATGGTGGCGTGTAGTCATTGACCCATTTGTTTCGTTGTTTAGAGTTGAAAGATACTCATCTGACCATCGTCGCCAAAAAATCTGGTAGAGTTGTTGAATACGTTGCCAGTGGTTTAATCTATTGTTTAATGTACTTACATCAGATACAGGAACGGAAGCTAAGGACTGTCCAACAAGAAAATGAGCAGGTGTCAAAGGATTCGAATCGTTTGGATCATTTGACAACTTAGTTATAGGTCTAGAGTTTACACAAGCTTCAATTTTAATCAAAATGTTTCTAATTAATCATATGGTAATATATAAGTTCCCAATAGTCGTTTAAGGTGATGTTGTACACTTCTTACTCCCGCTTCCCATAGTGTCCCAAAATGAGGTGACCGGGGTGGAATAAAATGCCACGTTATTCCTACTGATGTGCACAGTTTGTGTACTTGATACTGATGAGTGTCAGAAGCGAACAAAAGTTGTAGTTCATGAAGTTTGTTTTTTGCTCCAACAAAGTCAGTAGCATTGTCACAGTATATATGTTTAATTGCTCCTCTGGGAACTATCATTCTTTGAAGTGCTTCTAGAAATGTCTTTGTTGTCATATCCGGAACTAGTTCTATGTGTATAGCCTTGGTAGCCATGCAAACGAAGAGTGCTACATATGCCTTCACTGGCTGTGATCGGCGTTGTGATACTCTTCGATACTAGCGTCTAGATTTTCAGTGCCACAGCAGGATCACAGAGCCGAGCGTCAAAGTGGGGATAACGTAGGGAGAGGAGATTTCAGTCGATAATAACCGAGTCGTTCCGAATAACGCGCGCGATTCTTTCTGTTTTTGCTGGTGTAAAGTGTAAACGTTTAATGGTTTTTCACAGTTTAAAAAGGTTTCTATTTACCGTTTTTACATTACGTTAGTTGTTCTCAGTTTAGTTTCTCGTAGTTTTATATTAAGTGTTGTTTCTACTACATTTACACGTCAGTTACGTTTTCAAGGTAAGAGAAAAAACATAGTAGGTCTATATGCAGTTAAGGTGGCTTTTATTATCAGTTTGTTCAAATACTTTACAATTATTGTAGATTAGGTTCTCTTTTGATTAATGTAATCGTCAGGTGTATTATTAAAGCTAAGACAAAATCAATAGATATAGATAAGCATTTGTACTAATACTCTATTACGTAGGCGTGATAAAGGGCCTATCTGCCGATTTTGAGTCAGTGTCCATGTAATTTTTTGATTCCAATTGCTATCGCTTCCTAAAAGGTTCTAAAACAAAGTTAAGGAAAATGTTTTGACCCGCTCTCACCCCTAAAGGGTTGAAAATTACCCCTAAATGGTTGAAAATATGAAATGACGCGAGGATGAATTTGAAGCCCTGAAATTAGGTACTTATAGGTTTTGGGGTGTGCTGATTACGGTTCTGACGTCCAAAATTATATTCGACGCTAAGGGTAGTTTTTAAAGGGTTTAAGCAGGCTATAATCGGGGGTGTAAGTATTAAAGTTTGCGAGAATGCAGGACAGAGCCTCGAAAGTAAGTATCTAGGGCTATAGGTTTTGGGGGGTGCTGATTACGATTTTGACATCAAGGGATACATCCGACGCGAGGGTTGGACTTGAAAGGGTTGAAAACTTGAATTTGATTCTCTATCGGTTCCCGGGGTTAATTAAATTTTGTTTTTTAAACCACCGAAAAGGGGTGAAAACAACCCCTAAATTTACGAGCGGTTAAAAAATTTGCTTAACTTTATTCTATAATCTTTTATGAAGACATTGCAACAAAATCAGAAGGATACACGGACACTGACTCAAAATCGGCTGAAAATTCTTCACGTAATATACTATACACAGATAATGAATGAAATACATTCTCGCTTTCTTAATAAAGTGTACCCATTTATAGACTGTTAAATGCTGTACATTCATACAATTCTCAGTATCCTAAACCGTTTTACTTTAAATTATTCTAGATAAAAATAATGCACAATGTCTAAGAAAATCCTGCGTAGCTTATATAAACTTACGGCTCTAAAAATAATAAATAAATAATGAATTTTATATATACGAATGAAATTTATTTTGATGTACGGTAGACTAAAAGTTAAGACAATGTGATGGCAAAATAAAGTCAATTATTCAATAAAATGATGGCCGAGGTGTACCTCAAACTAGAGATTTATACTTATTGTGTTAAAATTAAACACTTAAGAAAAACATACAATCTAAGGCAGTGTTCCGCAACCTTTTTTTACTCACGGCACACCCCAGACGGGCCTAGACTCAACACGGCACACCAAAATGTCTGTCCCCTCAAAATCATATGAATCTTAATATGATTACGAAAAATTACGTCGTTAAGTAATCAATTTTTATTATTATTATTATCATCATTATTGTTATTATTATTATTATTATTATTATTATAAAACAGGAATAGACTCATGCATTTATTAACAAGTTATTAACTTTAATTCACTGCAGAAAATACGAATTTTAAAGTACTGTAAATAACTCTACTCATACCTTCAATGTGATACTTGAGCCTGCTTAGATGCACAGAGACGGCTGATTCGTGGCGGAATCGTTGACAAAGCAAGCCTCATTTCTTCATCGATGGATTTGAGTCTCTCTCTCTTTGATGTTTTAATTTCAGTCAACGTCGAGAAGCCCAGTTCACACAAATATGTAGTTGAAAATGGTAATAACACATTAACTGCCATCTCGGAGATAGCCGGGTATTCACTGCTTATTGACAACCAAAATGTTTCCAAAGGCACTTCGAAAAATTTTAATTTTAATGTTCTGTCTGCTTTCAAATCTGCCAGTTCCTCTTGTAAGCCTAAATTATTCGGAAGATATTTCGAATCCATAATGAATGGATCACGAACCCAGTCAAAATCTTCAACACTCTCCAAAATATTTTTTGAAATTCTGCTGCAAGAGTACTAAATGTTCTTTAATTAAGTCCATCAACACCTTATTATCGTCAGCAAGGGGCCATACAGTTGGGAACATCTCACACGATCCATTTTCAATTGTCTGTATCCACAAATTTAACTTATTAATAAATCCTTGAATCTTATCCATACTAGTCAGAATATTTTCGTTTCTACCTTGCATTTTTCTGCTTAGTTCATTCAAGTGTACGAAAATATCGGAAAGATATGCCAACTTAGATACCCATTCATCATCTGCAAATAAATCCGCATACTCATGCCCCTCAATAGTCAAAAATGTAAGTACCTCCTCTTTAAGTTCACACATTCGCGTTAACACTTTACCTCGAGATAACCATCGTACTTCTGTATGTAGCAGAAGTGTAGTGTGCTCTGATCCCATTTCTTGACACAAAACGTTAAAAAGCCGCAAATTTAGGGGGCGCGATTTGATGAAGTTCACGAGTTTTACTACTTCGTCCATCACAATTTTCAGAGGAGATGGCAAAGACTTAGCAACAATGGCTTCGCGGTGAATGAGACAATGGTCGGTTCGTAAGTTAGGATTTACTTCGCGTACTTTACCCACGAAACCTTTCACTCGGCCTGTCATAGAAGCGGCTCCGTCTGTACAAACACTAACGCAATCCTCCCATGTTAATTCATTACGGACAACATATTCATTAGTCGTACGAAATATTTCTTCACCGGTTGCTCGCTCGGGTAGTTCTTTGCAAAAAAAGAAATTGGGTTGCAATTACATCCCCATCAACATACCTTAATACCTTATGTAGGAAAGAAGTTGTGCGTGACCGCCAATATCGGTGGACTCGTCGATCTGAAGTGAGAACTTTCGACTGCTCTTTATTTTCTCCTTCATAATGTCTTCGATGTCACTGGACATGTCACTAACTCGGCGGCTGATTGTGTCAGCAGAGAGAGGAATTTTTGAAATTTCAGTACCAGCTTCTAAACCCAGGACTATTTTTACCATTTCTTTACACACGGGCATTAACAACGTTTCTGCTATTGTGTGTGGTTTTTTGGCCTTTACGATAAGTTCGGCTACCTTATAGCTAGCTTCCTGTACTTTTTGCGAAACACGTACCGACGTAGTCATGAGCGTCACTTGTTTTTTATTTTGTTCCAACAACCGACGAAAATAATTCACATCTTTACTTAACAGAGATGAATGTTTTGTTGACAAGTGTCGTTTCAATTTACTGGGAACCATAGCAGCATTCCTTAGTTTTTCACCACACACAACACACTCGGGGATTGGGCATGTTTTGTCACCACACCAAAAAACCCCGTAAGATAAATAATTATCACTATATTACCGGTGAACTACTTTCTGTTTCTTTTTTTCGGGCTCGATGGTTTCACTACTTGCACTCGAGGACGGACCACTCCGTACAAGGAACTTATCCATATCGAAAAAAATAGTTTAATAACACTGTAATAGAAAATAGTAAGACTGGTGTAGCAATCACAATATTCGCACTACTGCAGAGCACAGCTGTGATAGAACTGAACTGAAATACTGTAATTGTTGTCTGACAATGTGTGTGTCCTTCGGCGAAGGAAAAGAGCAATAAAGTTTAAGAAGCGCCGACAAACAGGCACAAATATCAAAACAAGGCAATAAAATAATAAAAGAGAGAGAAATTTTTGCTAATCCCCGCAATTTTAGTTAAAAGCACGTACAGCCAGCCGTACACAAAAGATGCGGTGTTACAAAGAACTCTCTTGAATAGAGTTTAGAACATTTAGAGTTTTGAACGTAAACTCTATTGTATGATTGGTGCGGGCCGCTAAAAGGCTTGCTAAAAGTCTTACGCGGCTTTCTTTGCGGTGAACACAAAGCTTGCCGCCTGTAACCCATCAAACCGGCCCAATATTTCAGGCGAGAATACAAATAACTTAAGATAAGCTAAGCAAACTATAACAACAATATTGAGTAAATAAATTACATTTAATTTCTATGAAAATATAACAGTTATCAGCATGTATTAAAGAATAAACAAGCACCTTCTTACTTAAAATCGACAATTAATTTATTACAATAATAGGTAAAAGTTCGCGTCACACCTTTCACCTTGTGACGGCACACCGGTTGCGGAACACTGATCTAAGGTACAGCAAGTACTAATTGTTACAAGATAGTAGGCCTACAGTATCAAAAGAATAATTGATTGTAGTTAAATAATACAAACGTTACTGTTTTCTCCATTTTATAAATTTATTTATTATTCTTTTGGAACCTTAGTTAGTCTAGCGTAACTTGGAAGCTAATCAAGCTATGTGTACATGAAATAATAACAATAAATTCTCGAAAATGCCATATTTTTATGTGTTATTTTCCGCCAAAGTGACATTGGACATTAGGTCGTGTGTATCCACCCATCTCCCCTGTTAATATCGGCAACAATTCGTTCGATTGGAGGATATCTAGTGTAAGCTGTTAAATAGAAATGTTCAACTGTCCATACAATTAGTCTTTGAATTTTAAATTTATTGAATATTGGACTATTTTTTTTGAAAACGTGGATTTTTAATTTTACAAATTTTCGTTCCTTGTACCATAAATGAACAATTCTTTCCTTCTGTTTTTATATTGTCATATAAAATGTTGCTATGATGGCATATGTCTAAAGAAATAAAGTTTGCACTTCAAAATATCCATCATTAACATATAACTTCAAAAATACTATGGAAAATTCAGTGTCATTTTCCAAAATACAAGTTAATTCCTGTATTTACAGATGAACCCGCCTGCGGCATTTAAGTGTCAGTATTGTGATAAAGAGTTCAGCAAGAAAAGTAATTGCACACGGCATATGAAAACCGTGCACAAAAGAAACTCGAGCGGCGACCTTATTCTAGACAATCCCCGAGAAAAATTCGTATGTGTATTGTGTGACAAGAACTTTGCAGCTAAAAGAAACTTGGAGCACCACATGAATTTTGTACATTTACAGCATCATAACTCAAAAAAATATAAATGTTCTAAATGCGAATTTGAAACTGTTTACCTAAGTAATTTAAAACGGCATTTCTTTAAAACGCACGAAAAAAACTAGGCAACCTGTCTGACACTGTATTTTAAATGTTCAAAATGTACCGCGAAATTCAAAAAGGAAAGAAACCTTAAATATCACCAACGGAAAGTTCACAGAATTGGAGAAGTAACCTTACCTACAAAAAGGAAATGTCCAGTGTGTCCGTACACATCAGTACAGAAAAGTACAGACGATATTCACACGCATTTCGAAAAGGTACACGACATACCAGTAAGGCAAAAACACTATAATTTTTATTCGATTGAAGAATTTTATTCATGGAAGAATGAAATGGAAAAAACAACAACAGCTTCCTACATTAAAAGATTTTCAACAGAGACCACGGCATATTATCAGTGTCACAGGTGTGGCTACCATAAATCAAGAGGCCATACTAAACGACACATAAAAATGTCAGGATCTTGTAAAATAAATGGATTCTGTCCCGCCAAAGTTACAATGAAGATTTTGCACAATAAAGGACGTGTACTTTATGTGTCTACGCACGTCGGTCACAAAAGCGACCTTAAACATATAAGGCTATCGCGTGAAGAAAAAAAGTCTATAGCACTGCAACTGGCAAGCAAAAAACCCCATGAAGAAATTCTTAAATCAATTAAAGGTTCAGTATCTAATTTTGATCTTCACAGAATACATCTGACAAATAAAAAAGACATTGTAAATATAGAAAATAGTTTTAATTTACATGACGAAGCTATTAAACACCCATTTGACCCAGTTAGCATCACCTCTTGGGTGAAGGATTTGACTACTTCAGAACACATTGCTTTGATTATTTACAAGCCGCAGGGCGTAGAAACCCCAGAGTGTCCAGACCTAAGAAAAGAAGATTTTTTATTAATATTTATGACTGAGGCTCAAAAGACCATGTTACAAAAATACGGTCATGACACTATCTGCATAGACAGCACACACGGCCTTAACAGCTACGATTTTCAATTATATACATTATTGACTCTGGATGACATAAGGGAAGGTTTTCCGACTGCGTTTATGTTCACAAATAGAGGTGATGAATGTATCGTCTCAAAATTCTACGAATCTATAAAAACTATTGCAGGAAACAATACACCGAAAGTGTTTATGTCTGACATGGAGGAGAGCTTTTTCTCAGCGTGGAAACAAATAATGGGTGCTCCAGAACAAAGGATTTTTTGTACATGGCATGTCCTTCGAGCATGGAGAACTAATGTAATACAGAATAAAATAAAAGAGAAACGCGACTATGTGCATAAATTCCTGCAAACACTTCTATACGAGTTAGATATTGAAACTTTAAAAAAACTTCTTTCAGAAACAATGAATACTTTAAATGATGACCAGGACTTGACAGCTTTCTCAGAATACTTTAGAAAATACTACATAAAAAATGAGCGATTTAAGACATGGGCATACTGCTACTGAATCCATGCGGGTGTGAACACAAATATGTCAATTGAAAATTTTAACAGTGTTCAAATATTGTTACCTAAGAGGTATAAAAGTTCGCCGTTTAGATAAAACGCTGTGCGCAATTTTGAACCTCCTCAGAGACAAGCTGTTCGATTTACTAGAGTCAACTGCATGGAAGTAGTATCGTCAAGGTCACTCACTTTCACTGCTTCTCCCTGTCACCTCCACGCCCCTCGCCCAGCGTTGTTGCCGGCTAGTACAGTGTGTAGCGTTTTAGCAGTGTTACGAAAACAAATTTCATACATCCACATTATATTCGTCGTTTCAAATTTATTTATGCGTATCGCGTAAATGAATTTGTTTTATCAGGAATAATTAGTTGTGGGTAACACTACTCAGTTAAATTCTGGGCGCCAGTATTTGAGCTCTAAAAATTTGTGTGAGTCGGCAACATATTTTTTGTTGTCGCGTAAATATCTACAGAATTTCTATCTTTGCGTTTCTTCTCTTTCTTTGGCTTTTTTTTTTGTTACGATTTGCAGTTCTCTGAAACTACTATTTATACTGCGCTGGTTTTTCTTATGTTAGAATCTAAACCTTTTAGCAATACACACCCTAACTTTACGAAGTACCATTAGGTCAGTTATTTTGTGATTTCCGTACAGTGAACTTACTTATTTAAAGTTTTACTGTTTTCTTCATGGGCGGTTATCCTACAGACTGACAGTTGTCTGAGAACGCTGACCTTGCCTGCTGTTGTCGCTTTAATTTTTTCATACTCACGGTCTTTTCCCTTTTGTACATGAATCTGTTTTTGTTCTCTACACGGTCATTCCTAAGCCATATGGTTCGGAAGTTCTGTTAGGTATATGTACACATTTGGTATGCACATTGCGTATACCCTGTCGGCATGTCTTTTCGGTAAATATTGCTGTCTGACACTTTTATGAATGCCTTTGTCATTTTACAATCCCCTCAAAAATGTGTATGTTTACTGCCCGCGCTATATATACTACCTTTCTTCCGTTGCACAAAGATAAATAGGACTGAGCAATTTCTGTAAACAAAATTGTCGCTGTTGTGGCAAAAGCCAATCCCATTTCAGTTACAGTACCCCATTCCAAGTAGGTTGGGTGGACGAGGTGAGGAAGAGACGAATTATCAACAAACATCCAAAATATTTATCGTCCTTAGTATTGTTGACAGACATTTTGTGCGTTTCATGTGAACGGTTGACGTCTTTATTGTAGACAGTGTGTGTATTAGTTTATTTCAATAATTTGTATTTATTATGAGTGATATTGAGGAACAGTATCCTACATTTAGTTCCAGTACAAGCAGCGGTGGTGTACGTGCGGGCCGAGAGGACATTAGAAAACAAAGTAAAGTCATCATAGCAAACGTTTACAAGTTTTTTAAAAATCTTGCGTATAATGAAGAAGCCAGGAGGAACATAAACTTTGCACAAGTTCGAAAATTGACAGCGGACGCTTGTGGCATTTCTGAACAGTCGGTGCAACGTATTAGCAATACCGTTGCTTCGGCAGATGATCAAGGCGTGAGTGTTGTGTTCAGTTCTCCAAGGAAAGGGTATAAACGGGAACACAAAAACACTGAACTGGACGATTTTAATAAACAAATAGTCCGCAGGACCGTACTAGAATATTACGACCGAGGGGAATACCCCACTGCAAGCAAAATTCGAGCTGATCTCTGTCAGAATCAATTATTCTGGTTCAGAAGCCTCCGTACTTCGCCTTCTGAAAGTGCTTGGTTTTAAATTTAAGAAGTGCAACGATGGACGAAAATTTTTAATGGAGCGCAGAGACATTGCTGCCTTGAGAGCGAAGTTTTTGAGAACCATGCATATACATCGTACGGAGGACAACAGGCCTATAATTTATTTGGATGAAACCTGGATATCACAGAATCATACGAATAAATACATCTGGCAAGACTCCAGAGGGAACGGTGGGCTGAAAGTACCTACTGGTAGAGGTGGCCGGCTGATTATTGCACATGCTGGATCCGCAAGTACAGGTTTCATAGCAGGTGCCAAACTTGTCTTTCGTGGCAGTAAGCATTCAGCTGCATCTGACTACCACACAGAAATGAATGCTGAAGTTTTTAAGACCTGGTTTGTTGGTACGTTGCGCTCCTTGGAAGAAGGCTCTGTCATCGTGATGGATAATGCCAGCTATCATTCTGTACAAATAGATAAACCACCATGTTCAAACTGGCGTAAAGCGGATATCATGGAGTGGCTGCGTAAGAAGAGAATTTCATTTTCCACAGCTGAAACCAGGGATGAACTTCTTTCTAAAGAAGAGATCCGAACGGCCAAGAAGACGTACGAATTGGATCAACTGGCAAATGAAATGGGACATACAGTAGTGCGCCTGCCACCATATCATTGTCAGTATAATCCGATCGAGCTAATATGGGCCCAAGTAAACGGTATGTTGCAAACAAGAATACGACTTTCAGATTGGCCGATATTGAACAACTTGCACACGAAGCTTTGGACAGGATAACTCAGGAAGACTGGGAGAAGTGCATAAGACATGCAGAGGCACTACAAGAAGCCGATTACTCAAAGCAGTGCACGAGAGATACCACAATGGAGCCCTTCATCATACACTTACGTATGAGTAGCGACAGCGAACCTGAGTCCAGTGAATCCGAAGACGAATACTGCAGGAGTATTAAAAAGTGTATATAGGTGGTAAACGTGTCTATAGCGAAGCGTAGTATTTTCTATTTTTATTGAAACATAAAAAACCGTGTGTGCGTGTTTTCTTCAGGAGTGTTATGAATGTGCTCTGTGCTATCACTTTGCAAAGTGATAATTGTGTGACTAACCCTATTTAAGGTGAGTTTTTCAACATACTGCTTATTTATAATAGTCATAAGGAATTCTATAGTTCATAAAATAAGGAAAATTTTAATTATAAAATTAGTAAGGACAATGCATAAAATATAGAATTATAAATTTAAATTCTATATTTAAAGATTTAAGTTATAATATATATATATATATATATATATATATAAATAAGGAATTTTAAATTTATTTCATGAGACATTTGTATTTGTTGTTTATAAAATTATCCTTATTTTCTTAAGAAATCCAATTGGTTTCACGTTTATACATACCATTATTTTTATGCTACTTGTGCATATAACATCTTATAGTATAGTTCTAATTTTTTTACTTAATTATTAATAAGCAGCGCAGGAAATAAAAATAGAATATTTTTCTGAGTCACGAATAGTGCGGTGTCTTCAATAATTAAATGGGGCAAGCTTAAGACACAGGATGCGTATAAAATTCGTTCAAACAAACTATAGCTGACGCGTCGAATTGAATGTTATGTATAAGATACGGAAATTAATTGTTAATTAATTATTAACAATATATTAATTGTGATGTAATTATTATTAAGAATTATTGACAATGTACTCTAATGCATGTATTACAAACTTTCTCACTTTGTTATATTCTTTACATTAAGTAGGCTTACTTACTAGTGTAGCATTTTTCGGAAGAAAGGGAAACTGTTGCTTAGTGGCAACGCTGTAAGTAAGCGGTGTGACCTTGACGATACTACTTCCATGCAGTTAACTCTAGTTCCATTTCATCATTTTCAACATACTCATTTAAAAAATCAGTATAGTCTTGTTTTAGTCTTGAGACAACTTGTTTTCAAGTGAAATAAATCGATTGATAGCGTGGTCCTTAGACTTACTCAAGGCGATTCCAGGGTCACTGGAGAAAGGTAGCTTAATGATGTATCTCCCATCTGCCTGCCGCTTGACAGTAGATGTAAAGTGGTCTTCACAAGCTTGTTCTTCATACGATTTCATATGTTTGCCGGTGATACCTTCTATTTCCCAAAAGGATGCTACACGATTTTCTAACTCGTCTTCTGTAGTTGTACTGGGCAATGTAGTAAGTACTGAATGAGTTCTGTTTATCGAGTGATTCAATGAGATCTTTCCGCTGAGAATCCATCCAAATACTGTATTTTGTAGAACGGGTAAATTATCACTTAGCTTAACATGTCCTTCCTTAACATGTTGTAAAAGATACTGGGACCAAGTAGTACGTCAATACTCCTGGATTGACCGAATGTGTCGTCTGCTAATTCGATGTCATTTGGAATGTCTAAGCTCCCGTTTATAGAAGAAGTTGGTAAGTCATTTGTGATCTTACTTAAAACTAGAAAGTCTAAGTATTCTTCATAATTGTTGAACTTCGATTTAATTTTTGTGTGTACAGAAAATTTAGCTGATACTCCGGAACTGCCAATTCCAGACACTGAAGTGTGTGCTTTATTATGCTTGAGACCTAAGGACGATGCAAGTGATTGACGTATAAAGTTTTATTGACTTCCTCTGTCCAAGAGGGCACGACAAGGATAAGCTACTCCTTGAGAGTCTGTTATTAAAATGACAGCTGCAGCAAGAATCACTTCTTCATTACGGTTCGAACAGGCCGAAGTAGTGACCTTTTCAGTAGCTGGCTGCTTTGATTCCTCTTTTGACACCGAGTTTGAATTATCGATATGGATCGAAGAATGATGACGTTTATTACAGTGTTTGCAAGAATATGGACTTTTACACTGTATGGTTTTATGGCCGGATCTTAAACAGTTTAAGCACAAATTTAGTTTTTTAACTTTTGTATAACGCTGTGAGGAACTAAGACTTGAAAGCTGTTTGCACAAGAATGTAGCATGATCTTCATTACATATGGCACATCGCCAATTAGGTGTATCTGCTGCGTGACATACAGTTTTGTGTACCGGCTGGAGAAATTTAGAACTCCTTTGGTTATCTCGGGTGATTTTTAGTGTTTTGGGTAAGATTTTCTTCCCTGATTTCCTGAATCAAAGATTGTTCATGAATAAGTGTCATTAACATTGGAAATGAATAACGACGGGGATAGTGTGACGAGTTTGAATGTCTGCTGGCGGATTCGCCTACTTCATCTTCGTCATCGTTTAGATTATGTTTTGCCTGATACGTCTCCGATCGATCTCGTGTTTCTGGATCGAGTTTTCTCGTAACTAAGAACACTAACAGTGTGCTCCACTGTTCGGTTGGTTCTCCGAGATTTTTTAGTGCCGTTAGGTGATTAGTAATTGTGTCTTGTAGGTTTCTTAATCCTACTGCGGAAGACTTTTCCATAGGTTTATAATTTAAAATTCCTTGTACATGTGCTTTGATTATGAGTCTATTACTTTTGTAACGCTGCTTAAGTAGTGTCCAAGCTGAATCGTAATTGTTAGCTGCTATTTTAATTTCCTTTATAGTATGCAATGCTTCATCAGTTAAGCGCGAACGTAAATAATAGAATTTTTTAATATTTGTTAGTTTAGATGAATTATTTATTAAAGGCTCAAAAATATCACAGAAATCTGTCCACTCTTCGTATTTACCAGAAACTGTGGGGAGGGGAATATCTGGAAGTTTTATGTTATCGGATATGTTTGATTGTTGTGAAGACTGTTTTGGTTCTAAGACAGTTTGTTTATTGGCTTGAGTAGGTAATAGATCTTCAATTTTCGCATGGACTTCAAAATAACTGTCTTCAAATGGAGAATATTCTTCGTCTGAAGTGACAGCATCTTCATCATAACCTTGAATATCCGTCTGGACAGAGTTAAATTCTGACTAGCATTCGTCTAATTTCTGTAGTCTAGATTTTAAGTTTGAAAATGAGTGGACGTCTGCATCAAACGAGTTGAGAAAATTCTTAATTCTAGCGACTCTGCCCTTTATTGTGCACGTTTACGAATTAAAGCTTTGTAATCGTGTTTGGTATTGTGACTTTCATTATCTGAACCCATTGTATCTAATAAACGAGTATTGAGATTACAAATTGAAAACACTTAACGACTACAGTAATAATAACCAAATACAAATTCATCAACAGATTACACTTTTGTTGAGTACAGTACAAGTGTTATTGAGCAATTTACTAATGTTTCTAAAATTGTTCTAAGAAATTAATGACTTTCGTGTTGTTATCAACAATGACTAACGTTGTTGCGGCACACAACTGCGTTCTTCAATTATGTGTGACCTTGTGGTTGCACAACGTTACACAAAGGATTGATTCTGTTCATAATTTATATTTTTACGTTAATGTGTGTGTATTAGTATGTATCTTTACAATTGTTACATTTTTCTGTTTACACTGAACACTTAAATAATTGTAACTCCTCTACACTTTCACTTTTACTGGTATTTGGGAATTTAACTTTCATTTGGCCTTTCACTGATAACACTATTTCCAGAAATATGTTCCGCAACACTTTTTTGTAGTTCACTAAGATTTTAATGTGCCGGTTTCGTATCGTATCACGTGAAAACTGTCCGTTTAATAATACGTTTAGTCCAGATCACGTCGGGGTCACCAAAAATATGTTTAATAAGGCAGGTGAAATTAGATTCACGCAATTGAATAAAAGCTTTGTTTATTAAAGAACATGTTACATGTTTATGCTTGTTTACAACGAAATGTTTAATTTGTTTACAATGTTTAAGAATTCGTTTAACTGTTAAAGAAAAGGCGTTTAACTGTTTATAATCCGTCTTCACTTTTAAAAATTACTATATAAAAACTTACGTTTATTTATTTTGTTACTAACGAAACGAAAACACATTAACACATTATGGTGTTTTACAAAGAGATCGTGATGCGTACGAATTCGGATCGCGGGCGCGCGTCACAGCACACAGAGCGAGCGGCAACACATTCCGATCAGCGGGACTCCCCAGCACACACTTTTGGAACGCTTAACTATTATGTTGTTGAAAAAAAAAATAAAAACGAGTTTGAAAAAAGTTTAGTTAATAAATGCATTAATATTTATTAATAACAGTGGAATATACGACTGTTATTTAATAAGGCTGACTAGAAGAATTCCGATTTCAGTTAACTAGACGGTAATTTAACTATCCAAAAGTGGTGTACCTAGAGGGGAGTTTTGAGAGAAGGAATTCTAAGAACGGATCTTCACGTTATGAAATGTATATCACACACGTTAACGAATGAAACATTTAATGCTGAGAAATTAGTCTTGTTACGAATGTATGAAGAAGAAAATGAAATATGATATAAGATTTTGATCATTCTTAAATGGCGGTTTTGAATTGTTAGTTAGAATAGCTTTAAACAAAATCTTATTGGATAATGTTTTTAAGGTTTCCTTAATGATTTTAAAGGGTCCCTTATTCACCCTCCGCCGTGGATCCATCTCTGACCAAACGTTTTCGCTGCCTCCCCCATACACACGCGCTCGCCTCAGAGCAATTTTGTTTTTAAGGTCACAGATTACATATCACTGAGTTTTAGAGAATTATGAGTTTTACGTTAGAAAACGTACGAAGATAACTATTCGGTAAAACTGGACTGGAGGGAAAACTGAATGAAACGATTAATTCGTTCCTCTCATAGAATTAGCCAGGTGGCTTGACCGAGACAGAGTTCGGAATGTAATGTCTTAACCTGGAAATGCAGGCAAGAAGTGTGTAAGATGTATTACTGATACTCTATGCAATCTACGGAATTTTGTCCAACATAAGTTTGTAATTTACCTACTTGACAAGTGCTAATAGTCGTACTGGGAGTACCTAATGAACAATTATCTTTTGGATATAATTAACATTGTATTTACAAATAACAATATTCCGTCCTATGACGTGATGGGGTCAATCAGTGGCTAGTCATGTTAGTTAACGATGTTTATGTCCGCGAAACTTATTAATAACATACAATTTGTCAATATGGAATTTAGTCATTATCTACAACGGTTTAAACCGCTTAATATCTCTATGTGGTATTAGTTAATTTACTATTTGCGGTTACGTAGGCCTGCTAACTTTACAACCTTACTTACTTTACTTTACTTTACAACCTTATTCATACTTACTGCTCTTATTATTGACAAAATGTTCCTATAAAAAAATCGCCCTTTGGTTTAACAAATTCTATCAACTTAGATTCAATTTATAAAAAATAGACTATCTCAGACCGCACTTACCTTACAATACATTAAGTGTAAAAGTATGATCGCTAGTTTACTTGGGATGGAAATTAGTAGGAAACGGGTCAAATTAGTTTAATATTTTCATAATACACGTCACTGAGCTTCATGGAAATGTAGGGTCTTTTTTTTTTTTTTTTTTTTTTTTTTTTTGTAATTAGCTCGATTCACTTTTGATACACGGAATGTAAGCGAAAAGAGCGATAGTAATTGCAGACAATCGCGTACAGGCAGAAGCTTATAAACGTTTAAGACCGGCTACGCACTATCCATCACCGCTGTCCAGCATGCCCGACGTCGGTGATGGATGTGCGCACCACACTGTCGTGTAACTCGTCCAACGTGCCAGACGTTCTTTAGTTCTCGTTGTGTTTTGTAAAAATCATTTTATTGATTTTTTCTGTATTAAAATTAAAAAATTGTTCTGATAATCATATCTTGCAACGCTGTCATTCTTTTATTCATGTAATTACATTCATGTAATCTGCCGAGGATACGTCCCACAGACATCTATTTAATTTATAAATTTTGATGTTATTTCACGGTCCATTATGAATTGTAATTAAAACAAATTAATAATAACAATATTTAAAATAAAATACTGGTAATGATATTTGAATGTAGGCCTATTATGTAAAAGAAGAATAAACTAAATCAAATATTAAACTAATATTTTATCTGAATCGTTACTTATTAAATATAAACTAAAGAATGAATGTAACGTAAAATTAAACAGTAAATATTTATTAAACGAATGTGCTCTAAAAACATGTAGGCCTACTGTACTTGCTCGAAAATGACGATTTGATAGACAGCAAGCGTACGCATGATCAAACATGCACGATGCACGATTCCTTGACATCCGTCAACACTACACACGATCTATCCGCACGTCGTGCGGCTTGACCTTATGGTCTTGCTGGACTCATTTTTCCTCCTGCACATCCTTCAAAAAATACACGACGTGCGGATGGATGTCAAAGCTACGCACTGTCGTTTATGACTTGTTGTCCGTCATGACGTCCAGCGGGGATGGTTAGTGCGTAGTCGGCTTAAGATGTATGAGGCCGGAAGTTCAATTCCAGTTATATCGTTGCTCCTACTACAAATGGGTATGAGATCAACTTAGCAAAAGTACGAAGTATAATTTGAAACGGATCTTTCCTATTATCTCCCCGCCACAATTTTCTGGATTTTATAACTGCGTTTCTAAAAAAAATCGGCCAAAAATTTCGGTTGATATGTACATACCAGCCGTACCTACCTTTTCAAGGTTGTACAAATATATTTTTCTTTAAAGTAAGACACGGATGTGTCGTGAGACACACGCCAATGGTGTGAACTTCAGTATCGAGTGGCGAGTGAACTGATTCAACGTGTAGATAGATGGTTGCTCGTATGTACTTGAAGTAAGAGGGATTTTGCTATAGACAACTAAGATTCAAATTAAGTGAACGCCATAATAGCGTTCGTATGTATTTTATTATAAAAACATATTTACAATGAACATAAATAGAATCATATCACACGCCCTTTTATTTTCAGTATACATACATATACTAACAATATGTGATAAATAATTTTTCATGATTTAAGGAATATTGAAATGAAAAGTAGAACGTGATAATTATTGTATATTTATATTAGTTATACATATTATATTATCAATTCAAACACTTTTTGCTACAGTCCGTTTCTTGATGTATATATTATATTTAATTTTTATAATGAATTTACCTCAAGATATTTCTTTCCTTATTAGGAACATGTTTCGCGTACCATTTTGTACCCATCCTCAGCCTTCCGGATTTTGTTTCTGGACCTGGACAGAAACATGTTCCTAATAAGGAAAGAAATATCTTGAGGCAAATTCATTATAATAATTAAATATAATATAATATTATATATATATATACAATATTTATATTATATATTACATTAAAATTAATGTATATAGTATAATAATTCAATTTTTTACAAATTATAAAGTAGCTAAATAACTAAATCGAATTTTTAAACATAAAAATACTTCCAACTAAATACAATATAAAAACAAGAATCTAATCGACGGATTAACTATAAAGCGTACAGTGTAAAAGAAAGATACAAAATTATACTCTTTCGACATTTCAAACACGTACTGATTTATAATTATTTTTATACATTAAACAATTGATTGCGTAAATATATTAAGGTAATAATGAACTACGTAGGCCTACAAGAAAAAAATTTCACAAGTATTCAGTTCGATCTCTCAGCATGTGAGTACATTTTATTTTGTCATAATAAAATTATTTTTAACATTTACGTTATTCTTTTAATAGTATTTAAACATTTAGAATATGCTCACGTTCTTTATAATAATACGCTTGCTTAAAATGTGCACATTTGTGGCATTGGGGAAATTTTAGGTAGCTTAGCGGGGAAAAGAGGTTTGATTGACGTGACATCACTGCTTTTTCGTTTCATCTATTTCGTTAACAAGTTGAATCAGTTTACTGCCCTATGGGTACGAGATGTATATACAGGAGTGAGCCGGGCAGTATAGTGCCGTAGGCCTATATGAAGTTCTCACTTCAATAATAAAAAAATAAATGAAAAACTAGTCAGTACATTGCTCAAGTGACTTTTCCAACCTATTTAGTTTAACTGTACACATTCCTTTGTTGGGGAAAGTCATAGGATCGTGGATTCAATATGTGTGCAGTTATGTGGCGAAAAAAGGTTGAACAGTATATACAATTTTATATTATAGAACAGTATTGTCAGGATATGAAAATTTTGATAAAATTGCAAAAATCCATGTGGAGCATCAAATTAAAGAGGACCTTAACCAAAATCTGAATATAGTACGTAGATTTTGAAATTCCAAAACTTTAGGACACCAGGGCCCAAAAAAGAGCTCAACATTTTGAAAATTTGTAATAATCCAGCCGGCTGTCGAACTAAAAGATAATCCAAATCCAAATGTAGCGATTACTTTGAATTTTTTTAATTTAGGGTATAACGGGCCAAAAACGGAACTCAAAATTGTAAAAAAATTGTATAAGTGTATGTGGGGGATTAAGTTATTCAAAATGCAATCTTGATAGCAATATGAGAGAATTAATCTCTTAACACTCCTTGCAAATTTGGATCTACTTCAAAAGTGAGCTGTGTTTACAAAATAAACTATATACGCCTCTATTGTTTTCGGTTTTATATATATATATATAAATATATATATATATATATATTTTGTAACGTAGCGGTTTTTGTAGAGGTTTTAGCGAAAACTTTGTATGTGGCCTATTGGGTGTTCATCTTATTTAATTAAGCCCCAATGTTGTAAACGCCAATTTGTAACGTTTTGCCTTTCTTTAGAGGTGTTAATGTTTCCGCCTCTCCGCAGTCGCCACTTATGAATTATAATGACCGAAGTTTAAAAATAAAGTAGTTGGTAATGTTACTCAATCTAAACCGAAATCGAGAGTGTGTGATTTGGGTCAAGTAGAGAAGTTGTTCAGCCTTATGTTGAAGAGAGAGTAAGTACCAATTATTTACATTTGGTTTATACGATTTCTGAAATTTTTCAAATTGTTCGCCATGAATTAAATCAGCTGATTGTGAGACAAGTCTCCACACATAGTTCAACCCGACTACACTATGGCAAAGTATGACCCGATGGGTCGATCTCTTCTATTTTTATGCTGAAATCTATTACAACTACCCGCTACAAAAAACATAACACATTTTTATTATTCAATATCAATTTTTTCAATAATATTTATTATTTATATTATTGGTTTTTTCTCTGCCGCCCAGATACAAATATCACAATCGATCTCTCCTTAATTAAAACATAATATCGACTTCATCGAGTAAACATGGAATTGTCAAAAGAAAAAAAAAAACATATATGGTTTTGTTACCAAATTTTATACTATTTTTAAAACATCAATCAATATATAATTCTTTTTATTTCCCCAGGGTTAAGGGTAAGTTCTTTTTGTTATGAGATGGTCAGAAATGGATAATAATACTACGCTTTACAAATACTGAAAAATATTAAAAATTTTGTTTATCTTTCGTTTAGTACGTAGTTCCAGAAATGTCCGTAAGAGAGCAGCGTGCGTTTGTTTACTTTAGAACATGTGATTAATTTTGACTAGTTTTTTGTTCTATATAACCATTCGGAATGCGTTTTCTTCGTTGATTATTAAACGAAATGTTTATATTACCTCTCTTCTTTTAGTTCTTACTGGAATGAAGCCTTTTCTCTAGTGATGTCCGTCTTGGGTTGTAATTTCATTACCGTCTGGCCCATATTATATCGTCAACTTGAAACATAGCGAAATTAGGCCGGATCATCTGAATGGTTTTCTTTCACTGTTTATTATGGAGTATAACCATTTAACTTTGATAAATAAGGTAGGCTTATATAATGTTCATATTGCTTTTTAATTTTGTACTAATTTTGCACTTCTCCAAAGTTTCAAAAAGGATATTTTAATAGAATTGTGGTAGCATCATTTTGTCAACTCGCCAGGTTTAATTTCCAAATTCGATTATTAACAATACTTGTTATTTTAGTCACTCTTAGTAACCCATAATTTTTTTAGTATACAGGCAGTTTGTAATTATTATAAATTTATATTTTATTTACCGAAAAATAATTCTTTTTAATTCCGGTTTCTTTCTCAATTTGGTTTACATAATAGGTTTCTGTTCATTTTCTTATGACTTTGTATATAAGTATTTAATATTTTTATTATCTTTAAATGAATTTATATAGTATGTATTAGTCTCTCATAGTATTCCTACACTGCACTACTTCCTTCTGCCATTTCCCTCATATAGTATTATTTTAATTTTTTATTATCATTTGATATTCAAATATTTTATGTTTTTTAAAATGAACCCTGGGTTATCTTATATTATAACACAAATATTTGAAAAAATATAAAATTAACTTAGGTATTACAATTGGTTGTCTATACAATATAAACATTACAATAAATAAACAAAATACATAATCGGTTAGTAGCATTGTAATCTACTATCATCGTTTATAATTCTCCCACCTACAACATAATTCTGTAAGAAGTTACCTTCACTTTCACTTTTTACCTCAATGGGTACACTATAACTCACTTGGCACTGTATATCACTCGAATTGTTTATAATGTTTAGTCATATAATTTAATTTAGAGCTAGTTATAGGTTACCCATTTCTGACCTTTATGTTCTTACATGATTTAATTTATTGGGACCGGGTTATGTAACGTTACATAAAGCCCCCCCACTAGAACAAATTTATTTTGGCTTTACTCATTTATTAAAATAAATTGTTGATTGTTTCAATTCACCTAATAGTCTTGGTTTTATCTTCATAATAGTGTTTCTTTTCAAACTGGTTATACTCTGACTGGTAATTCAGACTGGTGGTAATTGCTGTTTTCTTACTCTACTCTCTCTCTCTCTCTTGGAGGCAAATTCGTCAATTATTTATTTCTCTGGGTAGTGGTACTTCCACATTTTATTTGATAAGGACTGGTCACACTAATCATATTAAACTTGTTTTAACACTCATTTCTATTTACTTCTATAAATTAGCTTTATCAATTAAGCTTCGGTCTGCTATCTTCCTTCTATTTTCTTCATCTATACTTCTGGAATCTAATATCACTCTTTTCAGCTATTTTATAATTTTTATCCCCTAAATATTCAATTTCCCTAACATTTTTCCCTATCTTGTGCGGTGGTACCAGTCGGGTGGCCACTCTGGGTCCATACTCCTCTGTCCATCCTTACACCTTCTGAGACCAGGGGAACATCATCCCTGTCATAAAAATTATTGCCGGAACATTTCTACGGTCAATACATTAAAATAAAAAAATTATAAGTAGTAGTCAATTAGCGACTAGTACTAAACACTTTTGGGATCCTTCATACTGTAGCTGTTTGTATTTATTTATATATTTCTTCTTCTCCTTGATTCCTTCTTCTTTTCCATTAACTAATAGCATATAACATTATTGATAGGCTTTATGTTAAAATTCTTTTGACTTTACTTCTTGTGACATATTTCTCTGTATCATTTCTTCTTATATAATCTTCAATTCCGAGAAATTCTAATTATTGTTGTATTAATTATCATCCTCCTTCAGTTTCATTGGAGTCATTAAATTATTCTTTATTCTTCTTATCTGAGCACATTACCATCAATTGTTTTTGTTCATTTAATTTTTCTTCTGTTTGTTACCATTAAAAATATTACTTTTTCCTATTATTTCATTTTAAATCAACTCTTTATAACTCTTATTTACTAATCAGTTCTTAGTTTTTTGTTAAATTAAATGGTTTCAAAATATCTTAAATCGTATTATTTCTGAATAAATTAAGTAAGTTGTCCTTACATAGTTTTTATTAAATCGTCTTGTTCCTAGATAAATTGTTGAGTAAGTTGTCCTTACATTTTTTTAGAATTTTGGGGTTTTAGTCTCTTCATTTTAAATTATATGGTTTCAAAATAACTTGAGTAAGATGTCCTTACATGCTTTTAGAATTTGGGGTTTTCTTCCCAATGGGTTGCTGGGTCGGTTTTCAGAAAATCAGTCCCCTTTTATCTGGTTAGTTATTGTTTAGTTTAACCATGGTCCATTAATTCAGGTACTCCCTTTACTCGGATTACTGGGGTATTCATAATGATTTTGGTATTTGTTAAATACCCCTCTTTCACCTGGCATCGTAACTCAGCTGATACAAAGTCTTCATAGAAGTCACGGTTTTCCGTCATTGTTAGTTCTTTTTTAACTAACAGGTATTGCACCTCCTCTGACATAACATATTTGCTCATATTTAATCTCATTTCATTCCCTTTTACCTCTGGATTATTTACCAAATATTTGAATGTTATATTCCGTCTTGAAGATATGACTGATATTGTCTGATACACTTCAATCGTTGACATATTTAATTGAGATCTAAACTTAATTAATTCCCTTTGTTCATTAATTGGAAGGTTAAATACATTAATTAATCCATCTGTAATCATCTCCCATTTTTCCCTTGTATTTATTATTTTCTTTCTACATGTTTTTCTTATTTCCTTCCTCCTCTCTTCTGTATTCGGACTTACTTTAATACCTTCTGAGGTGCTGTCTGATGTTTCATCCAAATTCTTGACACTATGGTCCATTTGTTTATTTGTCTCCTCCTTGTATGTATCTGCTTTTTGGATACGCGTATTAACATTTTCAAACTTCTCTCCGAAATTTCCCATATCTCCTTATTGAACTTCTCCATTTTACCCTCAAATTGTTTTAAATTTTCTTCGTTTATTTTCTCAATTTGTTTTAAACTGTCCCTCAAGGTTTCATTCTGTTTCCTTGAGTTCTCTTCCTGTTTCTTAAAATTCTCATCTATTTTGTCAAATTTTTCGCTCAAGGTTTCATTTTGATTCCTTGAGTTCTCCTCTATTTTATCAAATTTTTCCTCCTGTCTCCTAAAATTTTCTTTATTTTCCTCATTGGTTTGCTTTGAAGTTTCCTCCTGTTTTCTAAATTGTTCATTAGTTTGTTTATTCTGTTCCTTAAATTGTTCTGCCATAAATTTCATCATGTCTTGCCAATTAGGTTCTTCTCTGGTTACCGCTTTGTCTGGTTGGTCCCCTTGGGCATCCTCTTCCACTAATTCCGTTTCCGGGTCCATAACTACTTCAGTTTCTTCTTTATCACGTGTCTGTTGGTCCATTTCACTGTCCGTGACTAATTCTATTTCTTGTTCCTGTCCACCTTCTTCCTTCTCCTTTTCTTCTGCCCTCTTCTTCGATTTGCCTCGGGTATTATGCATTTCTTGTTTTCTCATAACTGCCGACGATAATTAGATTTTTTGGTATATTAATTTATTAAATATCAAAATTCTTTTCTAATTACAGCCCTTTTACGTTGAGCGCCAATCTGTAACGTAACGCTTAGAGTCCGAGGTTTCCGCCTCTCCAAGAGTGTATTGCAATTACGGGTTTAGTTAATTCAGCCCCACTGTTGTAAGCGCCAATCTGTAACGTACCCGCCTCCGAGGTGTTAGCTTAACGTCTTCTTGTGTGTATGTTTATTGGTTGTTTGTCTTATTTAATTAAGACCCAATGTTGGGTTCGCCAATTCTGTAACGTACCCGCCTACGAGGTGTTAGCTAACCGTCCCTCTTATTCTAGCGTGTAGCCACTTATGAATTATAATGACCGAAGTTTAAAAAATAAAGTAGTTTGTAATGTTACTCAATCTAAGCAGAAATCGAGAGTGTGTGATTTGGGTCAAGTAGGGAAGTTGTTCAGCCTTATGTTGAAGAGAGAGTAAGTACCGATTGTTTACACTCGGGTTAGACGATTTCTGAAATTTTTTCAAATTGTTCGCCGTGATTTAAATCAGCTGATTGTGAGACGAGTCTCCACACATAGTTCAACCCGACTACACTATGGCAAAATATGACCCGATGGATCGATCTCTTCTATTTTGTGCTGAAATCTATTACAACTACCCACTACAAAAAATACAAATATTACAATCGATCTCTCCTTAATTAAAACATAATATCGACTTCATCGAGTAAACATGGAATTGTCAAAAGAAAAAAAAACATATATGGTTTTGTTACCAAATTTTATACTATTTTTAAAACATCAATCAATATATAATTCTTTTTATTTCCCCAGGGTTAAGGGTAAGTTCTTTTTGTTATGAGATGGTCAGAAATGGATAATAATACTACGCTTTACAAATACTGAAAAATATTAAAAATTTGTTTATCTTTCGTTTAGTACGTAGTTCCAGAAATGTCCGTAAGAGAGCAGCGTGCGTTTGTTTACTTTAGAACATGTGATTAATTTTGACTAGTTTTTTGTTCTATACAACCATTCGGAATGCGTTTTCTTCGTTGATTATTAAACGAAATGTTTATATTACCTCTCTTCTTTTAGTTCTTACTGGAATGAAGCCTTTTCTCTAGTGATGTCCGTCTTGGGTTGTAATTTCATTACCGTCTGGCCCATATTATATCGTCAACTTGAAACATAGCGAAATTAGGCCGGATCATCTGAATGGTTTTCTTTCACTGTTTATTATGGAGTATAACCATTTAACTTTGATAAATAAGGTAGGCTTATATAATGTTCATATTGCTTTTTAATTTTGTACTAATTTTGCACTTCTCCAAAGTTTCAAAAAGGATATTTTAATAGAATTGTGGTAGCATCATTTTGTCAACTCGCCAGGTTTAATTTCCAAATTCGATTATTAACAATACTTGTTATTTTAGTCACTCTTAGTAACCCATAATTTTTTTAGTATACAGGCAGTTTGTAATTATTATAAATTTATATTTTATTTACCGAAAAATAATTCTTTTTAATTCCGGTTTCTTTCTCAATTTGGTTTACATAATAGGTTTCTGTTCATTTTCTTATGACTTTGTATATAAGTATTTAATATTTTTATTATCTTTAAATGAATTTATATAGTATGTATTAGTCTCTCATAGTATTCCTACACTGCACTACTTCCTTCTGCCATTTCCCTCATATAGTATTATTTTAATTTTTTATTATCATTTGATATTCAAATATTTTATGTTTTTTAAAATGAACCCTGGGTTATCTTATATTATAACACAAATATTTGAAAAAATATAAAATTAACTTAGGTATTACAATTGGTTGTCTATACAATATAAACATTACAATAAATAAACAAAATACATAATCGGTTAGTAGCATTGTAATCTACTATCATCGTTTATAATTCTCCCACCTACAACATAATTCTGTAAGAAGTTACCTTCACTTTCACTTTTTACCTCAATGGGTACACTATAACTCACTTGGCACTGTATATCACTCGAATTGTTTATAATGTTTAGTCATATAATTTAATTTAGAGCTAGTTATAGGTTACCCATTTCTGACCTTTATGTTCTTACATGATTTAATTTATTGGGACCGGGTTATGTAACGTTACAATATATATATATATATATTTTCTATATAAGTAACTCGATATTTCTTGCTTATATATATATATATATATATATATATATATATATATATTGCAAGGATACGTTTAGCATAAGTCTATGTATCAACCCCTGACTGAGGTATGATAATATACGAACGCACGTATGAGATATATAAGATGTAAATAATAAAAATAATGTAATAATTAAGCGTTAGGTATAAGAGATAATAAAAGAAATATACGTAGTATTTAAATTTAAATAAATCAATATTTGTAAGTGAGCCTGCATATGGAATTAAAAGCTTAGATGGTTTTTAATCGTAGCGAAGGGGAGAAACCGACACGCGCCGATTGGCAAGGGTGACGTCATAGCGACAGCCGCCGCGTGTGTATCAGTCTGCGTATGTGTGCTAGTGTACGTGTGTAAATAAAAGACAGGTTGAATTATGCATACGAGGGTGGAAAATTTTACACAGTTTTTTAAGTACTGAACGAGAACCAGAAGTCACACGAATCAGCGACATATGTAAAAACATAGCTAGCGCGTGGCGCTATAATTGAAGACTAATTGGTCAATGATCGTGGGAACCGTTCAGCCACCGTGTGAAATTTTGCCATAACTGCCATAGTTTACACACCTTAAGGTTCATAATTTGCATAAACAAAGTTTAATAATATACCTAACGATTTGTGAAATAATATTTATAAAAAGTGCATATCATTCATAGAAAGACGCGTAGGTTGTAATTAGCAATTAAATCGACGCGCGGACCTGTTCAATGTTGTCCAAACAGTTTCCAACAGGAATGGAACGACGGCAGCAGTATAAAACCACAGCGAGCGACACACTCTTTCTCAGATGAACTCAGAACATTACGTAAAATCCACGCATCTCGCAACCGCGAATTTTACAAAGTCAAGTAATGTTTTTAAACTGTATTACATAACTTGAAGTGCGATGTAACCGGCAGTACGTCGGTGAGAGTAATAGTGAAACACGATTTATTTTAAAAGACTATAATCTCGGAATCTACGAGAAGTTGTAACGTCGATGAACTTCAAGAAGTACACATAGAACTTCGAGACATCCACGAGGGACAAGACAAGAAGAGGAGAGGAACCAGAGCAGAATACGAGGGGACGCAGGGACAGCCACATGCAGCTACATCCAGCCGTACATCATCACGACGAGAAGTCCACGTCAGAACTCAGCATCCAGTAGACGGTGAGAGTACATTCAACGACGCAGAGACAGAGAAGTTGATACCGAAGAGGATCAACAAACTCGAGAGTTCAGATGACGGTAACGATAAAGTTAAATGGTTGCAGAAACATGCAGGTGAAGTCAGATATTTATTTAATATTATAAATGACCCTGAGGTCTATCGAAAGAAGCTCTAGATTCCATATACAAGTTTACAAAAACATTAGTATATTTTTATTTTCCAGAATGAGTAATAAATAAGTTCAAATAATAATTGAACAGAGCGTATAAGTTAAATTTATTAATCTCATAAATAAATGGTAATATAGAACCATATTTTATTATATTTTATATTTTATTAGAGAATTAAATTCAAGTATGAGAGTTATTTAAATTGATGATTTTTAATTAATTGAGACATTAATAAGATGACATTAATAAGATAATTAATAAAAGTAATAAAATGTTCTCTATTAGTATTTTTAATAAATGTTTAATTAATTAATTGTTTTATCAAGTGGTATATAATAAAAACCACACTTGCTGAGACAAGATGAATATTCAATTTTATACGTGTTAATCACGTATTATAATAATATATGTGTTATGTATTATATGTCTGTGTAAATATTTCAGGTCATATATGTTTTATGTTTGTGTATAATAGGTCTTAGAATATAAGAGATAAGATTTTAAACACGTTATAATTACATTATATTCGTATCGAATATAAGGGTTCAAATAGTAATTAACCCACACAAAATAATAAATAATATGATAATTTGAATTTTTAAATAATAAATCAAATGAATATGATTTTATGAACACAGTCGTACTAATTCACAACCAATACTAAATCCTCTGTACTCTTTACTTGTACTAAAATTGTATAACGATATTCACGTGCTTATCCACACTCAATCAACTACCAAAGCCTGCGACCCAGCCGGGGAACATCAAGGTAAATACTGCAGAAGAAGAGTATACCTTCGAGACGTGGGTAAGTGCGCACAAATGAGTAAGAGCATATGTGCAAAAGTAAGTGTCTAAAAATAACGTAATATATATATTGTAACGATCTTTGTACATAAATTTAGGCATGTCGTGCCCCAAGTCCAGGGCGACAAAATTATGTATCAATACAACATTGCAAATATAATATAATTTAAATTTGTGATGCTCCACGTTGGAAGCGACAATTTATGTAACAATAAATATAATTTATTTTGGGTTTCAGGTGTATCTGTAATAAGAACTCTATGTAACTTGTAACGGTATTTCAAATTTATTTGATATTAATAAAATTGTGCACATGGCACTTACTACGACTTAAAACATTCGTTATTATTTTGTTATTATGCCGTAAGGCTTATGCTATATACATCCTTACTGACTAAATATTCTATTCTACTAATTATTGTATTAAAGAAAAATCTCATTTCCAGACTACTCAGTCAATTAGTGTGTTTCAAAATATCAACATTTAAATATCTTCTTATATATTGTAATGTAACTCAAAAATATCAATAGTTACTGAATTTATCTTTTGTTTCTCAGTACTGATTTATATCAAACGCTAATTTTTACTTAAATGCTTTATATTCTTTTCATTGCAATACTAATTTGAGCTCTTGTTTACGTTAATCTTACTTCAATAACATCTATGATTTTAATTCTAATTTACAATAAACATTGGCTCTTACTTTTAAATAGAACAAGAATGTCTTTAATTGTCTTTGAGTTAATTGTTCGATTAAGAGATAAATAAGTTGTTTATCACCTTATTGTCGTCAATCATACTCAATCATTGGATCCCTCTGTAATCGTCCTCGTCTCGAACTTCAGCATCACTTCCTCTTGTCCAGCGTCGCTCCTCTAGAGTCCAGCGTCGCCTCTCTCTTCTCCTCTTGTCCAGCGTCGACTCTCTCTCTCTGTCCAGTGTCGTATCGCTCTCTGGAACTTCTCCTCGTGCTGTTTCGGACGTCAGTTGATCTTCTTATGTGGATCTTCTTATGTAATTTTGTTACTACTTAAAAATTGTTTGTTTTACAATCCAGTTACATAACTGTATGTAACTGGAAGGATGAAACTATTTACAAAAATTTAAATATTCTGTGCGGACGGGCAGAAGCTCCCGCTGCACTGTGGGTGATTTAAGAAAGAGAACCACTGTAGCGTGTGTGTCCTATTTATACCCATGTCTTGGTCAACACCTGCAGTTGTACGAAATCGACATGTCAGAAACTGTCTCTGGATTCAGTTCCCCCACTCTTTGTCAATTTCGCTATTTCTTATATTTCTGCGAATTGCTGAGTCCTGTAAGTATACTCTTATACTCATCTTATAACTACAGTATTTTCACAACACATGTTCACTGTAATTTTGGACATTGCAACTTAACCCTTTCGATTTGTACACAGTTATTTCACTACTACACTCGTACGGTGTGTCACTTTCACGTGGTTTTTGTACACAGTATTTAGTAAATTTTATTACATTTTATTGTGTTTTTGGATTTTACTCCTTAATTATAGTTTATGAATAATTACGGAAAAACAGTAATTATGCAATTATTCATCTAGGGGTGGTAACTCGCCTGCATAGACCTGCGTTCACACACACTAGCAGAATACTGATGTACACACTTTCAGTTACATTTGTGTGTGTGTGCACGTCGATTCAGGTCGAAACACCTGTTCATATTTTTGTCTGAGCCAAGCTTGCAATCCCTGACATGCTTATTTCTAATACATTATTAATTATTTACAGTTTATTAGGTATATTTAAATTTTTATATTCAATGCTCAGTACATCACTTATTTGTACTGTCGCAATATATATATGTATACTTCACCAGACAAAAAAACCGGAAGGCTGAGGATGGGTACAAGATAGTACCCGAAACATGTTCCAAATAGAAAAATAACATCTTGAGGTAAATTTATGTATAAATATTAAATGTAATATATATATATATATATATATATATATATATATATATATTATAAAGACCTTTTTGTCTATCTATCTACTTTATATATATAATGATAGAACATATCTTACTTACCCGTGACTTTTTACTTTACCTGGGCGCCAGAACAAATCCCAGATACAAATGACACGGATTCAGCTTAGCTCAGAGCACAGAGACACACTATCTCAGGATTCGTTCAGTGAGTGTGGAATTTAAGGGGAATCGTTACAAATAACTCTTAAAATTTGTTGAAGTTTGTTTAATTAACGATTAAACTATTGTACGTATTAATTTCTTTAAAAGTTAAGTTAATGACTTATTGCTAACTTAAATCTTATTGGTTAATGAGTGTTCTTGAAAAGTGAAGATTAAAACGTCCAAACGACCAATTGCTCTTATCTGGTTTATTTAGGGATTTTATATCTCCCAAACCAGTGCTAAAGAATGGGTCTGCAATAATTTGCACGTTCAATACTACACCTCACTCTCCATTCAACACTCCTATATTACTTTGTATCTAATCTTAATAATTAAATACAAAATTAGAATTTATATAGTGTCTTTTTAAAAAATGTTTATTGATTTAATTATTTATTTTGTTATTTATGTTCATTGATCAATGAATATATTTCTTATCTGATTGATGCGTCGACCGTAGATAGAAATCAGTAGAGATACTCCTTTTGATGGTTCGGCTCAGAAGAAATGATGTTGACCAATAACGTTGACTGATGATCCTGGACAATTACAGATGCTGTAGCTACTCTGGTGCACAGGTCACTTCATTGTTAATTAATTATTTATTAATTAATTATTACGCAGCGAGCTTATTTATTGAACCTTACTAGTTCCTCTACTACTGCGGACCACTTCGCGAACTGTTTATTTAAATAAATACTTTGCGTTGTTGGTGCAATTTAGCTCGTATTTAACACACGTCTTGCTTATTTAATGCCCGAACGAAGAGTGCTCAATTCCCTCATTCTGAGTTGGCGTCTCCTCTTAATACAGGACTGTGATTGGTTGTTCCAAATAAATCATGTGTTTTCCACTTGAAACAATATCGAACAAGTCGGTCAAACGCTCCTTAACAAGTTTGAGATGGTAGAGAATTACTGGCTAATTTCATACTTCCTCTGTTTGCAGATCGTTTGATTACAGGTATTTGCAAACGTGATTTCAAATATCCGACCACAGAATATTATTGCTTTGGTCTTTATCTGTATGTGTGTGAAAACACCTAATTCGTACCTAGCCTAATTCTCTAGTTATATCTCTTGGCGTTCTTCTTCTGTATAACTTCTTTAAGTGTTAATTATATTAGTTGATATTTTGGCTACTTATAGAGCTTTAATTGCTGAACACTATGCAGGTTTCAGAATTGCCGTATATTTATTAGTTTTGAAGATATTGCAGTTTTAATAAATAAAATTAATTGAATAAAATTTCATGTCTGTGCCCGCATCAGTAGTAGCAGTGGCGATGTTAGACAGAGATGGCTGTGATTATTTCCTCTCTCTCTTGCTTACGCCGCTAGACTAGCACAGTTTGACACTTTCATATAACGATCTGATAGGTCGACTATATGAATCGTTATAATATATATATATATATATATATATATATATATATATAAAACCGAAAGTTACTTTCAGTTAACTTTATAACCATAACGCCTAAATGACAAATAATTTAGTCCCAGCTTCTAAGTATATGTATGATTCTACAGATATCTCTAGGCCTATATCTAATACTTCACACGCACACGCACACACACACACACACACACACACACACATTCTAATACTTATATAATATATATATTTGCAAAAAGTATTAGATATAGGCCTAGAGATATTTGTAGAATCATACATATACTTAGAAGCTGGGACTAAATTATTTGTCATTTAGGCGTTATGGTTATAAAGTTAACTGAAAGTAAGCAGTGGAGTAGTGAGAATTTTTTTGTTTTTCACTTAAAAAAAAAAAAATACCATAATCGGGGTTGTCGTATCTGTCCTGATAATTGAAAAATTATCTAATATTCAAATTTACGTAATAATAGACGCAGTTCGTAAAAAATAGTGAGCGAGTTCTGCAGCTCAGCAAGCATACTTATGAGTAAAAAAATATATCAGTTGCTCAACACACGCTTATTTCTTTAGCTGGTACATTCTTACCACTGTTATTCCTCTAAAAGTAGTTAATTATTATTTATATAGATTGCTGTTACCGTTTACCATTCATATTAGTAATGTAAATCATACAAATACGCCCACATATACACATAATGTTATGAAATAATAAGACTGGAAGCACACGCTGGCACAATAGGCATTAGGCTATATAATAACATTCCACCTGTACATTGAGCTTTGTTTCCGTGTAACAGGGCGTTCGCGTTCCCAGACTACTAACAAACAATTGTCTCATTCTTGTCAACGGTAAACATAAGGCATTTGAAATTTTAATTAACCAAAACAACAAACGATCCTGTTCCATGTGAACAAAATTTTAACTGTATTTTCTAGGTCACGTCGCCTTCTGGTATTCGCACCTCAACACACGCGAACTTGCAGTTAACACGGACGCTACAATGTTTTTCTCACGTTTTGTCAAACTACTTTTTGCATGCATGCAGAACGTCGTAAACATGGTTGAATTACACAAATTCTGAGAACATGTCAGAATTCAAGTTATTCTCCCAGAAAACCCTTCGCAGTGATCTCAGTATTCTATTCACAAGACGCTATTTTTTCAGCGCAAATTTCTCTTCACCTCTTCATCAAAATTAGAGGTCACGTTTCAGAATTAAAAATGTAAATTATAAACATGTTGTTTCCCATGATCGTAAATTTATTATTTATTTAATATAACTTCAGAACTAACGTAAACGTAAAAGGAGTGGGTTATTTTGCCATTCTTTATAATAGCTAATAAGCCATTATGTTTAAGACGCCTCTGCCATAGCACGCGAGAATGTTGCACCTTCTAATCGGTGAGTACAGGCATTCTGTTTTGTATGTCGGAGTTAGCTATTTGTTTTAACGCACCGCTGTTTGTTTTATTTTAAATCAAGTTTTTGTTCGTTGTTATTTGTTAATAACAAGTAAGTGATTATTTGTTATTACGGTGTTATTATACTAATAATTTAACTTTATTAACGCTCAATGAATACTTGTCAAGTTTTAATATTTATTTAGACTATTTTAAATGTATTTTTGTGTAAAATGTCTTCCGATAAGGGAGCCGGCAGTTCAGAGAAACGGCATCGTTCGCAAACCGCGACGATGATGTAAGTGGTGTGTCACCTTTGTCCTTAAAATTACAAAGTGAATGTGGCGTGTATCATCAGGAAATCCAGTGATCAAAACAAACTTGAATGCTACGTAAGAAAAATAAATTATATAGTTGATTTTAATTTTATTTATTTGAAAAATTAGTTTATTTGTCAATGTTATTATTTTAAATCAGTCTATGTCAACTGAGCTCTGAATGAGCTATCGATGACACAAACATTTAAAACCTTGCAGTGCTCACTTAGTTCACTTTACTCCTCAGTTAACCTGTCAGATTACGAGATTAATCAAACTGCGAATTAAAGCTGTAAAGGTGAAGGTAAAAGGTAAAGGACTTCTGTTGTAAAAGCGGTCTGTCATTACACTGCTGCTAGCTATCAGCAGTGGACCACGTGGTTGTACAGTACTACATGTCAGGACCGTACTCCCGCCACTTGAACTGTGAAGCCGGAATTTAAGTTATATTAAACAAAATATAAATTTAAATATTCGAATAAAGTAGTATTTTTTTATTTTTTACGGTGAGAAGAAAATTTACGCCATGCCATTTTTGATTTCCTTGGATTTTATTGTCCATGATGTGTCTGATTACTGGTAAGAACTAAAGTATACTATTCCGACGCGAAACACAGATATTTAAGATCTTTTTTTTTTTAATTTTTGACCTAACTTTAACTCATTACGTGCTTCATCAGAGGCTGCCGCTAGAGCACTGTCCGTTCTGTTTTTGGTGACAGCGCCGTCGTTCGAATGATCGTTGTATGTTTGTTGTGTAATGTGTTCAGATACTATGTGTGATTAAAATTGTTTCTGTTCGTTTACGATGTTGTTTCCACGTGTTTTTGTATGTTTGTATAGGCCTATTTCCAGTTGTTCGAGTGTGTCCTAATTTTTGTCCTTTCCTGTGTACATGTAGAATTTCCATGTTAATATTTGTGCATGTGTGGTCTGCAATCAATGAGATGGTTTGGAAAGAAGGACTCTGTGGTGGAGTGTACTGTTTTTATATGTTCAGTATACCTTTGTTGGAAGCTGCCTCCTGTCTGGCCTATGTAGAATTTGTTACAATCCGAGCAATTAGTTTGTAAATACCAGGTGTATCAAATTTGCTTAGCTGTTTGTGTGCTTTTTTGCCAGTGTGTGTTCTGTTTTGATTTTGGTTCTGTGTGGACTGTTGCCCCCTGTTTTTTAAATTTGCTGGTTTTTTCAGTGTAATTATTGATATATGTGAGTGTTATGAATTTGTAGTTTTCTGTCTTTGTCTGTTGTTTGTTTTGTGGTTTGCGTATTATTTTGTTATATATTGATCAATTGTATCAGTTGGCTTCTGCTAAATATTAAATTGTATTTTTAATTTATCCTGACAGTATCTCTGTTCCAGTGGAATGTTGTATTGTTGTGACAGTCGACATCTCTGTTTCCAAATTGTGTTGTGTTTCCTTTGTACAGTAATATGACATCATCAGCATACCTATGCCAATATAATATTTTATGTGAGTGTCTGTCAATGTTTGCAAGGATTCTTATTTTTTCTGTATTAAGTGCTGTAGAAAGATTTCAGCTAGTATGCAGGATATGGGCGAATCCATGGGTAGTCCGTCATATTGTGTATACAGTTTTTTTGTTATAGGTGAAGTAATTCTGTTTGTCATTATGTTGAGAGTTTCTGTTATTTCTGTAATTACTTCATCTGCTGTGCTGTTCTGTTTGAATATGTCATGTAGGATAGTGATTGTTTCAGAGTCAGGAATGTTTTGTATCTCATGAAGCTCTCTACTTTGTTGTATATGTCGTCAGTAAAAATGATTACTGTAGTGTTGCCTTTATCTGCTTTTACAAGGATGATGTGTTTGTTTGCTTCTTCTCTTATGTAGTTAGATGGCATTGTTGCTAACACTGTTTATGTTATGTCTTAGTGTGTCTTGATGTTCGGCGCCGTATTTTGTATATTTGTTTCAGTGTCAACTATGAGTTCTGTTAGTGTTTGGTTATTTTGCTGGTAATGCAGGTTATGTTTTAGAGCCTTATCAAGGAGTATTTGTTCATTTTTTGTGATTTTTTAATCTAAAATTGTATGTAAATTAGTTGTGTTTCGCATCGAAATAGTATATTTTGGTTCTTTTTATTTCCATTAATAAACGGTGAGATCATTGGTTGAACCTATTCAATCCAAAATAAATTAAAGTATTTTTGTCTTGTATTTATTTCTTGTCTTTATGAATGATGGACGACAAATAGACTGTATACATGAAGGGTTAAGCGATTCGTCTCCTTTTTCTCTATGGCTACAATCAGAGAATGATTTGAGTTCACTGAATGCTTAGAAAAGCATTCGTTAAATGCTTTCCGGTGTTCTATTATCAACATAATAAAGAAATAGGTCAAGTCTCATATATGATTTTACCCACATGTTGTATGGCTTGCTTTCACGACTTACTCTAACAGCATGTTACTGCATGCTAATCTATAGATATTAACCTGGAATTTGTTTACGGTGAACCGATACTTAACCTCGCAGACTCAACATGAACGACTGTTGTCTTAATTGCAAATGTTATTAAGGTGTCTGTAGTTTATTAATAGTTTAAAGAATTCGCTGTATTAATTTATAAAATTTGGTTTTAATCGCGTACCTGCCTTTCTGTGTATTTGAATATCGATTGTTATGATGCACATTCAGCAGTTATTACGTTAAATTGTGGAATACGTAGTGTTTGTTACTGCATAACAAATTGTAAATATTTAATTTTAATTACGTTTTTAAGTAGTTTTTCTAATGCATTCGACATTGCTGTTGCTGCGATTGGCGACAGTTTTTTGTGTTGTAGACCGCCTCCCGTTAGGTTCGATACTCCTCCCACATTCCAACGTGGTAAAATATTTTAATAGTTCTCACGTTATCCATCAATACGCAACTGGTATGGGTAGTGATCCTTTTAACATGATAATGTTTTTAGGCTGGGGGTCATTCCACAAAAACGCCATCGAAAAACGTGACGCTTCCACACTTTCAATTCCCCACAGTCTAGAAATTTGATATGTAAACCCATCAAGACAGAAATAATCGCTGCTGACATTGAGGTTAGCAAACGTTTTAGTGAGAATAAAATTTGGTTTTACATGCTCTGTTTGTGATCGTCTGTGGTTTGGAAATAATTTACGTAATTAGGCTGGGGGTCATTTCACAAAAATGTAACGTCATCGAAAAACGTGACGCTTCCACACTTTCGATTCCCCACAGTCTAGAATTTGATATTTAAACGCATCAAGACAGAAATAATCGCTGCTGACATTGAGTTTAGCAAACGTTTTAGTGAGAATAAATTTGGTTTTACATGCTCTGTTTGTGATCGTCTGTGGTTTGGAAATGATTTACGTAATCCACCAAACGTAATCCACATTATACGTTTCAAAAGCATAAAAACATTATCATGCTTCGATGTTTCGGTTTCGTCGAAATTCTTTGAATGGTTAGGTGCATAAATAGAGAGAGGGAGAGATTTGAAACTAAAATTTTACGAAATGTCTTAATGTCATTATATACTGTGTAATTACTGTATTTATTAATTTTTCATTTTTCCATTATTATGTAGGCGAACATCATTACACTTTGCGAAGAGGACAGTGTAATTTATTTGTGTAATAAATTTCTAATTTATTTTCTTTTTTATCTGACAGACAAACGGCTGTGTACAAGTGTACCGTGTTCTAGGAGTGCACGCGCGCGCGAGTGTGCGTGTTTAATAAATTTGTGTTTAACACAGTCAGTCATCTGTTTCTTCTAGTAATACGCTACATATATTTTTTTCTAGATCAAGTAAATTAATTTATAAAGAACATGTGACACTTTTTATGTATTGAAAATATTATATATTTCTCGTACGGATAGATAGACATACCGGTAGTATTACTTCCAACGTAAACAGGTCACTTCAGACTGGAGTTCTGTAGTACGAACGTGTGAAGTAAGATCAATAATTGTAACAATTTACATTTTTCCGTTTCGTAATGGCATTTGACAAAAATATCCCATTCAAACAACTGTAAGTTTTTATTTTCCGTTTCTACTCATTTCTAGTCCTATATTGTCCTTCCCTTCTAAATAGCAAATACGTACTCAAAAACATCAAAGTTATTATCAAAAACTTACCTATTTTTGTTCCTCACAAGTCGAAATTTTTTCACCGTTTTGGTAGTTTCTTCTCAAAATGTTGGCGAAGCACTCTCAGTTCAGTTCCCAATGAAACTGGAAAAGGACACAGAGCGAGAAGAAATTTCGAAGAAAATGACATTGTCAGTGACAGTTGGAAGAGAGACTGCTTACATTGCAGGAAACCAAGGAAGGCAGTGGTCGAAGTAGAAGGTGTTTCGTAGTACGGACTTTCAAATATTCAGAATTCGGATTGCAAAAGGGGAGGCAGAGAAACGTCTGAACAGCAGCGATACCAGTGCTAATGGGAGTAGCGTAAACTAACGAAAATACTCATGAAAATGATATACGCTTCCATTGGATTATTGAAAACAATTAGTATTTGCAGTTCTTCAGGCTTACGCGATGTTTTTTACTTTTTTTTCTATATCCGCTTGAATTGCATGAGCGAATATCCAGTCGTTTGATATTTTCAGATACGGTAGTGGATAATATTGAGTATTTGAATAGTACCCAAACACTAGTAGCATTAACCGTAGTATTTTAGTAGTGGCATTAACCGTATTATTAGTAATTCATAAATCTCACTTTAATAATATTATTATTACTGTCGCCCTATAAAACTCGAACGTACCAAACACTGAATTCGAGAGTAGCCTTCTGCTGAAAGCGTTTAGCAACTGTACTGTACTGTAACAGGTGGTAGAACTTGCATTCACGAGGTCAAGGTTTGATGTCAGACAATGACAGGAAGACGTTTTATAACTCTCCTTATTAGTCATCTCACCTCTCTTATGCATGCGTTATTTTCCTCCGATGAAACTAATCCGGTACTTGGGCTACAACTTGTCAGCATATTAGACGTAACTGACAATGACGTTTTAAAATTAAAAATTCTCTATAATTTGTGTGTGTGTGAAATTATAAAATTACCTAGTGCCGACGGACAATCGGTTTAAAATATTTCGATTGTTGTAATGTTGTTTCATAGTGAATTGTTTTGGTAGTTATACTGACACCGTTTAGTTTGAATACTAAATTTTCAGTCTGAGCTATATAGCTGTGCTACAAGTTCGTAAAAATGACACCCAATACCAGCTATATAGCTCATTTTTAGGGCTATATAGCTGTAAAGGAGCTATCCGTCGGTTGTCGGTAAACATCAAAGAAAACATATAGCCCAGCTATATAGCTCGGCTAGACGTGCACTTTTGTTTGTAGCAGAGCTATAAGTAGCTCCCCCTCCAATCCGCCTTTTCCTTATTTTCGGCCTCATTTGTGCTGTTCGAATGGAATAGTGCGTATCGAAACTTTGTTGTGATCGTTGTGGTTTGTTTTTACATGTTGTAAAATGGAAAATTTACTCAGTGGTTTTGAGTGGAATAAAGAAAATGTGTCAAAACTCATAGAGCTGTTTAGAGAGCATCCAGTACTATGGGATTCCAAGCATTTTGAATATAAAATGAGGAACTAAAAACAAGACGCTTGGAATGAAATTGCCTTAGAAATGAAGTTAGACAGAAATGAAGTTGAGAAGAAAATGCGGTGTCTAATCGGTCAATACCAGCGAAATTGTAAGAAATCTAAAAAGAGTGGTTCTGGAGCAGATGAGGGCGAACCAACATGGCCTTTCTTCCACATGTTCCATTTCTTGAAGGACAAGTGCAAACCCCGAAACTTGTGTGAAGCTGGTAGCTTGAATGAGTCTCAAAATAGCCAGGTAAGAGGAGGTACTGTCTACGTTTAGTATACCTATCCTAAACGTAACTAAATAACCCAACCTCCAATCAATTTTACTAAATTAAAAATGTAACTGCATCAAAAGCGATTGTTCCTAGCCTAATTAAAATCGAATAATAGGTGATTACAACAGTAGGTAGGTAGAACAGGGTATTCTGTCTAGGTTGTCTAAAACTAAAACTTAAGCTATTACTCATCAATATGAACAAAAAATATCCTGTGGACATAGGTCTAAAAATGCTTAGATTTGCGTATATCTGTATATTTTGTTTTGCTAAATTTGTTATAAACTGCGAAGTACTAAGAATAAAACTTAAATTTTTTACAGAGGTTTGTTTTATATTATTAATTACTTTTGTACTTTATCGTAAAAGTAAGGTTTTCTTAGATACATTTCATCTACAGGACATCATATTCATGAGTGTCGTCCCCTGAAGTTTTAGACGACCTTTTCTGAACTCCCTGTATAAAATACTGAGTCAATTAAAGACACATAAATTTTATTTTTGTAAATCATGATTAACATACGGTACCAAACTATTACAACTGGTTAAGTGTAAAAAAATTCCTCAAAAAGTATCCTTCACCCCAAATCATTTGCTTTCACAAGTGGACTTCAATACAGCGCTTGGAACACTTATTTATTAAGCATAGTCATTTTGCCAAGACACAGATCCTTCAATACTTGTAAAATATCGTGTAAGTTCCTGTCTTATCTCTGAAGCCAGCACTGAAGCTTTTATCGTGACGCGTTTTAAGCGAAGTAATGTTCCTTCAGGCATTCCATCGATTCTCCACTGTCCCGGTGTAAGGTCGTGTGTCATGGGATGTTCTACATCGAAAGTGCCTGCTGGTGTGTATGTTTCGTTTGATGTGTCGCTTCATTGTGCAGATATGTGTGGCCGTCAGTACAATTTTTCTGCTTTCTCAGGTTCCAGTAATATTGGTTTTCGCAGAACTCTAAAAACCACTGATAGGATCCCAAAAGCATTCTCTACAACTCTCCTGCCTCTTGACAAACGATAGTTGAATATCCGTTCGTCTGTCCCCTTATCGTGCGTGCCAGCATATGTTTCATGATCCACGGTTTCAAGGGGAATGCGTCATCAGCAATCTGAACGAATGGAACTGGGTATTTTCCTCCAGGCAAATTACGTGGCTTTGGTGTGTTTAGCCTCGATTTTTCCATCATCTCTTTGAATGTTGTATGTTCGAACACTCCTCCATCTGACAATCTTCCTTGGCAACCAACCGCTATATACGTGAAACAGTAGGCCGCATCCACTATAGCAAAAAGGACAATGCTAAAAAAACCTTTGTAGTTAAAAAAGTCACTTCCACTATTAATAGGAGCCTGAATCATAACATGTTTGCCATCCATACTGTCCAGACAGTGTGGGAAGTTCCATTTTTTTGTCGTATTCCATAGCTATTTTCATCCATTCTTCTTCAGAAGTTGGCATCTGTAAATAAACGGCACTGTGTAAACCTAAGAAAGCCTGAAGTATTTCCACTCAAAGTTACCTATTTTATAAAGTGTGGTTGTGTGGAAATGTTAAATTTAAAAATTTACATTACAAAATAGAATCATCCTTTACAATGTCTGGAATTTCTATCAATAACTAATAAATAAATATATAAATAACAATAATAAATAAATAACTATATATATATATATATATATATATATATATGCAAACCCTGTCATTCTACAATGTACAACTTTAAAAAAAAACCCGTACTCTGGTTGTAAGCGATAAAACTTTATTTACTGGTTCAAAAATTTATCCATAAGTAAACAATGTCTTTTTTACAGTATAATTAGTTCGACTATTACATATAGTAAATATTATTTTTAGGGTGAGGACCAAGAGGAAACACAAGTGCCAGCTGATGTTTCTGACCCAGCTGAGGAACCTGCTCAAGCAGCACCAGATCGAACTGTAAAACCGACATTACCTAAAAAACATAACAAAAAAAGGAAAACTGTGCAGATGGCTGAAGAAGCGTTCAATGTAATGAAAAAAGTGTCTGCCAGTTTGGACGTCCGGGACAATGACGAGTTTGGAAATCACGTGGCTTGTCAGGTGCGCAACTTAAGCTCAAAGTTTGACCAAGCACAGGCCAAATTTAAAATTAACCAAATTGTATACGAGTTTGAAATGAAACAACTTCAGTCAGGTCTTCAGATTCTCGGCCAAGTTCAGCATGTACTTCTCGTCCATCAAACACTAGTGTAGACCCGTACGTGACTGAAGGAAGCGACTTCAGTAACCATGAAGACGATTTTATCAGCAGAGTTTACCAACATTTGTAACATTTTTAAGTTGTGTTTAAACTATTTACCATGTTAAAAAATATTTAAATAGATATGTGAACAATTTCTCGGAGTGAATCTAGCAAAGACTGGATCAGAGGAGCCGGAGATCCAAAGACGGACCACCATGGCTAACAAGGCGTACTTCGCATTGCTGCCATCATTTAGGTCTGGGGATGTGCACAGGGAAACAAAAATGAAAATATATACGACTGTCATCAGACCGGTGCTATGCTACGGGTGTGAGGCATGGACAATCACACAAAAAACAGTCGACATAGTAGACACCTTTGAAAGGAAAATCCTCAGACGCATTATAGGCCCAATACAAGAAAATGGCTCATGGAGACTCAGATACAACAACGAACTGTATCAAATATATAAAGAGATACCAGTCTCAAAATTTATAAGAATTCAAAGATTGTGTTGGGCCGGACATGTTATGAGAATGGAGGATGGCAGGAACCCTAAGAGGGCTTTGCTGGGTACATGGGAGGGAACGAGACCTAGAGGTAGACCGAGGAAGAGGTGGGAAGATGGCGTTGGAGAGGACGCGATAGACGTGGGGATAAGAAACTGGATGATGGTTGCAGTGGATAGAGTGGATTGGAGGCGGAGATTGGTGAAGGCCAGGACCCGACTTGGGCTGTAGCGCCATAGGAGAGAGAGAGAGAGAGAGAGAGAGAGAGTGAGATGTGAACAATTAGAAACAGTAAACTCGTTACACTTACCTTGATGTATTCATTTAATGCCTCAATTAGTGCATCACACACAATCGGAATAAACAGTGAAATAGCAGATTTAGAAATTTTAAACAGGTAACTTAAGCTCTGGTAAGAATCGCCAGTAGCCAGAAATCTTAAGGTTACAGCAAATTTTTCACGAACAGGTATAGCGTCTCTAAAGGTTGTGTCTCTCTTTCCAATTTTTTGTCCAATAATACCAAGTAAATATTCGAAATCAGCACTGGTCATTCTTAAGAAATTTTTAAAACTTCCATCGCAACGAATTTCATAACACATAGACGGGTCTTCTGCTCTATCATCTTGATTCAAATCGTTTAATAGATCACTACCACTGTACGTATTTCTCGCCTTAAGGGATGGGTCTCACCCAAAACCTCCGTTCTCTTCTTTGGGTTGCCAGTATCACTGTTGCAGTTGCAGCCGCAGCAAGAACTACTTTCTTGTATGGCATCTTGAGGTGAACTACTAGACAAGACAACTGCTGTACTCTAGTTTACTGCTAAATGTAGCTGCTACACAAACTTTGATGTGTCAAATCACTTATGTAGCAGAGTTATATAGCTCGGCTATATTATGCTGTATAACCTTGCTATATAGCTCTCCAGCTACATAGTGTAAACGCGGCTTAACAATTGTTTAGTTTAGAATGTAAGTGATGGAAGTCCCTAGTACAAATATCTGCCACCAAGAGCAGCACATACTTTTTACTCTTAGCAAAAACCCTGTACTGTTGAGAATGACAGTGCTGTAAGTCCACTAGTCTTTGTCAGCTGATGGTTTGTTGTTGTTTTGCTGCTGAAATTCAGTGCTGTTTGATGTTATCGTAAACTAGTGAATCTTTTTATTTTTTTATATTACTACTAAAGTGCTGTGGGCCTAGTGAAGGTGGCCCACTTTCGCAATCAAGAAACAAAGGAAAACTGACGAAAGTTGGAAATTATTTAATTTTCAGAACTTCTGTATTTACGATTGAGTTTATGTTTTTTACAACTTTCTCAAGACTCCAAAAGTAATAAAGTTTACTTTTTTATAAAGTTTATATTAATTTATACTACTGTTTACACTACTGTGTGTTTATATTACTTTATACTAACAATCTTTTGTTAGTATGACACTCAAGCTCAATAATAGGTTAGAAGTTTCAAGTGACTCTGATTGTTATGATGCGGCCCGTGGGACCAAAAAAGGTTATGTTGAGCTTCGGTCCGAGTGGACCAAATAAAAATGTGTTGAATGTCGGCACGTGTGCACTAAGATTTTCCATCAGAAAGAATGAAGCTTGGTGTGTTATCGCCAGGATGCAGAATGATAAAGCTAGTGGACTGTATTAATACATTTATTAAGTTTCCTTTTTTTACACTCAACTCATAGTACTAAGATTGGCTAATTCTGAAGATTAATTTTGAAGAAACCGATTCGTAAATGAAGCTACATTGTGATGAGGCACAAATGTGTGCTACTCAGCTACATTGAAAAACGTTGAGGCCTAAGGCCTAAATAATTGTCGCGACAACAAGAAAATGAAAAGGACAGAATCAGGCAGCAAACGTGATGACGTCTGCTGCCAGCCAAGGCTCGTAGAACTGTATCGTTGTAAAAACATGATAAGAACGATTTGAAAGCGTACAGATTAGCCAACCTATGAATGCGAAAATTACCACACTACTGTCCATAACTGCCCGCAAAAAATCAAAAGATTTTTTAATACATTTTAATAACTTATTGTAGAAAAATACAGAGTTCTTAATAATAAAGGTTAATCTCAGTAGGCTGCATTGAACCTTGAGTTATAATCTTAGATAACAGTTATGACATTAACTGCTTAGCGATAAGCTTGAGTGATGATAAGAGTTAAACAGGCCAAGGTTGGCGTGCAACTTGATTTGAGCATGAGTATAAATGCAAAGGTTAGCAATGTATTGCCAATATATATTGTATGTATACAATATTGAACGATATAAGACATGAAAATACATAATTTGACAATGTTTAATGATGAATAATCGGTGACTCATCACATGATGGGCCCGATAAATTGTAACATTTATGCAAGTCATAGTGGTTAGCTTGAACCAGTTAAGGCCAGTAGACCTATACAAGTAGTATTGAATACAATGAACAAACAAAATTATTATAAAATTATACATGTAAAGACATAAATTTAGCATGACGTCATATAGTCTGCACGATGCATGCTATCCTGAAGTTTCAGGAATATACAATAAATTATTATTTGAAAACAAGCTATACATAGTTGACTGATTGCAAGCACAAATTGTAATGACATGTATGTCATAATTAAAGCATGAATAATAATTGTGCAATGCGTGATCACAAAATGCAAAATACAATATAAAAATAAAAATATAGGCGTGGCGTGGTTATAGACAGTAGATGCGAAAAACAATGTGTTTTACATAAATACAAGTTATATAATAAATACAATAGAAATCAGTTTAGTTAATTACAAATTGAATAAGGCACAATAGCATAAGTGACAAGTACAACAATATGGTTATACAAATGTAATACATGAGTTGAACAATTGCGAGAAATACATTCATAGAATAATAAATATCACACATATTGACAAATGTGCAAGAAAATGCATACATGGTTGTATAACTGCAGACCATGCGAATATTATGTAACAAATTTTTATATAAAACAATACCACCAATGACATGACACCTACCCAATACCAATATCAAAATGTAAATGTGTAGGACATAGTATGCCTCACAAATTATTAACATTTAAATACAAAAATAGCAAGTATACCACCATGAAACTATGATAAGTATAGACATAATAGCACAGTGCATGGTTGTGAAATTACAAGTCACATGCAAATTTAGTATAAAAACATGCAATGATGCAAATTAACATGAAAATGTTGTGATGATACATATCACAATTAAGTTGACCAAATGGTCATACAATAAAGTAATGAAAGCCAGTGGCCAAGTAAAATAGCATTGTGCTAAATAATTATAGTAACCTTGTGTCTAAGTCTCGTCCCGCGCTGGCAACAAACATAGCTTATGAACTGGTCTCCGTAAAATACCAGTAGGCGTGCGAATGTCTACAACTCTAATTAAGTTGTCTGGGCCGGGAAATGTGGCGGTAATTACACCAAATTTCCATGCTAATGGAGGTAAGTTATCCTCAATCAGTAGAACCAGGTCACCAATGGAAACATTATCCTTGGCGAATTTCCATTTGTGACGTTGTTGTAATTGATGTAAATAATCGCGAGACCAAGCCTTCCAAATGACTTGGACAAACTTCTGGAGAAGTTGCCAACGTCCAAGACGAGAGATGGGAACGTGAGATAAGTCTGGGTCAGGTATCGCCGTTAATGGTGCGGCAAATCAAAAAATGGCCAGGTGTAAGTGGCACCGGATCATTTACATCCGATGAAATGGCAAATAATGGGCGTGAGTTTAGACATGCCTCTATCTGAGACAAAACTGTCGTAAACTCCTCGAAGGTGAGTATAGACTTGCCTACCACGAGGCGCAAATGATACTTTAAGCTCTTTATACCGCTCTCCCAAAGACCACCAAAATGGGGTGACGAGGGCGGAATAAATGACCATGAAATACCCTGAGAGGTCGTAAAGGATTTGATTGATGAGGTGGCATCCTTATTATGCCAAAGATTGTAAAGGTCATGTAAAACATTGCGGGCCTTCCTAAAGTTCGTGCCATTATCAGAATATAACCGGCTGGGTATGCCCCTACGGGACATAAAACGACTTAAGGCAGCTATAAACGCGTTGGCTGTAAGGTCGGAAACCAATTCCAAATGAATGGCCCTGGTTGCTAAGCAGATGAACAAAGACACGTACGATTTTGAGAGAGTCCTAGATTTCTGCCCGCCATGACGAATCATGAAGGGACCACCGTAATCAACTGCGCAGAATAGAAACGGCCGCGAAGGAGTGACTCTAGGAGATGGTAGAATACCAAGCCTCTGAACCTGTTGTTTGGCACTAAACCTGAGGCACTTGACGCATCTACGAATGACAATGACTATCTTGGCATTAATAATCCACCAACGTTGACGAAGTGAGTGATGCACGAGTTGAGTACCAGCGTGAAGTAGACGAATGTGTTCGCGTTCAATAATAAGGCGAGTAATATGAGCCGATGGATGCAAGACAATAGGATGCTTATTGTCATAAGGTAATTGCGACTGCTGTAAGCGCCCGCCGACGCGTATTACGCCAGACTCATCAAGAAACGGGTCCAGAGAAGACAACTTACTCCTAATAGAGACAGAAGACCCATTACGAAGACAATTAATCTCGGCAGCGAAGTGGATCGACTGAGATTGTTTTATGAAAAAATGAAGAGTGTAATGAATTTCAACGGGAGTAAGAGCGCCCGAAATTTTCTCAGCACTGGAGAGTCTAATTTTTTTGATAAATCGAAAGCAGTAAACGTATACGCGTGTCAGACGGTGCAACGAAGAAAAGTCCTTTGAAAGATCAATAGCCAGGGTAGACATTAGAGAAAGGTTGGGGGTTTGTTTCTCCTCCGCAGTGAATTCAGAAGACGACAGATTAGAAGGTAAAAAGGGTGGAAAAGGATTGGACTCGGAAGATTGAGACAAACAGGCGGGACCGTGCCACCAGAGCGAACAATCGCGCAAAACGTCGGGGTGACATCCCCTAGAAATAATATCAGCAGGATTATGTCGAGAATTGATGTGATGCCATGTGTAGGCTTACGTAAGACGCTGAATCTCGGCAACATGATTAGCGACGTAGGTTTTCCACCTCGAAGACTGGGCATGAATCCAGTAAAGGGACACCATAGAGTCAGAATATAGATGAACACTGTTAATAAAGGAATGAAGAGCAGGGACGACCTTGAATACGAGTCGCGATAACAACAAGCAAGCGCAGACTTCAATGCGAGGTAATGACACCTGTCGTAGGGGGGCCACGCGAGATTTAGAACACAGAAGGTGACAAGAGGCCAATGAATCTTGATAAATGACTCTAATGTAAACACAACACCCATAACCCTTTTCAGAAGCATCCGAAAACCCATGTAATTCAACTATACTTGCCTTAGACTTGCAACGAATAGAACGTGGGACAATAATTTTACTGATCAGACATAATTTATCGCATAATGAATGCCAATGCAAGCGTAATTGCCCGAAGATTGGCTCATCTCAACCGAGATTGCACAGCCAGAGTTGCTGCATAAACTGTTTGTACAGGAAAACAATGGGACCGACGAGTCCGAGTGGATCGTATATGCCTGCGATAATCGATAGGATTTTCCTCTTGGAGATGCTTGATTCAACGGGGAATGATTTGCTGTCAAACAAAAATGAATCGGTAGTGTTATTCCAGAGAATGCCCAAGGTACGCACATTACCCTGTTTGTTTAAAGGGAGTGATAAATTGTCATGATTTGCGACCACCTTGGGTTCATTTGATGCCCATTTACGCAGCGTGAGACCGTATTGACTCAACAACGTACCTAAGTCAGATTTCAACTTGGTCAGATCAGAAATTGTGTCTGCACCGGTTAGCAAATCGTCGACATAGAAATCATTGGTTATAGCTAACGCTGCGTCAGGAAAAGAAGCTTCATGATCCTTACCAATTTGATTAAGACAGCGAGTAGCCAAAAACGAAGCACTAGCAGTGCCGTAGGTTACAGTTCGCAATACAAAGTGTTTAAACTGTTCGAGGGGAGAGTCACGCCACAGAACACGTTGATAATGACAATCCTTCTCAGCTACCAGAATTTGTCGATACATCTTCTCGATGTTGGCGATGAGAACATAGTTATGCATACGAAATCGCAAAAGAATAGAAAAAAGGTCTTGTTGGACGTTCGGGCCTACCAACAAGATGTCATTGAGAGAAAGGCCATTGGTAGTTTTGGACGAACCGTCAAAAACGACGCGAAGTTTTGTCGTAGAACTAGAGTGCTTAAAGACGGCATGGTGTGGCAGATAGTAGGTATTTGAAACCCCAGAATTGATAGAGCAATTGTCGATAAGCGTCATGTGGCCAAGATCCTTATACTCGTGAATAAAGTTTGCGTATTCGCGCGCAAGCTTAGAATCACGCATGAACCGGCGTTCTAAACTCAAGAATCTTGCTTCAGCGTTGGCATAGGACTCACTAAACTGGGGATGGTCAGACTTAAATGGTAGCGAGACAACGAACCTACCCTCTTGATTGCGATGAGCAGACCTAACGAAATGCTCCTCACAAGCTGACTCGTTATTAATAGGTGCATTATCAGGGATAGTTTCGGTCTCCCAAAATGTTTCGAGAGACTCCAGAATTTGACCGTCGTTGTTCCTAGCTAGGAACGAAACAGCAGGACCCTTATAACGGCAGTGTTTGGGCAGATTGCCTGCAAGAATGTAGCCTAACTTTGTTTCCTGTATAATAGGAAAATGAGAACCGCGTACGTATTTGTTAGCTAAAATTAAATCTAGGTAGAATTGCGCTCCTAAAAGTATGTCGATGTCAGCTGATATGTTGAAATTTGGATCAGCAAGGAAAACGTTATCTGGAATGTTAAATTGATTTATGTCAAAAGATTGTGCTGGCAGCTTATGGGTTAATGCAGATAAGAGCCCACATTTTGCCTCGAAGCTAAATCTTTGATAGCGGGAAATAATGCGTATAGACGCAAGATTAGTGGCACAACACGCGGTATTATTTATACCTGTAATTGGTATGTTAGATTTAGTCAAGTTAAGCCGTAATTTCTTGGCAAATGTTTCCGTACAAAAATTTATTTGTGAACCCGCATCCAAAAGAACTCTTGCGAGTTGTCTGTTGCCAGCCTGGTCAATGACAAACACAATTACTGTTGATAAAAGAATATTATTTGTAGATTGTAATTTAAGTGAACAATAATTACTGCTGCTGGCAGAAACTGGCTTCGACACATTGTTTATGTGCAACAATGTATGGTGTCGTTTTGAGCAGATCTTACATGATTGTTTAATCTTACAATTAGATGAGAAATTATCTGGTCTTAGACAATTGGTACAGCATTTATGATTTAATATACATTGTCCTCGTTCTGATGTGCTTAGTGCACGAAATTTATCACACATGTAAATTGGATGATTAGATTTACAGCATAAGCATGAAAAATTATTTGACGCTGAGTGATAACTTTTAAATGCAGTGCTGCCAGCAGCGTTTCGTGATTTATGTTTGTCAGATTTATTATTGAATCTTAAACTTAGCTTGTTGAGTTGCTGTCCGGCATCGATAGGCAGTGTATTTTCTAACAACTGTCTATGTGCGTTTAAAAACTGAGTAAAACCTTGAAAGTTAGGAAGATTATCGGGGTCTATAGACTGCTTCCATAATTTAAACGTAGTATGGTCGAGTTTTGCTGACAATAATTGTACAGTGATAAGCTCGAATGAATCCACTGACAGTTGCATGGCCGCCAGTGAATTAACGGAAGACGTTATCGTATTTATGAATTCTGCCAAACTTTGGACAGAGTCTTCAATTGTTGACTTTACTTCAAGTAAATTTTGAATATAGTACTTAGCTAGTATGAATTTGTTGTCATATCTAGCGGACAGCAAACTCAACGCTATCGAGTAGTTTTCGTTACAAATAGGTAATGACTTAATTAAATCTAGCGGCTCATTTTTCAGAGACGAATGCAAATAGTGTAATTTCTGCACTGACGTTAGATCAGATCTGGCATGCACCAAGTCCAGAAATATTGAGTAGAAATGCTGCCATTCTAAGATATTGCTTGTGAAGCAGGGCAAACTTATCAGTTTTAGTTGCATATTGCTTGTTAATACGGGAGATACAGTCTGAACGTTAAAGGTTTCTATCAATTGTAAGATATTGGCTTCTGTTGAATATAACAGCTCTTCGACCTCAACTCGGTCTTCTTGAGCAGCGTTTATATCTTTAGAAATAAGTTCAATTTCGGACTGTACCTCATCGTATTTTGTTGCCAAGCTTTTTGACTTTCAAGTCTAACTGTTAAAAAATGTTTGGTGTTAGTATTTTTGTCAAAGTTACTGATAGCCGAATTAATACGCACTATGGCAGACTTTAAGCCGCCTCTCTTTCTGATCAACACTTTGAGGCCTTCTTCAGCCATTGTACGCACCTGTAAATGATGTGGTACCTGGTATGCGATGTCCTGAAGTGTCGAGGCCGTGGAGAAGATGGCAAACACACAGACCGGAGAGATGACTGTTTACACTGGAGTACTGACGCTAGCACATGGATGGTCTTGCAGTGATGTCGTCAGGAGGCTCAAAGGCGACGAAAGAAATGCTGGTTAAGTCACGACACGGTCGGATCAGCGAATATGCTGAGTCGCCCGTGATGGCCAGAAATTGGGGCAGAAAAATAATGAAAAGGTAAATGACGAATCCAGGCACGGAGTGACCAAAAAAATGTTATGATGCGGCCCGTGGGACCAAAAAAGGTTATGTTGAGCTTCGGTCCGAGTGGACCAAATAAAAATGTGTTGAATGTCGGCACGTGTGCACTAAGATTTTCCATCAGAAAGAATGAAGCTTGGTGTGTTATCGCCAGGATGCAGAATGATAAAGCTAGTGGACTGTATTAATACATTTATTAAGTTTCCTTTTTTTACACTCAACTCATAGTATACTAAGATTGGCTAATTCTGAAGATTAATTTTGAAGAAACCGATTCGTAAATGAAGCTACATTTTGATGAGGCACAAATGTGTGCTATTCAGCTACATTGAAAAACGTTGAGGCCTAAGGCCTAAATAATTGTCGCGACAACAAGAAAATGAAAAGGACAGAATCAGGCAGCAAACGTGATGACGTCCGCTGCCAGCCAAGGCTCGTAGAACTGTATCGTTGTAAAAACATGATAAGAACGATTTGAAAGCATACAGATTAGCCAACCTATGAATGCGAAAATTACCACACTACTGTCCACTGATTCTTTTGAGTTCACCGATGTTGTTGACAAGGACCCTGACTACAATGTAGATGAGAATGATAGGCCTAGCTTTGCGAACAAAACTGAACCCCATAAAAGGCTTGTGTTATATACAAGTTCTTCAGAGTCAGAATCTGAATACTCAACACATACGCCTAGTTTAGTTAGTCTCGTAAATTTAGTTGGTCCCGTAAACAAACCAAAATCACGAAAGAGAAACAGAAATCCTGATCAGCATAAGCAAAATATTGTAAAAAGATGTAGAAATTCAGGGAAACAGTATGTAACCAAAAAGGGAAATGTTTGTGAGGGTAAAGTTTTTTCAAATATTCCATGTAACTGTAGAATGAAGTGTAGTAACAAAATATCAAGTGATGAGAGGAAATCTATGTTTGTATCATTTTGGAATATGGCTGAATTTGGTAAGCAGAATTCTTATATTTGTGGCTTAGTTCAAAGAAATGAAGTGAAAAGGAGGCGCCCAAGGAAGGAAGGAAGCCCACAAAGGAAGGGTTCAAATAAATATTATTTAAAAACAACTGAAGGACTATCGATTCAAGTATGTCAAAGTTTTTTTTTTTGAAAACATTCCAACTGTCTGAGGGAAGAGTTAATAGAGCTCTGTGTAAACTTGTGGATGGTAAGTTGCCAGGTGAATATCTTCGAGGTATTAAAGGCTGTTTTTCTAGAAACAAACGGAAAACGATACAAAGTATATCATGGAACACATCACCTCATTCCCATCTTATCAAAGCCATTACAAGAGAAAGCATAATGAAAACAGAAGGTACCTTTGTGAGTCCCTTAATATAAAGAATATGTTTTTATTGTACCAGGAAAAATGTTTAGCAGAAGGAAGATCACCAAAGAAGGAGCATTATTGTAGGTATATATTTAATACAAAATTTAACTTACATTTTTATATTTCCAAGAAGGACACTTGCAAAAAGTGTGACATTTTAAAAATAAAAATTAGCAATCCTGATCTAAGCCAAGAAGAAAAGTCGAAATTACAAATTGACCATGAACTTCATTTGAGGAAGGCGGAGTTAGGAAGAGAGTGTATGAAAAAAGATGCTGATTTGTTTTATAAACAATCCTGATAGTTATGCTTCCAGTGTGGATTTGCAGAAGGCTCTCCCTTTTCCAGTTTTAACCGTATCGGATGCATATTACAAACGCAATTTATATTGTTACAACTTTGGTGTGCACGATCTTGAAAAGATAGGTACTGGATATTCTTATGTATGGGATGAAACAGTAGCCTCTAGGGGAGCTCAAGAAATATCATCATGTGTCATAAAACATTTAAAAGTACAGGCTAGCAACAAAAAAAGAGTTACGATTTACAGTGACACCTGCACTGGGCAAAACCGGAATATCAAAATGACATTAGCATTGATGAGATTTGTCTAGAGTAATGAAACAAGCATTGAGGTAATCGATCAAACGTTTTTCGTGTCTGGCTACTCATTCTTGCCTAATGACTCTGATTTTGGATCTGTAGAGTTAGCAGCTAAAGGCAAATCAATCTATCTCCCACATCAATGGCGTGAAATTATGTCCTCTTGTCGACGCGAGAAAAAATTCATGATTTCTGAAATGAACAGTGAATAGTACTTTTCCACCAAACTTTTAGAAAACACAATAACCAAAAGAAAAAAAATGTAGACAATTCTCCTGTGAACTGGTTGAAAATGCAGTGGATCAGAGTTGAGAAAAGTTGTCCTTTTGTAATAAAGTACAAAGAAACTTTACAAGATATTATAGATTTTGAAGCCTTAGACATAACTCCAAGCAAAAGGAAGAGTAGACCAACAACATCTTTGAGCACCTGTGGAAAAACTGTACACAAGCAAGAGACCAGTAAGTATGTTGAAAAAGCAAGACATGTTGGATCTTTTGGCTTTTATACCTCCAGTATACCATGACTTTTTCAATAACTTAAAAACAACTGGAAATTCAGAAGAAGACATTGGACAACTGGCTTATGAAGAACCACAAATTGTTGAAAACAATGAAGAGTTTGAGTGTGTTTAACCGTTTTATGAAGTGTACGAAACGGACAAAAATTAATTTCTTATTACTTGAAAATTAAATGTTTTACAAATTAAAAAAAACAAACTTTTCTTGAATAACATTTAAAACAAGTGCAATGTTTATGCCTTATGTTTAGTTTTATATTTCTGTATTTTGAAAAAAGTGTTGTGAATAAATCCAAAGTTTAAAATGAATGTTTTGACAGATTAAGAGGTCAGATGTAATAGATTAATAAACATTTTTATTAACCATACCTACGATGTGCTGAGAATGACAGTGGCGTAAGTCACATATTTGTTTTTTTTAAAAAAGGTAAGTTTCAGGGGAAACTTTTGATATCAACAATAAATTCACTTTTATACAGTAATAACTTAAACATAAGTAAAAAATTCACATTTTTACCTTTATTTTTTTATAGTGTTATAAACAAAACACTCAATATCTCAAAACTACTCAAACTGGACTTACTCCACTTTCATTCTAACCGCCTCAATTATAAGTTACTTTAGTTTGTGTTCACTATATTAAGAGCTTATATAAAGAGTAACCGTTAGTCGAATGAGCAAAGCGAGTTCACAGTTTTAACTCGGCCGTTTGGCATTTGTCTGTCTTTCTGTTTATCTGTTTAGGGTATACGTATCTTACGACAACTTCTGAATGCACTTTACGACACCGGAACACAAGTAGTTTAGGTAATAATCGTAAAAACTATTTACCCGAGCCTAAGCTAGCTTTCGCCTGTATCAGGCTTCATCAGAACACGTCATGGACAAAATACAAGAGTTCTTGTTACATAGCGACATGTAGCTCAGTAAGATTACTTACATTCTTCTCAAAATCTTTACTTGATCGCGGAGTAAACCTCTCACGTGCACTCCTATATAAGTATAGGAAATGTCACGAAGTTCGTTACTGGAGTAACTCGAAATGAAATTGCAGATTGTCCCAAAGTGGGTCAATCAACTGGGACAATTATTAGGTTTAAAATACCCAAATACGTCAGTCGACTTGCAATAAGCTGACAATGACGATTCGAGTACTTATTATATTTATTGTCGTAAAAGAAATTAAATATATGAACGTATATATTTCTCTCAATTTTATTAAACAAAATATTAAGTACAATTTTCAGTCGCGGCTCGCATTAATCTGAAGACTGTTGTTCCTGGTCCTCTATTTATAGGGATGACCTATAAAACTGTCACCGTTGCCGCTAGAACATTTCCAAAAATTATTATCAGTATGGTTCTTTACTTGCATACCTTCGCAGTTTATATACACTAATGTTTTCCTATCTTAAATATTACATGCTATTTTATACTTTAATTAACTCTATTTTATTTATAAATTAGCGTATTATGCAATTACGTAAATCTTTTGAAATTTCTAGAAATATTTGAATTTTGATTACACGAGCTTTATCTCAAATATTTATATTTGTCTTATGTACAATTTCAAATCAACATACGCCCAATTACAAAATATCAATATTGCGTTCGTTAGATTTAAAACTAAATTTGCTGAGACACTATACTAAGTATACAATACACTTTGAATTAACTAGACTTTGACTTATCTTTGGTAATGGATTTGCTGAAGACGACTACTAAAGATTTTTTTCAGAATTGTCGGTCTGATGAGTTTTTTAATCAATTACTTGTAGATGCTAGAGAATTAGCTGATGAGATTGACGCTGAAGCAAGTTTTAAAAACACAATTAGACATCGGGCAAGATCTAAAAAAAAACAATTTGATTATGAAAGCCCTGACGAGCCCATAATGGACGCAAAAGAAAAGTATAAAATTGAATTTTTTTCCACACTTTGGACTGCGCTATCAATTCCCTTGATTTACGTTTTTCGCAAATCAGTGAACATCATACATATTTTTCATTTCTGTACGACATTCACGGTTTAAAGAAAATGCCTAAAGATGAATTGATAGCTCACTGCAAGGACCTTGCATTGATTCTAACAGATCAAATTTCATCAGATATTGATGGAGTGGACCTTGCAGATAAGCTATCTGTTCTCTCTACACTCCTACATGAAAAACTTGCGCCCAAAGAGGTTTTAGAGTTCATAATAAAATTAAACTTTGGACCCAACATAGCCATTGCGCTTAGAATTCTTTTAACGCTGCCAATAACTGTAGCCAGTGGCGAGAGATCGTTCTCGAAATTAAAAATAATAAAGAATTATTTAAGGTCAACCATGACACAAGAGCGACTTAGTGGTCTGGCCACTCTCGCAATAGAATACGATGTATGTCATAAAATTGATTTCAAGCAAATACTGAAAGAGTTTGCTGAAATAAAGGTTAGGAAAAGGTATTTTAAGTTTGTGTTTAATATTTTGAAAACTTTTTTTTATATTCAATTGTTATGTTTTTATATCTTTCAGGATATTTTATAATTGAGTTATTTTTATACGTAGTCTATATTATATTTTTTTTTGAAAATTTTATTTTTCGTTCTTCTACATTTCTTATTATTTCAATATTTCTCTAAATGTTGTATAAAAGATTCTATTTTGTATAAAAGATTTCTAAAACATTTTTATTTTCGAAAGCTAAATATTTTTTAATACAACACTGCATGATGATGTTATTTTTTGTATCTTAGGATGCAAAACCAATAAATGAATACCTAAAATGTGTTTTTTATTTCGTGGAATAATTTGATAATCTCTTCACCTAGTATGGGGCGGCAAACAACCGTTCTGCCCAGGGCGGCAAAATTGCTAGGTCGGCCCCTGATAATCTTTATCGTTCCATTAACTGTGCTACTCCAGCGTGGAGGTACGTTCTCGCAGTACGTACGCGTAAAAGAAGGCTACAAACGTGCTCTTGCTATCAAAGCCTCTGTGATTTGTCTTTTCGTTTCCTGACAACTACACTTGCAACGTGTTTGTTACATTACACACAGGCGACTTAGACCTGATCCGTAAGCAACCTGACCTATAAACATCCAGTTTTTTAAATTAGTAATATCTGGGGAGTCGAATCGTTTAAATAGCCCCTCCTCGGCGTTCACATGAACGATCTAGCAACGACTGGGAGAAAACCCCGTTAGAAAAACAATTATTAATGTCTGAATGTGTAGCGGGAGCACAAACTATGTTCTGGAACCCAACATGATTATCAGTCAAATTATGTTGTAGGTTCCCTATAAAACTCGAACGTACCACACACTGAATTGGAGAGTAGTCTTCTGCTGAAAGCGTATATTAAAAGTTAGCAACTGTACTGTGACAGGTTGGTAGAACTTGCATTCACGAGGTCAAGGTTTGATGTCAGACAATGACAGGAAGATGTTTTATAACTCTTCTTATAAGTCAGCTCACCTCTCTTATGCATGCGTTATTTTCCTCCGATGAAACTAATCCGGTACTTGCGCTAAAACGTCTCAGCATATTAGCGTAACTGGCAATGATGTATTAAATTTATACCAGTTTTCAATCGCAGAAGTCGCATGTGACTCGGAGACGGAATCGTTCGTTGTCTGTATGCAAGACTGGAACAAACAATAAGCATTTAAACTCGGAGTATTTTAGTTTGTTTATCAGTGATTGTTGAAGCGTTCCGTTGTCGTTCGCCTTTCGAATTTCGTATTGAGCTCCCTAGTCTGTAAAGCTTGTATGCGTTTGTAACGGCAGTCGACACCTGTGAATGTGTAATGGGTAGTCCCTATCGACATTAGTAAATAACCCTGACGACTCAAATTAATTATTTGGATGTTGATGTCTATCAAGTATTCAATTGTCTCAAATTTGTAACTAAGAACCTAAAGTATCAACTATTTCGAATCTAATATCGTGCTTTTTTTTCTTGACATGTGAATCAAATATACCCTTTCCCCTGTATACCATGGGAGAAAAAAACTAAAAAATGAGATAATGGTGCTAAGTAAATAGTGGCTCTTTCAGTGTATTATACAATGACTCCAACATAGGGGACAATGTCAATATCAGCCTGCCTAAAGCCAGGGTGACATCTAGCCTACTCTAGGTAGGCTATCAATGGTCACAAACCCGGTATACAGTATAAGGCTAAGTGGGATGTTTGTATTTTCAAGACGACGAAACAACATCTGGCAAATACGACTTCATGGGGTTTATGCATTTCTAAGTACTTAAAATCACAAGTATTGGCACAGACGTTATGTTATTGAAACAGTAGACTCATACTTCACACGTAACGGGATACGCGAAATTTGACTGGTTCCCTCGGACACCAGTTCGTAACACTGGCAAGACACTAACAAGTCATTGTTTCTCCTTTATATTCGAGTGGCCAAAACAATGAACAGCAGCCTCTTCGTAACAAAGTATCCGCGTGATCAACAAAATCAAAAACACCACTGACAGGTTACAATTTCAGAGACATCGGTTTGTCAGAATGATTGGTGACTTCAAATATACATCTTATTTGACAGTGACGTAAGGCGGCCTTTCGCGGAAACATTTTGAAAGAAAAGGGCCTATAATGAGACAAAGAAGAAGTTATCGAATAAAGAACAGTATGTTTCACGCATGAGAGATTAAAAAACAAATATTCCAACTATTTTGCTCACGATAAGCTTGTCTGGCGGTTATACTAACAAGAAAATGAAGAAGACATAGCATAGAGATACAAGGACCAATGCGGAACAGGTTAACGTCAACGACAATTTGCTGATTTTTAGAGGCTGCTTGCTGTGTTCTGAGATTACGATTTGGGTGGATAGTTTGGAGCTGGGAATATTAATTATCCTCTCGCGAGTGTGTAGAATTTTATTTTTGGGAGTGATTGAACAAAAATTGGAGAGAATAAATATAATCACCTTTCTTCTTCAAACATTTCTGTAGATATTTGTAAGCTCTCTGACCCTCAGAACGCGCTCAGACTTTGACTTCCATAATTGGCTTGTGCTGACCCTAAAGATAAAAATTATTCATATCAAACACTACCTTCCGATTTGGGTTAACATCATTCCCTTTAGTCTTTGTTCGACGTGAATTTAAACAAATTATAATAAACTGTTAATACGACATTTTTTTTGGCTCCAGTGTCCTAACACTTTTAAAATTTTAAACCTGAACACTGTATATTTAGATTGTGGCTAAAATTCTGTTTGATTTGGTATCTCACATGATTTTTTGCAATTTTTAAAAAACGTTTGGCACACTTTTGAGGCTACGGTGTCCCAAAATTTTGAAATTTCCAAACCTAAATTTTATATTCAGATTATATCTAAAATTATCTTTAATTTGATACCATACTTGGAGTTTTTCAAAATTTTCGTACTTTTTTTAGGGCTGCTGTCCCAAAAGTTTTGGAAATTTCCAAAGCTGGACACTACATTAAGATTGTGTTGGAATTCTGTTTAATATGATACTCCACATGGACATTTTTTCTTAACTTTGACTCCTCACATTTTAGCCCCCTGCCAACCTATTTTTGGGATAAAAAAAAAAAAAATAGGTATCTGTAGGTTAAAAGTACGGACACTGGCGCCAAGCTTTATGGAGAAATCGGTTGATGCATTCAAAAGTTATTGTGAACCATATCCATAAATAGATAGATGGAGAACTGCCAAAAGATCGAGTTAAAACAGAACTCGCTTCCCTCGTTCAATTATTGCTTACTGTAAATAATATTTAGGCCTATATTAAAAGGTAAACGTCTGTTTCCAAACAAATTTATATTTATATCAAGACATATAAAAGGAGACGATATTACAGTTGGATGAGAAATGTCGGGGAGATATGAAACCCCCTCTGCTACACCTATGTAACCGCGACACCGAATAGACGCTTAGCAAATCATTTACGGAGGCAGGTAAAAGGCAACGATACGGATATCTGCTGCAACGTCTGCTGTCTGACTGTAGGGATCTAAGCCAATCCAATATTACACATAATTAGCTTTAGTCGTGTCTCCTGTAGAAGACGAAGAAGATATCGACCGACATTAAACAGAAAAGCCGAAGCCGAAGATAGGGTGGTGAGTCGAGTTTCTGAAGGTAGAATTTATTCGATTATGCCTTAAAAACATTTCGAAGAGTTTTTGGGCGTATAGTGACAGCTCATATTTTTCTCCGTTATTTTTATACGTAAAGAACTACTGTATAGTTAGATGTAAACGAACTATTTCGATAATACAGTATATCTGATGTAGGTAATCCGAGGGTTGATCGACAGTCTCCCAGAACTTCAGACTCGTCTGGGAGGCTCCAGGTCTATTCTTCGTCTTTCGTTTCTACGGTATCTTATATCTGTAGTTATTGAGCATGATCATCTTCTTCTTCGTTGTGCGTTTGAAAACGTCTTGATCCGTTGTACCTATTCTCCACTCCTCCCTGTCACTGTCCGTTCTAGTAACATCCTCCATTGCCAAATGTGTCAGTGTTTTAACTTAGTCGATAAATCGCATTGGTGGTCGACCTCTGTTCTTCCTGTTTACACCTACTTTGCAGCCTTTCAAATTCGTCCCATCTTCAGACGTAGTAGGGAATAGATCTTCAGAATTTACCCTTAAGTACGGTAATTAGTAGGCGACAGCAAGTCGTGTGTTCTCCGTCACACAGAATTGAAACGTTAGTTCTATGAACAGTCTATAGTATTCTTAGCATTTTTTCAAGCTTATCATTTCAAAAGCTTCAATCTTATAGCATGCAGCATTAAGGGCCCACGATACCGATCCGTACGATTACTTCGAGCAGTCTCATTTTCGAGGCCACATTCTCTCCATATTTTAACTAACTTTATTACTGCAGATTTTGCCTGTCACTTGATTTCTTCTTGCTCTGTCATCGACCACCAGGTGACACTTATTTTTATTGGCACTTACTTTTGCAGTATATGCAGATATTTTTCTACTATCTATTGACATTAAAGTTACATATTCTGCTAGCTGTTCTTCTTCCCGGTCCTATGTTGCCTTAGTGATAATCCATTCGACGTATAGACTGAAAAGTAAGCAGGCCACTATGCATCTTTGCCTGTCACCTTTACTATGGGCTAGGCTGTGAACAAACAAATTTATTATTAAAAATGTCAGTGTTCTGGGACCAATTTCTTGCACTATTTACTAACTGTATGAAAATCTTTGGTGTAATCTTCAAACCTAGTTTTCGAAAGGGATGTAATCGCTATCTGAAAGTTTCCCGGGAATGTTAAAATTTTAATTACACAACGTTTCGACCTTTGATAATCTGTAGTAATCTTCAGGCGTAACAAATCTTAATCTAATAATTTAGAGATAACCACATGAGGTAATTTGAAACAAGAGCAAATCGTCGAAAAGTAAATAATTCTAAAAATCAACTCTAAACGTATAAGGTAAAAGTAAAGAAAGTTGTAAAAATTTATAAAACAAAAAATCTACTTATCCTGGAAATCGGTTAACAAGAAACGGGAAGCACAATGGACAACGACCTTTGATGTAGTTGAGGAAGCAGAACGTCGTTGGCACGTTGAATTTGTACAATTTTTCTATAATTTGCCGAACGTTTGTCAGATTATCGGGTGGTTCGTGTACCATCAGGGTTCCTCCTAATTGCACAGGAGGGTACCTGTGGCGGAAGAGAAGCTTTCAATCTTTCCGTACACGAATGACTAATTAAAATGAATGACTTAGGCTACTAATTACTTACCTGAATGACTAATTAATGTGTATTGATATATATTTGTATATATATTGTTTACAAATTGTATATATAATCGTAACAAATTGTTTACACGTATATACATATAAATTCAAACTGACTGTGACTTAATTCGGACGCAACAGACATAAACACTTAGTTGTTAACTGGAAAACCGCATGAAATTCGTAGATAGTAGAAACGATATTTTATCTCAAATCGCGTATTGTTTCTTTAACAGCACCATAATACTGAAAACAATTTATTTTTCTATTAAGTCAAAAACATTCGCTTCGCTGTGGAAAATTAAAACTTACAAATAAATATTAAGTAAAATTTGTTCCTCACTTTGCAGTTTCGTGACAAGAAGGCCTAACATTCGGCGGACGGTTTGAATTGTACTAATCAGCATTTTCTTATTATGTATTTTTAGAAAATTACTTTAAGTATATATACCAAAATATTTAATACTTATCCACGTCTCAATAAATTATTTTCGTTGTGCAATTAATTTAGTTGAGTCAAAATTTTTCCTTTGTTTGGATTGTGTATTTTCCATTAACATTATAAAATATTTTTCGCTTTTTTGGAATAATACACGTAATTTTTGTAAGAGCAGTCAATATAATTTCTGAATTTTTCACAAAAAGATTGGACCAAGGATACAATGTAAGATCCGATGAGGTCAGGCATGTCAAACTCAAGGAAAGTGCCATGCCTGCGACAAATCACTACGGTACCGTTTTGGTTCATTGACGTTGATCGTCCTTGACTAATTTTGTGTGAGAACATGATCAGATTCTTTTCCGGCATATTACACCAACCTCCGTTTCCTGCTTTAAGAAGTAGAAAAGATAAGCTGCTTATTTTCTTAACTTCGTAACAAGAAAGTAAAGTATAAAATTTACCTTACTGCACTTTGGTCAGTTCGTACATAAGTGTATTATTAGACAATATTCTATAATAAGAAAACTCACAGGATGGTCTCGCACGCGAGCGCAGGGTTATTATGTTTAAGATCTTTGGGGCTCCGACAATTTCTAGAAGCAAGCCCCCCTCCCATCCAGAAGTTTCAAAGTCATAATCTCTGTAATTCTGTTTAGTAAGACTGTTTTTTTTTTTTTTTTTTTTAGGTTTATAAAAATTTAGTCTCAGAATGTTAAAAAGGGTCATTTTTGTAATTTTCAATATTTCCCCAACATTTTATGTGGTAATCAGTTCAATAATCTATATTCTGCTCCTTTCTATAGTCTATAGGCCTGTAGGTATATATCTTAATTAACATTTAAGATACAAATAGTGCAATTCCATTACGACTCTAAAACAATGTATTTAGATACATTTAAAAAAATAAAAAGTCTCCACAATTACGACAACACTGGAACGTATTTCTCTTAATAAATCGTTCTCAACACTTAAAATATTTGAACTATTCAGGCAGCCTTATTTGTTTCGTAAAATTTCTGAATACACTTTTTTCTAATGTTAATTTTGAAAAAGACCTTTCAACAGATGCATTAGACACTTGCATAAGATTTTTCTCATATTCTACGTTCAGCAAAACTGTGAATAGCCCATTATTGATAAGATGGCGGAGAGCATTTCTAAAATAAATTATTTTGTAGAAAAATTTATTTATTGAGATTTTCTCATTTGATTTTTAGTTTGTTAATTTTTTCATTCTCTTCAGTATTTTCACTTCTTCGTCATTAACATAGTGTTCGGAATCATCATATTTAAGTTTATGAAAAAGCTCCGAATACACAGTTTTCTTCTTTTACGTAGCATTGGAGATGAGAGCACTCTTCAAATAATTCTCATCTGCGTATGTCATTTTCGTACCAAAAAGCAAAGCTGTTACCTAAAAGTTTTAATTTGTTCTCTTCGAGAGTAATAAATTCTTCAAGAAATCTAAATAATAATAAAATCAAAGTCGGAATTTCTGCAAAACTCTATCAATTTTATTATTTGTAATATAACTTACAATAAATGAGTGAGAAAGACTATCATTCCAGTCTTTTTTGAATCACCTAGCTGTTAACATGGTATAAGCAGATTGTTCACTGTCATCATTCCTGGCTGTACAGTTGATACGAACGATTTATAGTGTTCTTTCATAGCCTTTACAGCGTCAATATGTGTTGACCATCTAGTGCAACAAAAAGGGTTTATAACATTTCCGTTTGTCTAGCTAAAACATATACTACCAGTCTTTAGTGTTATACGTACTGGGTAATGCTTTGGTTTCGAGGTATGGCGTGTTGAAAATTTTGCCCATGTAAAACAGAATTTTGTTCTGTTCTGTTATAGTGCAGAAATTCAGAGAAAATTCCGAGAACACAAATTATAAGGTACAATTAGAACTCCCGTATGTCTTCCGACTTAAAATAAGCAGAAATAACAGAGTTACAGAGTTTTATCACTACTAGTTTGTAAGACAATTGCTGAATAGTGCCAAAAATTGGAGTCGGAAAACATGATTTTTTAGGTTTGGTGTACAATAACTTTTTTTCTATAAATTAGAAGTTGTTGGAAATAAATTAATATCTATCAACATCCCTTGCAAATTATGGAACGCCTTCAAAACGTTTGTAAGCTATATGCCTATTTGTAAAAAGCTGTACATATTGTTATCAGTTATGAAAAGTATTTATAGGCCTAGAGATGTCTATGGAAACATACGTAAACTTAGAAGCTAGGACTAAATTATTTGTCATTTAGGCATTATGGTTGGTTAGGCTATTAATTTAACCAATGCAATATTGGAAATATTTATTTTTTTTTATAAATATAGTAATAAAAAATAATAACAAATGTTTGCTTTAGAATTGTTATTTTACTAAAACAAAAACAAAAAAATAGTAAACTAGCTGAAATTTTCCTTTTACTTTTTAAGGTCCAGCAAAACCGGAGCAACGGAGTATGGTAATTTCATCGTGATGTTTCTCGCACGACACTGAGAATCAAACACGCGAACAACTTTACGCACAAGAAAGAGCTTTTAGACAAATTATTGATTTGATATTTTCTAATAATAAATTTATGTCGTTCAAAACAATGAGTGAGTTCTGCAGCTTGGTTACTTGAGTTCTAAACCGTTCCTTGTTGTTTAAAACAAGACACCGACAAACGATAATATTCTACCTGCAATGAAAAACATCTGGTTTACCATTTTTTTCTTAAAGGTAATCTCATATTTTTGCGTGTTAAAACAAAAACAATGGGAAAAGTCTAGGTCAATACGTTAATAACATAGGCTACAAGAATGAATTGTTATTGGCTACTTCTCTCACACAATGTAAGTAGCCGTCCTACTATTGTATACAGTAAACACCTGGTCTAAACATTGTGTCCACTGCAACAAAGGATGACAATGCACTGAATGTAGGTTTCAAGTGTCTGGCTCAGAGTACGAATACAGTATATAGGTCTGGTCTGGCTCGTGTGGTGAGTGGGTCGCCTCGAGGTACCTGTTCTAGAGACCAATTACCGCCCGCTATTGTATACCACTACAGCGAATCGTTTCTCTATAATTTCGGCATTAGCAGAAAAATTTGTTTATAAACAAAGGCCAAAGACAAGTTACCTTATATTGTAACTTATAATTGCATTAATATTAATGTAATATTGTAGCATTAATCGCTGGACATGTATCTTATTGACGATGAAAACGTGCTTTCCCATAAGACAATGGCTTTTAATTCACTTTTCTTTTATTCATAATGTATTTTTCCGTCTTCTTCTTCGTCTGTTGGCTAAATTCTGAAAACATGTGGAGCGTAGGTCTCTCCTAAATTTTCTCATCTGTCATTCTTATTTATGGCACCCCTTCCACGTACTGTATACCGCTGAACCCTCTTGGTATTGGTCTATTCGCCGACTTTGTGCGTCCGTGTACTCTAGGATGTCATATGGGATGCTACACATTATTATTATTATTTTTACTATTACGTTTATTAATATTTATTTCGCGCTACACATTTTGCCATCTTTTTGCTATAAAATTGAGCTACACGAGTTTTGTAATATCGTTTTAAGTGTTCTACCCTTTCTCATTTAATCTGCTAATCCGCTTTCTTCTCTTTTTCCCTCAAATGAAATTTATACTGTTTTTCTTTCCGTTGCTCTTTTAGTAGCTTTGAGTACAGCACGTAACGTATAGGTCTACGTATATACAAATGAGTTGGCGTAGCTCTTTCAAGAGTGACTCGTTTACATATGCCCTCCAATATACTGTGCTTTCAAGTGCGTTACCATTTGCTGCTTAATTCATTAGATAGAAACGTATCAATTTAAGAAATAATTGTTTTACTAGGTCCGTGTAGGATTTCAAAGAGGCTTCTTTGAGCAAGTGGAGTTCTCGAACTCTGAACACCTGTGTGTATGTCGAGAATCGTTCTTATACGCTGCATGAAGCAACAGGAGTGAACTTGAAAAACCATTGAAGAGAAGTTCTGGAACACTTCCGTCAGTGTTTCCACTAATATCATCAATTTTTACAAGTTGTTGAATATCTCCGATTTCGTTCAAGTACGCTTTGTTATGTTTTCCTCGAGTTTATCAGTTACTTCACCAATTCATACCTTCACCTATTCACCGAAAACATACCTAAAACACGCTTCTGTATAAATTTGTCTGAAATTTAGCCTACATGTAAGAAAAATGGTTAAAATATGCATTTATATGTATATTTGTATTTAATGTCACATAAATTCGAGCCCTGCTGATAAGCAATTTTATTGACTGTGATTAAAGATCGACCAAACTCCTGTGTTGAAATTCAACCACTGTATATTAGACGAGTATTGTAACGAATTAGTTCGAGTCGTCTCTGGAAAATGTGGAGACGTGTATATGGTATTGTCTGTGTTGGTGCGTTCGTCTCGCACTGGGGTCGTTACATTTTGCGCTATCGATGTCCGTAGCGTTGCTGTAATTACCAGTACAACACAGCAGTAACCTTACCTGTTCTTATATAGGGGTGTGTTAATCCCGGGTGGCGCCAAATTGTTTATTAAAACAATTAAACTTGTTAATCTATATCTTAATAGGGTGTTCTCAGCTATGACGGTCGGGGCGTTCAAATAATTCCCGCTCGTTCAGCCTTCTGAATCGAGTAGGTAGTGTACGAATTGCAACTTGAGCGCTGATCGTCAAATCTAGCTTCCGTAAACAAACACAAGTAATATAATGCACTCCCTATGAAATAATAACAACGGTTACTCCCTGTACTAGTTATTTTAATGTTTGATAAGTAAAATTTTCAATTAGACAATTAAATTATATTGGTTGATTAACAAATTTGCACCGACTTTTTACATGAAACAATTATTCTCAGGATGACGAATCGATTCTGGAAACGATGTGCTCACATCAGGATGGCTGCGGAACGTTTAGTTATTATAATTAATTTCGTTCCAAAATCGGGAATTCTTTTGATTATAAGGCAAAGAATTCCTATGATTACAATAAAAGTACTTTACCTTACTCTAAGTGTACATAAATCATAAGGTGTGTGGTTACAATCTGTTCTGTAGTGTCGTTAAATGTGTTTCGAAAGTTCGTATTTAAACAATAGGTTATATTTTATGTTAACAAATTTTCAGTGTGTTTATTTTTCTTAATTAATTTTTGAAAGAGAATATTCGGATTATAGTGAGAGATCAAATTACTTTTAGTAATATTTAAAGTGATTTTGTTTTTTGGAAATAAGGTAATTCAATGGTACTTAACACATCAGCTGATTTGGTGTTATCATTCATTGGTTCAGAAGAGGATTGGGCTGCAATATTTTCTATTTTCATTGATCTTTGGACTTAAGTAGGTCTGGCGTCCTTTTCATATAGGATGTGGTCATATTTTTCTTTTATTTTCCAGGTAATATGGTTCTTGGCCTTTAGTTGACTGCTCCAATGGTTCGTCTGCTTCTTATTCAACCATAGTTTTGAATTTGGTTCACTGTTTTTACATTTTTTAATTAAAACATGGTCTTCCAAAATTCGGCTTCTATTCTGTTAGAGTGACGCTTTACGAGTAACGATATTCAACGGTAATTTTCGTTGTCTTGATTATTCATCACTTCTTTCACAGCACTAACACTTATCTAAAAATGAAACTTTTTCTTGTGAACTTACTGTTTATTCTCTTCTCGTCGAACGCGTTTCGGCGTACGTATTCGCCTTCTTCAGCTTACAGACAGACTGCCATCATTTAGTAACGGTTGTTGTGTGGAATGTGTAGTGGGGGTGGTGCGTGGAGGAAGGGGATTGGCGCGGGGATTCAATTTAATGTTTGTTTTTTGTATAATTGTGTCAAAAAGTGTATGTGATTTATATTGTAATTGATCGTTAAGTATGTCGTTTGGTTGTGTTGTGTGGTGTTTATATATTTCGTATTGTTCAGTTGTGTTGAGTTTTCGACCTTTGGGTAAGTAATGTAAAATTTCAAGATTAGTGTCTATGTTGGTGTAACTGTGGTTTTCTGTGTGTATATGTGTGGCAAATGCGGAGTGTATATTGTTGTTGGTTAAAGCTTTTAAGTGTTCAGAATAACGGAATGAAAAAGATCTTCCCGTCTGGCCTATGTAGAAACTATTGCTGTCATTACAATTTAATTTGTAAACACCTGTTTTGTTATATTTGTCTATGTCTGCGTTTGTATTATTGATGTGTTTTTTGATGGTATTGGTTGTTCTGTATGCTATTTTGTATTTGTGTTTTCTGAATGTGTTGGCGATTTTGTGTGTGTAGGAGTTGTGGTATGTGAGTGTGATGTATTTATTGTGCTGTGTGTTGATGGTATTTTGTGTTTTGTTGTTTTTGTTTTTGATGCGTTTGTGTAGTGTGTTTATTAAATTAGGGTTGTAACCGTTTTTGATTGCTATGTATTTTATTGTGTTGAGTTCGTTGGTGTAATCTTGTTTATTTAAGGGTATTTTAGTTAGTCTATGGAGCATATGGTTGAAGGCCGCATGTTTATGTTGTGTTGGGTGGTTTGATGTGTTGTGTATAACCATGTCAGTTGTGGTTGGTTTCCTGTATATTTTGTACGTGTGTGTATTGTTAGTTTTGTTAATTGTTAGGTCTAGAAAATTTATACTATTGTTTTGTTCAATTTCCAGTGTAAATTTTAATTTCTGGTGTATAGCGTTTATGTATTTGTGGAAGTTTTCAACTTGTCTTGTGTTGCCTTTGAATAAAAGTAATATATCATCAACATACCTGTGCCAGTATATAATTTTGTACTTTTATTCAAAGGCAACACAAGACAAGTTGAAAACTTCCACAAATACATAAACACTATACACCAGAAATTAAAATTTACACTGGAAATTGAACAAAACAATAGTATAAATTTTCTAGACCTAACAATTAACAAAACTAACAATACACACACGTACAAAATATACAGGAAACCAACCACAACTGACATGGTTATACACAACACATCAAACCACCCAACACAACATAAACATGCGGCCTTCAACCATATGCTCCATAGACTAACTAAAATACCCTTAAATAAACAAGATTACACCAACGAACTCAACACAATAAAATACATAGCAATCAAAAACGGTTACAACCCTAATTTAATAAACACACTACACAAACGCATCAAAAACAAAAACAACAAAACACAAAATACCATCAACACACAGCACAATAAATACATCACACTCACATACCACAACTCCTACACACACAAAATCGCCAACACATTCAGAAAACACAAATACAAAATAGCATACAGAACAACCAATACCATCAAAAAACACATCAATAATACAAACGCAGACATAGACAAATATAACAAAACAGGTGTTTACAAATTAAATTGTAATGACTGCAATAGTTTCTACATAGGCCAGACGGGAAGATCTTTTTCATCCCGTTATTCTGAACACTTAAAAGCTTTAACCAACAACAATATACACTCTGCATTTGCCACACACATACACACAGAAAACCACAGTTACACCAACATAGACACTAATCTTGAAATTTTACATTACTTACCCAAAGGTCGAAAACTCAACACAACTGAACAATATGAAATATACAAAACACCACGCAACACAACCAAACGACGTACTTAACGATCAATTACAATATAAATCACATACACTTTTTGACACAATTATACAAAAAACAAACATTAAATTGAATCCCCGCGCCAATCCCCTTCCTCCACGCACCACCCCCACTACACATTCCACACAACAACCGTTACTAAATGATGGCAGTCTGTCTGTAAGCTGAAGAAGGCGAATACGTACGCTGAAACGTGTTCGACGAGAAGAGAATAAACAGTAAGTTCACAAGAAAAAGTTTCATTTTTAGATAAGTGGTAATTTTCGCCACCAACGTTCGTTTCTATGGTTACCAATGAATTCTGATTGGCTTAGATTGATATAAATCCATTGTTATCAAAATTTGAATTCTTTTCAAAATCCTAGTATATCTTCTGATTGCTGTTATTCCTCTATCTTCCTTTTTGAATTCAAATACTTATTAGAATATTTTGTCTTAAAAATGATTTACAATTTATCCTTGGTGAGTCGTTCGCCTCAGATTTGCTAATTTCTTTGTTAATTTGTTATAATTTGTAGTTGTTTATTTTTGACAGTTAGGCATTTTCATAGGCCTAATCAGCCATTATGGTATTTGACTTATTTCATTCCAATTGCATCTCATTTTAGCCTAATGGGCTTTATTTTGTTATTATAATTGGCTGTGTTATTTATTGCTGTGTTTTGGGTCTGTTTATGTGTTATTATTTTGTCACTATTATTTTATACATAATTGTTTACTATCTGGTTTCCACGTTTTCTAGGTCATACATTTCTTAACTTTTTTACTTATTTAATTTGCCAATAATAACAATGTGGCTATTATTTACTATTTTTTGATCTTATTAATACAACATCTAGGCCTATGGTCTGTATAATTCTTTCAGCCATATCCTATTCATAAACTTGCTTAAATAATTATTTAACTATTATTTGATAATATTTGTTTACAGTTCATCTCATTTTATATCATTTTTTGTGCGATAAACCACATCACTTTTTATGAACTTACTCTAATAACGATCCCTTATAACATGGGTGTATATTGATTTGTTTTAACTCCTTAATTTTTAAACAATCTTTACTTCCCTCCATGTTAACACTATCTGTTTTCTCTTTCAGGGTATACTCCCTTTTAATTATAATTGCATTCAATTAAATTTAACAATAATATTCTTTCTTAACTAAATACTGTCTTCATCACTTTTCAGCGTTCATTATACCTTAATTAACTGTTTATACTTACTGCTATTCTTAATTACTAATATTCTTCACTTTTAATCATTTAGTGTTTCCTTTGGATTTATTAAGTGTTTATTCTTTTATTCTTCACTATATTAACATTCTTTATTTTACACTATTCTTATTTAATTATCACCTTCACTTTTAAATTGTTTATAGTTTATTATAATTTATTTAGTGTTCCTTCTTTATCACTATACTTTGGGGTTTTTACACTTTCATTTTGTGCTTCACAAATGTTTTGGTTTTTTAAGTGTTTCTAAATGGGTAATCCCTCTAATTACTATCTCACTACCGTATTATCTCTTTCATTACAAATGTCATTAATAATATTAACAATTTTATGTCTTTATATTTTTATCATTACATCTAACTCTAATTTGTGGGTTAGTTTGCTTTTTTATATTTAACATTGTTTAATTGGGTTTCTTTCAATTGTCATTTACTTTTTTATCCCTTAATTGATAATAATATTTACTTTTTTACATAGGTTAATTATTGGTCTTTTTTCCAATATTACATTTGAGTGTATTATTTCTCCTGCTCATATTCTTTATTACTTGTTTGTGTCTTATCATTTGTTTTCATTTTTATTTATTTCCCTTTATCTTGGGTTTGTTTCTTTTTCATTTCCCTCCTTCTTCATTTTCATTGTATTTGGTTAATACCTTGGTTTTCCACCTTCTCCTTTGGGTTCATTTTAATATGTTGCATTGAGTCATTCAATTTCTTTAATTTGTTTCATTTTTGTTTGGTTTTGGTTTTTTCCCTTCTTCATTTGGTTTGGTTAATCACTTTCTTATTTGGTTTTATTCTCGTTTGCTTTTTGTGGTTCCCTTCTTCATTTGTTTCCTTTTGTTGGGTCAATCACTTTCTTATTTGGTTTTATTCTTGTTTGCTTTTTGTGGTTCCCTTCTTCTTTTGTTTCCTTTTGTTGGGTCAATCACTTGGGTTAGGTCATGTCATCGTTTGTCGTGTCATTGTCTTTTTATTTTCTTTATATTAAAAATTTTATTTTATATGAAGTATTATTTTATATTCAAAATCATCTTTTTTATCCCTGGTATTGGGGTGGCTTATTTGTGTTGTAACAGTATTTATGGAGTTATACAACGTAAATCGGGAGGGTTAGCGTTAACTTCAACGATTCATCCAGACGTTTCTTCAAAGTATCAATTTAGTTTTAAACAGTACACTTAAAGTTAACAGATAATCCTGTGTAATCAAAACAAGCCTGGTTCTTACACCTTGTCCCGATTTTTATGACTTGCAATCCTGATGCTAAAAATTGTAATATCAATTTTCAGCTTTCATGAACATTTATTTCAACTAGGTATGTTAAATATGAGCCAGCATACAGTATTTCTATGAACAGTTATGGATAAGTGATGAAATCTATTTGTCACAAATAATTAAAGCACTCTTAAATCAATAAAATCAACTTTGATTACCACGTACCCAAAAACAAAAGGGATGCCCTCTCGAACATCCTTCATTCAAATTTCCAGTGGTGCCTGGTGTGTCCTGAGGAAGGGGAGGCTACGAGAGAGACAGTCAAAGTCAGTCAGTCAGTCAGTCATAGCCCCCCCCCCCCGGACACACGTTATTTCACTCTTAAGCATGGTAGAGCTATCTGATTTTAACAGCATTTGAAAGCTGTGATGAATTTACTTGTAAGCCTTCAGCAGACCATAAAGTCTTGTTTGTGTTTAACAGTATGCAGAGCCAGCAGAATAACTTCGAATTTACCCCACTACAGCATAGCCATTTATGTTGGTTGTATAATGACGACTGGAAAGTTCTAGATTTGTTTTTGTGCCTTTTAAGAAATAAAAATTTTGGGGTAGGTCGACCAGTTTTCATTTCATTTCTCTCAAAGTCACTCAGCCGGGAAAACTGTTTATTCAGTAGTGTTGTAATAATGCATTTGTTCGATACTGCAATATCACTTTCATTTTCTTCTGCTAAATCCATTTTATCCTCGGAGTAGAGATTACAAACACACGCCAAGAAGAGATAAATAATAAACATACACACACAAGGACCACGAGAATGTAAAGACTGCGTAAAACTAACACAAACCACATTAATCCGTGCCAAGAGGCTAATTCACTCGTTGCCTCCCGAGTACGGTTCAAGATGCACTGTAACTGTCAGGCACGTAGCCATACGAGAACTACGGAGGCTACTCAGATCCCTGCCTCTGCTGCTATTCTGCGGTATTGATAACGCGCGATTAAAAAGTTTTTTGTAATTAATCAAATAATTTAAAGCCAAATTGTGATTACAGATTGATTACGGGTTCTGTTACAATAGAAAATAGAGCCTATTACTATTTGTTTGTTTTTAATAATTTTCTAAATTTCACTGGGGAGGCTTAGCCTCCCTTGCCTCCCCTGACGAGCTACTGCTGCAAATTTCTTCAAAAAAGAATCATTTATAGGAAAAATACTAGTAACAGCAGCTAGAATGTGGCACCTTAATTTAATATGTAAACTGATTTTGTATACTTAGGTATTAGTTTTAAATTTGGTTGACTTTTGTCACAATGTCATGATTTTCAAGTGTGGTAATGTTCGGATACAGAGACGTGTTATACCCTTAAGTATATTTTATGATAAATCAAATTTATCTATGAGTAATTTTGAATCCGCAAATCACATTTATCAATGCTAAACTGCAGCTGTGGGGAGGGGTACCACAATTGGGTTTATTCATTACCTGAGCTTTAAACTTGGTTTACATTGAGTTCAGGAACATGTTAATGACATCTCAAGTAAAGTTGTTATCACTGATAAGGCCTGAGTAAAACTTAATTTGTGTTCAAGGTTCATAGCATACAGTTTATTAGACTGTAATGTGTACATAGAACACAACATTTTGTATAATTAATTATTTATGACAGACTAAACATACTATTCTATTAGTATAAAAGTATACACTTATTCAGGATATAAAAGTCAGCTCTAGTTGCTTCCTGATCAAGTGCTTAACATTCCTCTGCAGTTATATTAAAAATATTTAAGGTTAAAGAAACACAGTCTATTCGATTAACAATGTTTCTGTCAAAACTAGTAACAGTTCTGGAAAGTGAACACAAACAATCACCTTATGTTTGTTTAGGTTTTGAAAGTATTATGTGCAGTGCTACTACTAACAACATCTGAATGTCAAGCAACTCTATTAGAACAAGAAGTCCACTGCCAAGGAAATGGTCAACAGCTGAAATATTTATGGGGAGATGCTCTTTCAGACAAACCCGACTGTCTGGGACCAAACAACATGCCATATCCAAGGTAAGTAATATTGCTGCATACTCACATGACTTGCTGTTACCCACCAGAATGTAAAAAACTGCTTCTCAGATCACCAAACTAAATTAATGCTAAATAATTTTATTTTCAGAGAATGTTTACACAAATGAATTAAAAATTATACTACTATATTTTTGACTTTGTGAGGCAATGGATCCTTCAACTGACCTAAACGTGATGGTGTAGGGCCCTCAGAATCCTTTAAATCTGTTGCCTTATGTAACCAAAGAGCTTCCATTTCAGATTAAACTAGTCGGGTTGCTTCTGTGGGTGGATGAGACAAGCTTGAAGATTGTACTCCCCATTTCCCTCAGGACAAATGAGAAATTCAGGATTCAACCCACATAATTTTATAAATATATTTTATAAATTCTTTGTGTCTCATATTTTTTGAGTAAACTGATTGAAGTATGTTGCAAATACTTAGATTATTTACCAAATTTAAGTGATTGTCATTATCAAGAAAACTCTATTTTATTAATTTACAAATATTATACAGTAATTCCTTTTATTTCTACAATTTTCTATAAGTTTTATTTCAACACACACAACTGGCTTAGAAATAGGTCTTTGTTAAGTGATTATGGAATTTCACTGAAATTTTTAATAGCTATAGGAGGAGAGATCGATCCCCTCCCTGCCATAGTTACGCCACTGGTGTGAGTAGTAAACTGAATTCCAATTAGAATTGTAACTTTATTTCCAAGTCTAGTTAATTTCTATAAAATTAGCGTAATGTGACGGTGTAGTGTAAATCTGATTTCTCATTTTTCATGTTATAGCACAAAGCACAAAGTTAAAATTATTTCATAAATTACATACATAAATATATATAACTTAAGTTTTCAGTATAAGTTGTTCTATTGTAATTTTTAATACTACTTTTAAAAGTAAAAAGTAAAATCCTGTTCTTATAGTAATATTTTACACTGTCAGTTAGAATGAACTCTATAGGTTATAAAAGCATCCAACATCTCGGTGTTAGCAACATTTATCCAAACTCTGTGTTATCCAGGTCAATTTTGGCAGTTTTGTCTTTTTAGTTAAAAGTTAAATTTAACTGCTGAATTGACTTTTGTTATAACTGATTGCAAGCTACAAGGACCTCATAAGTATTATGCTGTAACTAAAAATGGATTATTATTGTCCTTGATAATATGATCCCACCTCTTGTTGTGAAACAATAGGCACTTGTGCTAGACTGTGAAAATCAGTACATTAATCTGGATTATCTAGAGTTTTTGCTACCTTCCATCACATCAGTAAAGGCCGGGAGTCTACTGTAGTACTGTTAATTAGAATATCTTGTAAGAAAGCAAATTCAATACACTTTCATAAGGCAAAAAATATTTTAAGTAATTTTAACATTCTCACAATTTAATACTAAGACATTTAGCAATAAATGCATGTATTTGAGTGTGTGTGTGTGTGTGTACTTTGTTTTCTAATAAACTTGTTTGAAACATTTTGCATCACAAAAATGAACTAATATAATGAACTACACATAAACAGCAAATGTTTTCTTTAAAATTTATATTTATTGCACTGTTGTGTAACTGAAATTAATACTGTTATGATGGCAGTTTACTTGATCGTCGTAGGTACAGTGGAAACAAAATACAAGACACCAATTAAGTCACTAATCACCAGCTTTAATTTTCACAGTTAACAGTTCATAATAACAACACAGTCTCTTATAACAAATCAAATAAAAATTGTTCACACACAAATAAATGTCAACTAATATTAAAACACAGTTGTATTACAATATACCGCCTGATTATAAAACACAACACTTCACTAATAACCACTTGAACAGACACAGTAATGTCGCCCGATTATAACTCGAACCACACTGAAAATATATCGCTGCTATACTGACTTAAGGCCACTGTCGCCATGTATTTATACCTGCGCTCACAGACCAGAACATTCCTACTTGGGTCTTAGCGCTCATGTGAACTACGTAATTAACTGTGGCCTTGACACAGTCCGCGCGGCTGGCGCCTTCGAGAAACCTCTCGCGAATGTGTTAACAGTCACGTATGCCATACACATAAGAGTGAGATTCTTCTGGCACATTCGACAAACACGAAGACTGTTCTGTAATGTCATAACAATACCAATACTTGAATTATACACATGAGTTTAGATGAACTGAATTTAGCTCTTAAACTCTAAAACTGACCGTTTCATTGTCATTATTTATTATTTCCGTGTTCCATGGGAAATGAAAGTATGGAACAAAATTGTATTCAGGATATCATGAGGTGTGTAATTTTCATCTTTGTGTAAAAGACAAATGTTTCTTGAATATTTTGTGTGTGTGTGTGTGTGGGGGGGGGGAGAGAGAGAGAGAGAGAGAGAGAGAGAGAGAGAGAGAGAGAGAGAGAGAGAGAGAGAGAGAGAGAGAGAGAGAGAGAGACTAAAAGTAAATGAATACATGAATACAGAGATACTGAAATTGACATAAAATATTCAGATAGTGTGCTGGTACAAATATTTTTGTTAAAGTTGTCAAGCCAGTACCACTATGTAATTCTTTGTAGTATTTCATTTCTGATAATTTCTTTTTAAGCAGCAGTAATACTTTTGTTTAAAATTCTTGTTTGTTACACTTTCAGTAACTTTGATCTGCAATTTATCAGATTTAAAACAAAGCTACCTGAATGGGCTACTCACAAATAATAATAGGGTGTGTTAAAATACGAAGTTTTTGAATAGGATGCCAACCAGTGCTTAGAGTACACTACACTTGAGCATATTTTTGTTATTTATCTGTTCTAGTATGTGTCTTCAAGCTATATCTGCCAGAGTGATCATATTAACTAATTGTATGTTGAAACATTGAGAAAACGACAATGAAATATCTTACAAAACATTATGCATTTCAATAAAATTTTGATGCATAATTGGTAAAAACTTAGAGTGAATGCTAACTGCTCTATGAACCAAACACAGTGCTGTAAATGGAAGAGTAGAGCAGAACATTTGTTGGTGGAGACTCTAGACAGTGTCAACAAATTCCTAAAATTGTTGTTTAACTATCCCAAAAAACTTTAATTGTGTCACATTGTTGCCAAATTCAAGCTGTGTTTGTCAACTGGAATTTAGAAAATCAGTCAGGAACTGCTTGGTAATGCAAATGGTAAAGAAAACTGAAAATGAAAGGAATGACTCTGTACAAATTTTACCAAGTTTGCAGGAAAATTTTATTCAAATTTCTCAGTAAGCTCAAAAAGTCATAACAGAATAGGACAAATGGCTGTTTGTTGTAAAAAAAAGGCTCTATGCACCAGCATACGATTTAAAAAGTTATTTTTTTCAGACACATCTTATATACCGGTACCCATGTAATTTATATGTAATAATTAGGACATAAAAATGTTGACTTGTTAAAAACATTAAACGTAAACATTGTTACTTTCTTATATTAATGAACTATATGAATTTTGTCTAGACTGAATTTAGTCTAAAAGTAATTTAAAGAAAAAAATTATTGGTCAACAGAAGAAAAAAACAGTACTAACATTTAACATTAACAGCATGAAAACTTGAAAAACAAATTATCGTGTATTAGTCTGTAGAGATAAAACAGTCTCACCATAATTTTTCAAAACTTCGAAACAGTGGGAGCTAGTAGGCTTGTTGCAGTGTTGTGTATAAAATTTTCAAGAAAATTAAACCAATAATTTAATTACAAAATGTTAATTTACAAAGATACAAGAAAGCAATCATTATCATCATTTAAATTAAGCAGTAATAAGAGTTGACTGCTGGCTGCTGGCTTATTTGAAGTTTCCTGCTCAGGCAAGGTTGTTGCATATGGGCTACGACAGCCACATAAACAGATCAGGCTGTAATATACAAAGTGTTCCTTTCAGTTTTTCTATTGCCAGCATAACAGGCATGTTAGTTGCAGTCCAAGAGCAATGACCATCTCATATACTTCACCTTCCTGCTGTTGGCCTTATGTATTCATCTACAATGTTTTTGTGATAAGCTGTTTGTTTACAACTATCATACTTCCACTCGTACCTGATTTCTTAAATTATACATATTACATTAATTGACATTTATTTATTTTTTGTATGGTAATAATTTTTTTATTGCGCGACTGTATGATTATTTCCAAGATAAGATTATTTTTTATGTTTATGATTTGATTTATTGTGTTTGCTTTTTAAACAATCAATCACATTTCTAATTTGATCATGAATTCACGTAATGAACTATTATTTAAAAACAGTTAAATGTAAAAAACTTGGTACACCATGATGTACACAAATAACATTCAAATTGTGACAGTGGGTAAAAAGAAAATTATAAATGTGTTCAAAACCAAATAGTGGTCATGCGGTTATGAAATTGCAAATTCACTTCTTGTGTGACACACCTTGTCGTATTTTAGGTGTATAACATACATATCATAATACCACAATATTATACTACAATTAAACAACCCTGAAAATCACAACAATTATCAAACTTAACTAGTACCTCTAATTCTTTCTAATCATAGTGTTCTTCAAAGCTTACTTGGCGACTGATTTACGTGTAAAGGGGGGAGCATACAAAAACGAATCATCAGTTGGTGAGCAGAGTTGAACGAGTTTATTTGTTAAGCAGAACAGAACAGAGTTAGCCTCTTTATACTTTTATAATTACGGATCAGCTAGGGTATTAAATTTTCAATTACTAGAGCATTGGATCTGGAATAAACTAAGTGTTAAATAGTCTCAAAATAAATAACTCGGATTGCAGTTCATAAGGAAATTTAACAGTAAGCCAAATTAATCAAAATAATTCGGTTGTATGTATCAATACCAGTGTACAAGATCGACTACTCACAGCGAGCATGCTGTGGGATTGTTATTGAGTTTGGTCTTTACTCTCACTTATAACTTAAAGTCTCTAGTAATACTAAATGTTCATATTTGCTTCTTTATTGATTGTGCGCAACTACCGCTGGATGTTAATGATAATTAAACGTGTTACTTGAAAAGCCTGCATTGCATGATGGTGTCAAGTCAGATGGAGTTCACGCCACGTGCTTACGAGTTGCAGGTTCGAGCCTCCGCGTAGCTTGTAGGATCTGTATGCATCCGTAAGGTAAAATCGTGTGAAACGCTGGATTCCTGTAGGTTTTTAACGGGTTGTTAGAATTAGTGTCACCAACATGAAGTCATCGTCCTCGACTTGAAGTTATGGTGCCCAACATGGAATTGTCTTCCCCAACATGGAACCAAGTTCCTATTGCAAATTCCACAACTTTTTAGTATACATTCCGTATTATTGCGTTCGCACATTCAATTTTACCACATTTAACTTTGATTTATAATACAACTATTGCAATCATAAAGTTAAGCTTTAAATTCCATAACAATATCAACTGACATGAAATTACATATCTTTCTTTTCTGATATCTGTTTTTGACACAAAAAATATTAAACTGATATAAAATTTACATATTTTCTCTTCTGTATTTTACTGGCTGATAATGGCTTTTGTTGAGCGGCTTCATGTTTACAAGCATGTTACTTCATGATACGTTACAGATAACAATTGCTTCTTTTTTCTTTTTTACATAAGATACACATATAATACAGTTACAAAATGACAAAGTAGGCCTAATACAACTAGATACTGGTACTGATTCATATTAGCCAAACTGACAAATACCTTGGTAAAAAGGCTCCGCACTTAGGTGTCGACTTGGAGAAGCTCTGCTCACGGCTATTTCAGTGTGTCGACTGACTAACTTCACGTGGTTAAAACCTTACTAGAGAACAAACGTCCTGGACGGCATGACGTCGAGCAAAGTAAGAAAATGGTTCTGTATCGCGATTTCTTGATTTAAATTTTATTTAATTTGGTGATGTGCCGATCGTTGCATTCCGCGGAAGCCGAATAAAACCATTAGGAAGCCAATCAGAACTATTGATGGAAATCCGTATAAATGAGTTTTTATTTCAGAATCTAAATGAATGTCGCTTGGTAACTTTGTTACTACAATCCAGTTCATTTGTACCCAGTTTATAGCAAAATTGAAAGTTAAGGGCATAGAAATGCCCAAAACGCTTATGGTCAGAGGGAAAAGGCAATGTGGAGGGAGTCACTGTGAGATGTGAGAAGAGAATTGTTATTATTTTCGGTGTGGCCAACCTATGAATATAATTTCTAATAGTAACAATAACTCGCGACTGTTAAGGTTTGTTTGTAAATGTATCACCACGAATCTCTTATCTCTGTGTGTGTGTGTGTGTGTGTGTGTGTGTGTGCATGCAGTCACACAGCTGGCTTTAAAATAAGAATTATACATTTATTGTTTCCGACGTAAATCAAATAATAATAATAATAATAATATTGTAACTGTATTACTATACAAATCAAGCAAATGATCTGTACTGTTCACAGGTATCGGAATTTGTTGCTGATACATATCAGAATGTTTTATAAACATATCTGAGTTTGTTTGGTTCTGTCATTGTGTACTGCTCAGACGTAAAAAACTACAGCCTTTCTGACCGTTCTTATCGCAATGTAATTTGCAAACTGTACACTTCCACTCCTTAATTACACTCGACTATCTCTACCGTTTATCGTTACATAAAGGAACGCATTCTTCGTATTAGGCACATCACACACTGGATCCACTCCGCTCAGAAAAATTCGGAAGCCATGTATTTAAATGAAATTCCACACACTGCTTCCGTTCAGATCAGAACCGGCATCTCCGCTCAGGATGCGTCAGACGTTTTTGCTCGGCGAGCAATTTTGTTCGGATTCGGAAGCGTTCTGAAGAGTCACGCATGCGCACTAAGCTCCTCAGCAGTACCCCGCCACGCACCGTGTCTGTATGTTTGGCATTTGGAAATAGTGGATTGCATCAGTATGGCATGTGCAGACGAAAAACTAATCGTTATGGTAGAACAATATTCTGTACTCTATGACTTAAATCATAAAGATTATTATAATATAACAATGAAGGAATCAGTCTTGGAAGAAATATCATTTCCCACATTTGAATGAAAGTGGTAATTATAATAATATTTAAAATTTATTAATAATAATTATAATAGTTTAATAATAGTGTGCGTCTGCATGCAGTTAATTAATCACATAACATAATTATTAATAATAATTATTCATTAATATAATAATTGATAAAATCAATATTAATTAGATAACCATAATGTATTTTGAAACAATTCCAAGAAATCAGTTCATTTATCGTTACAGCGCTTGAAAGACAAGAAAAGATTTAACAAGACAAGGTAAGACTAAATTTTTTTACAAATATAAACTCAACCATCTGTTATTAAATCATGAGAAAACCATTTTCTACAGAAACTAACGTATGCAACCTTCAATTATTGTATACACAACTACATTCCTAAAATTAACGGAATGTATAAAAAAATAACAAAAAGTGTAAAACACTATTGTGTTATTTTCATTGAAAGAATTTTCTATTCGTTATCGTAAAACAAAACGTTGTACAGAATTTTAACTAACAAAATATATAACTACAACTAAATACATAAACATCGCTTAATTACTAATAGTACTACGTTAGGTTTTTTTGATATGGTTGAGTGGTTTCAAACGCCGTAAGTGTCCTTCCTGCCTATATTTATCATATCTTCCTGCCAAGATACTTTACCCTCTCGTGAGTTAAAATACTTTCTGAATCTATCCCTTATTTCAAAGGCCTCTAATGCCGCATTCCCATCGGTCTTAGTCAGACGCTGCAACCCACAAAATTCCTCATGCTTTTCAAGCTCACCAGGTCGCCATAAGATTTCATCATCTCCTCGCAGGAAATTATGTAGACATGTCATTGCTAACACAGTGATGTCAGCTGGATTAACTTGGAGCTTTTGGGAGTACACCCTGAAATTTTTTGCTAAAATACCAAAAGCACTTTCTACAACACGGTGAGTACGACAATGTCTGTAGTTGTATATTTTACTTGGAGTATCATTAGCGACCTGAGTTCCAGGGTAACCGACAACTGACAATTGTACAAGTCACAACTTTTAACAAAACCACTTCAACCGGACAGTGTAGCCTTGAGCTCGACAGACATTTTGTTCTGAGAGGAGCGGATGCAGTGTGTGAGAAAAGTGCCGGATGCGTTCTGAGCGGATCCAGTGTGCGACCTGTCTTAGGTAATATAATTGCAAGAATCTTTTTAATCCTGGACAACAAAAAACTGTTTATTATTACTTCCCATGCTTGACTGTGAATAACTTTTTTCCTGTCTTTGCTAGTTGAAGGAGAAGTATCCATTTTAACAAATCTTATTACTGGATGATAACACAAATAATTACGATAATACGTTATTACAGAATAAAAACTACCAATAGAAATTAACTAAAAAATTAAATAACTAATAAAAATGAGTGACCGTAAAACAACGATACAATTAGGCCTAATAATTAATTGAAATAATAATAACAAATCCAAGACCGAGATAGTACGTCACACAGTAACTAACAATGTACGGGTAACTAAAACATCACACGCAAAGTTGGCAACACCTTCACTTGCATACCAGCTGATACTCTGTTACCCTCCCGCCATTCACAATTTCAAAGTGGTCTCGTCCATGCATAAATTGGTTTCTGCGCATATGCCCTTAACTTTCAATTTTACTATACTTGTTACCACTTCAAGAATTAGAAACTTAAATATGAAATTTCAAGTTCGTTCTGGCCATGTGTATAAAATTAGAAGTTTCTGCATATTTTTGTCCAAGTAAAAAATCTGATTCCAGATTTCTGCACCCAGTGTTATATTTTGTTTAGGTATAAATTGAGGTAGGAAGTCTCAGAAATTGTTTAAAACCTGGGTACTTATAGAGTTGGTCCTTCATAGAATCAATGGCAGGAACTAGGATAGAACCAAGCCTCAAGAATTTCTTCCAAGCTGTCCATTACCCTTTCTACATGGAGATATAAATTTAAGTCCCCTTAAATATTTATAAGTATGCATACCTGTTTTAATTAGGTATGTGATGAATTTAGAGTGGTCTCAAGCAATTATTACAGAAACCAATTTTTTTAATTTTAATATGAAAATTTATTTGTCATAGTTTTGTAATTCAACATAATTTGTATTCACATCACAGAATATCATTACATTACCAAACAGTTTTTAATTGATTACGTTTTTCCTGACTGCTATCTATATCACAGTGGTAAAGTATTAAAACAAAGAAAAGACAAAATAAATTATTTTATTATTTGTGTTTTTGTAGGTACATACTTCTTTGTAAAAGAATGCTTCAGAAGAAGGTATTCAGTAAATAAAATACGTCTTTAGATAAACTATTATATTTTTTAATGACTTACACAGTTTATCATAAGATGAACTTTATTTACTGAATGGAAAAGTATTTTTTTTTGTAAACTGTTTGTATGAAAAAAGATTACTATATTTTTAAATGTCATTAAATTCTGGTAATAGTCTGCAGGTATCCAGGCTATTCAGGAAGTCTCCAGGATGGGGTGTTTCAGCAAGATCAGGACGTTCAAATAATGTTGTTGATCCACTACTGATGCAGAAAGCACTTATCAAAAATTTTGAATATTCTAATGGGATCTCGAAACTAACTTCAGTAAGTGCAAGGACAGGTTAGTAACTTTTCAATTAAATCAGTATTATGTAAAAGTGAAGATTGTATTTGAATTTATATTTGCTACACAGATTCCAAGAATATAGTCTTCATATTGTCAAGCATATGTGTCGATTCCAACAACAGCTACAATTATAAAAATTCAAACGGTTTTTGCTACAGTCCGTTTCTTTATATATATATTATATTTAATTTTTATATTGAATTTACCTCAAGATGTTTCTTTCCTTATTAGGTACATGTTTCGGGTACCATTTTGGGAGGATGGGTACAAAATGGTACCCGAAACATGTACCTAATAAGGAAAGAAACATCTTGAGGTAAATTCAATATAAAAATTAAATATAATTCTAAAAATATATAACATTCAGTACTATTAGATCTATATTACTAAATACGTTTTAATTTTAAGTTATCTTTATTAATTTTTTTTTTTTAATTTCAAATAAAAAAGATTCTTAAATCATGTAGAAAATAAAGGTTTTAAATTGTAAATTTTAATTTAAATAATTTGAAATTAGCCCATTCTCATTTGTAAATTATAGTTACCAATTGAACAAGTGTGATAAATCAAGAAAGAGCTCACTAAAGGAAAAGAAGAAGAGATAAAACATTAATAAACATACACTAGAAATTGTACAAAATGTGGTGTTAAAACGTTGTAGCATGCAAAAGAAACAATTTTTTTTTACATTTCTACTCTATCAGTTATTATAGTTTTATATTATAATTCTATAGTAATGTGTAGTGATTTCTCAACTCCATCATCATACTTTTTTACTAAAGTATATTAATCAATAAAAAAATAACCATAAACTAATGTAGAATCCATCCATCCAAGTACTGAGCTCTTTTCCTATCTACAGGTATTTGTAGTGGGTGTGACTGTTTAATGTCACCTCCATGCAGCTAAGTAGAGAGGTTTTTATGACAGTGAGTAACTTGTTGGTGTGCCATCACCTTTAAAGGAGACCAGTTATTATCTTAAACTCTAATGATATTGTTGACCAGAGTGGAAATCAGAGCTAAGCTGCTTGGTTTAGCAAGCAACAGTTACATATGTTATCAAAGAGAAACAACATTGTTAATTGATAAATAAATAAAAATTTCACTTAATTTGACGCTTCTGAGTTGGTATTCATCCAACATATCGCAATATATACTGTGAGCCTTAAAATAAATATGATTATATCTTGTGTTGATGTACAAAAAAATCGGTATGGAGAACCATACATGACTTCCATGTCCTAAAATTTATATTTAAAATCATTTAATTATTAATTAAATAAGTGGATGCTCGAGTTCTGAAAAAAATTACATATCAACTAAAATGGTACCACCATGTCAGGTGGATTAAGACTATCCTCAACCTTTGTGAGGAAGGACTGTACTTTTGGATAAAATGTCTGTAGGTTGAACGAAGAGTTAGCTAAAGGTAGCTGCGATCTAATTCCTGTAATGAAATTGGACTCTCGCTGCGATGGGCCGAGGGATGTCTATAGTGTTATCAAAGTATTTCCTGTCAATACTATACTAGTCATTTTTCTTTTTTAAAATCGAGTCTTGATTTCTTTCTTTCCATATTTGTCTTCTGATTTCCTGAACGACTATTCTGTTCACCCGTATAATTATAAATTTCTCAGCAAAATATTTCTTCCTTAATACGTTTGTGTCTCCTGTTTAACACCCACCATTCTGATCCATGTCATAATGCTATATTCCACACAGGCTAGTAAATAACTAGCCATCAGGGAGGTCAAAATATTTTCAAGGAGGGGCAAACAATTTTCCAAAGGAGAAAAATATTTATATATCTTTCATACATACACACATGCACATATTAGTTTGTAATTCTCATATCATAATAGAAATAAGTACACAGATTGTATTATTTGCTTTAATAAAACGCTGCCCAGCGATCCACAGGAAACAAATCGATGTCCACCTTTTCGGCTTGCATGCGTTGTGTTGCCGTGGGTTTCGGCACTTTCCATTTAAAAAGCGTGCAAACATAATAAAATTAACATGAGTGAGGCCAGAAATAATGCGAATTTTGTATGTGTATGTGTGTGTGTCCTGCCGGCCTTTTTATTGCGGTAATCACAATAATAAAACTTTGGAAAAGTTAACATTACATAATTGAGATATGCTTGCCTGCCAGGAACGATATATTTTCACTCATACCTGATTTAAATTAAAATGAAAAATATAGAGTTTTGTTAAAGTGAAATGAAATGTTTCATAGAAACTACTTCTTTGTTGTCAATAACGTAGTACACATATAAAACTTATAAAAATTTACCTCCTCCATCAACTACCATTTTAATTTATAAAAAAAAATTACCCCTCCCCCTTGAACTACCCTTTTCATTTATAGATATTTCATCTACTTTTCTACAGTGGATTATTATGACCTTCTTTTCAGGATACTTTATTTATCAAAATTAAGCACTTTACTCTTGTTAAAACGTAAAATGTTGCAGGTAAACTACCCCTTTCCCTTAACCGATCTTCACCAAAAACAATAGGCCTTGAGTCCTCTACAATTCAGGACTGTATGCAAAAAATTATTTGATTCTGTTTGAATTTGCGGCTGTTATGGTTTGCCATAGAAAAAATTCCACACACACACACACACACACACACACACACACACACACACACACACACACACACACACACACACACACACACACACACACCAAAAAATGACTTTTCTTCATGTTTTGATGGTAGTACAATCAGAATTTGCCGTTATCTCGAACACGATTTTTTTTGCCATGACCATACTTCCATTTCCTTTGGAACATGGAAGTAAAATTTAAAAAAATATTTTAAAATGTAAATTAACATATTTACTGTTCATACTTGGATAAAATCCAAAGGAAAACCATTTTTTCTTTAATAAAGATATAGAGTTTTGTCCATTGCCAATAATCATAGTGAATGGAGATTGTTTTTTTTTTTTTTTTTTGAGCCTATGCCCCTCATATACATATTACACACATGTACCTTATGAATGTATTTCTGCTCAGAAGAGCACAGACAAAGTAAAGATAAAGTGATGAAAACAGCTTGCAATATTTATATAGTAAATGCATCCAGTTTATGTTCCAGGTCGAGAATTCAGCACAAAAGAGACGTGTACAAGTACACCGACCAGACTGTGTAAAACGCGGTACAATACAACAGCCCCCATGTATGGTGTTTCACTTACATCAGGACAACCAGTGACAATTGTTCAAAAGTTTCCAGACCTATTACAACAAGTTGTTTATGAAGTTTGCGAGTAAGATTATTATATGGTAGTACATTGTATAAGCTGTAAGTGACGTATTCACAGAATTTGATTCACAGAATTAAGTATCATCTAATTCAAGAATGAAATAATTTTCTGTAACTAATTATTTATTCTGAGAGTGGTTTGTATATAACAGTTAAAGAAATAATTCTAAAACGGAAAACTAAAACAATATTAAAAAGAGTTTAACATAAAATTAAAAAATCATAATTTCATTTGCAACAAAAATTTGCTTATTACGTTTAGAGAAAGTGCTCAGGACTAATTCAGTAATACCTCCAATAAAATGATATAAGGATAAATAGTACATGGGATAAAGTAAAACAACAACAAAATACACAGAAACACCATAGGTCAAATTTTCAAGGTACTTGGTACAGAATGATACATATTTTAGATATACATGTTTAAAAGTCATAAAACAGAGGCAAAATAGTTTTTGATAAAATTGAAATTCATGATATCAGTATAACACTATCAGAACGGTGCAGTTTCAAATTGCAGCAAGTTTCATTTATAACTTTTTAAGTAAATGCCATTTTGATGTGTGTGTTAGTTCAAGTATGGTTACCACTGTGTACATTCTAGTGTTATATGTGTGCATTAAACATTCTGTCACAAATGTATGAGAACTATAGTTTAAGACTAGTTAAGAACAGCTAAGTGGAAAGGAATTACTAGACAGGAACAACACTGGCTGCTTTATTATTGCTTTGTGAAGGGAGTGTGACAATATACAAGGAAGTTTAAACTTGCCTGTTTAAGAACTACGACCAAAATGTGTTATAGCTGTTCACATATTTTTTCTTCTTATGAGTAAGAAACAGTTAATTAAAAGACACATTCAATATAACAAATATAAACAAGATTAATTTCAAATTTGGTAGTTGATAAACGCACATTTTCATATGTCTAGAATGCATATAAATTATAAGCAAATGTAGGCCTATACTAAATTGCTAATAATAATAATATATTCCTAAAATTCAAATCTAATTTATCTGTTACCCTTAAACTTTATCTTATCATAATTGTAATGTAATTGTTACCCTATCTAGTATTCTATTAACAAGAAAGATAAAAAGGAGAACAGAAAATGGGTAAGAAGAAACTCAAATGGTATTATGAATATTGAGATGAGCTGTATTATGACTGGAGAAGAAAGAACTGTAAAATATGTTATCAGTGATTAATATATTTAATAGTTACTGATCAAATGTATTAATCAAATAATAGGGTTTCAAGATCAAATGTATTAATAGTTACCAAAGAAGAAAATTTGAATAATGAACATCTTCATGATAACAAACAAAAATGAACAACAAAATAGATATCAACACATTAAACTAAAAAAAAATAATTATAATAATTATTATGAAATAAAAATTAAAAAGAAGTACCAAGTCATTCATCAGAATGAAATAGGTATAAACATAAAAAGAACTAAATACTTGAAGCAATAATGGTGACAATGAAAGGATAACTGAAGAACCAGTATAAAACAAATAAAAAATATCATTATAAACAAAAGTACTTATAAACTCATGAAACTACTCCTGCATAAGAGAAATGGAAAAGATATTTCAGGCTTTGTCCACTTTTGAGGCTTTCTCCTTGAATAGTTTATTTTTGCAATTATTTTAGTTTTTCACATGAGGAAGAGTTGCTAATCCTAAAGAAAATATTTTTACAATAAAACGTTACAGTTGTGTCATAAATATTGTTACGATACCAAAAGCAGCCCCAATACCAGAGAAGAAATATAAAATAAAATGGCATGAAAATAAGAATTAACAATTTTAAATCAAGAAAAATAAAATGACTAACTTATACAAGACAAATGACAATGACCCAACCCAAGTGATTGGCCCACTGACAAAAGAAATAATGAAATGAACACGTTAAATGTACCCTTAATTAGGGCAAGTACAAATCCAAATAATATATTGTATTAACAATTAAGTAAATATTGAATGAAAAAAAAATATATAAGATAAACAAACAATAAAACACCAAACCATGATACAGAGAACAAATGTAAACTTTTAATAAATAATATAATACTAACTAAACTAGAATGAACCAAGAGTGCATGATAGGATTAGGAAGTGATTTACCAATTAACAATATAATAAGGGTGAGTACACCAAAGTGAATTGAGTTAAAGGAATAAAATAATATAGAATAACCACTGTAAACACTAAATAGCACTGTCAAAACCTTACAAAGTGCCAATGTAACACAACGATAGACAAGCATAGTTACTTTTAAGCAAGAACTCATCTAGAAGTGAGAGTGCCTAAAGAAAGTGGATAAGTAAAATTATCAACCACAAAAATATATGTAAAAACACTCAAAGAAGTGAATAATTAAATAGGTTTAATGATAAAAAGGAACTAATATCATTCAATTAAAGATTAGTCCAAATAATATTGTTTTTTAGTTAAGAATAAGGATTAAGAGAAATGAATGTTTAAATGCAAAAGTTATAAGTTAAATGTTTAAAGTTATTGTAATGATGTTATAAGGAGATACAGAGAAGATGATAGTGATAGTCGAATTGTTCAAATGTTATAATTGTTGAATTAGTATTAAGAATAAGGGGTATTAATGATGATAAAAGCATAAGGAACCTATCATGTTAAAATTATAAAATTAGTTATAAAAAACAGTAAAATGTCAGAGAAGCTGCAATAGCCATATACTAAAGAATGTAACTCACTGATTAATGTAAACTACCCAAAACAAACCAATAAAAAACTAGTATTAAGAGTAAAATAAAATAAAAACATTAAAATAAGAATAGGTCAGGGTAGGCCTCAAACTATGTGAACCAAATTTATAAAATATCCACAAATAACAGTAAACAGTGAGAGAAAAAGATAAGGAAACACAAAATAACAAACCAAGAAACAATATAAATACAAAATAATTGCATAAAACAACATAATAACAAAATTAAGTAAAAAGAATGATAATAGCCAAATGTTAAAATAGGCCAGAGATAACAAAACATAATCATGTTTGATGTCTAAATAATCTACATCAAAAAAGCTATGCAATGATAATACTAATAATCAGATTGGTAATAAGACAAGGAAAATATCTTAGTTAGAAAATATTTATTCATTTTGAACAAAAACTCAAGCTTTATAACAATGAGTACAAAATACTTTCAACCAATAGAGAGTAGTCTGGTTGCTATGACAACAAAACATTATTATATGAAAACCGTTAAAAAACGAATTAAGAGTCCTTTTTTAGCATCAGAAGAGGGCAGATGATAAAATTGTCGATCCACAGAAATTAGTAAAAATAAACCTAATAGATGAAAGGATATACTCAATAACAATGAAGAAACAAGATTGATAGAACATTGGAACAAAATTAAACCAAATTTCAAGAAATAAAACCCAAAATTAAAGGACGACGACTCGAACACCAGAGCTGATGAAATTAATCCACCGAACATCAATGAACTTGTAAAGTATAATAAGTATAATACTAAATTACTTAACTACACCCACAAGACTTCTCACAACACTTAACGAATTTATGCACAATTTTAAAACTTGGTTCAAACTTAATAAACACTGAATAATTATTCAAATATTTAATAACTAGTATTAAAAGATTGTTAAAATTCACTATTAACTCTTTAAAAAATAAGAAACGATTTATGCACAAGTCGAACTTAACCTATGTTGTAAAGTGAACTCATTGTTTTAAACCATAAGTAAACTGTTGTAAAGGAAGATTATTATATTTAATTAACTTGATGTCAAGGATTGTACTTCCAAAAATCATTTTGTAAACCTTTTTTGGCCTTAATCAAAAGAACTTATTGAACGACCACATGTTTGATTAAAATAGAGGAGACATTTTAGCGTGTCATCAATCGACCCAAAATCAAATACAGCCAACTGCTGAGTGATAAAATATTTATAGCCGGAGCATAACAAGTACGAAAGTAATATAATTTTATAATTTCATGTTAGCGTAATTATTCACAGCAGAATTGACCATTAATAAACCGATACTTATTTTAATACCTGTTCATTATTTCACAAATTAATTTTTATGTGTTTAATTCATTGACATAGCACCGTAACAATTCTTCCTACAAGAAATACAGGTTGCTAAGACTTCGCGGGTAAAAAGATTTGAATTTCTCCGACGACCAACAGTGCGAGATACGGTTGCGCTAGACAACAACTTTTTAATTGTTTTGGACAAACAATTTGGCGCCTATCAACGGGAAAATCACCATTAAGAAAGAAAACAGGTATTGGCGAGGTCAAATACGACGCAAGAAAGTCGTTACGTAATTACGACGCAACGTGAACTGTAACGAAATTTGATACGTTATTGTTACAAATTGACAACTACAACGTGTGGCTTAATACACATAAAGAGTTTTGTCATTACAAATTGACGCACAAACGTGTGGCTTTTGGAGGATACAAGAACTGATCATTACAAATTGGCACTCCATCGCGGGGCTTTTACAGGACGATAGAGATTTTGTCGTTACAATATTTACTTCTGATGATGTTAAACTGGATTATATTCTCTGATTAATATGCGTAATTATTTGCAAAAATTTGAGATATCTCCTAGAGTTTACTTGAATAATTAATAAATTTTCGTTGTAAAAAAATTGTTTAAAAATTATGTTTAAACAATATAATATTTACTATTATATCAGTTTTTAGACTGAATTATGCAATGTATGTACTCATTATTCTGTTATTTTTGTTGTGACTATCATAAGAAAATTTAAATGTGGCATTAGAATTAATATGAGATTATTAACTTGGAATCAAATATATTTGTGAATTTTAAAATTAAATGTATCATTTTCCAGATCAAACGAGTGTGATGTAGTGCGGGGTGAGTGTACACAGACATATGTGCCTTATCTGTTTCTGGTGATACCGCTGGGTCCTGTAACGCTGACAGGTCAGGATTACATATTAGTTGAAAGTGGATGTGTGTGTAAACCAAAGTATGCCTCTCACAATGTAGATCCAAGTGCAATGCCACCTGCTCCATCACTCTGAGAAGTCAGTTACTGCCATGAAATCAAGGGAACATTTCTTAAGAAAGTAATGAGTTGTTAAAGGTTTGTCAGTCTCAGTATGATACTGACATATCTTTACAATTTAAATTGTAACTGGGTAACTTGAAGACTTACTTTATACTTTTTGTTAAACCAAAATCTGTAATCTTTATCAAATATTTAAACTTTTGGTTCCTGGAAATGAATGAATGGAAAAGGGGGGAATTAAACTTTTGGTATTTTCTTCACTTATATAAGTAATATTTATATGCTTCTGTATGCTCTAAACTTATAAGTTTACAGATTTTAATTATGACTGTTAACATTACATTCATGAAAGTGGAAACATTTTTTGTTTAAAGTGGTAGTTGTAAATTGAACTAAAAATGTCTTTATGTAAACTACAAAAGAAAAAATTAAACTATAAAATACAATCTAGTCTACTCTTTTAAAGCCAATAACATAGGATTCATATAACATACTTTCTTTTGAAAGATGGCCTATGTTCACATAATTAAGCTAAAAGAGTGAAACTATGAGTAACTCTTCCAATTTCATAAGACTCAATTATATGCAACTCAATCAATACACACATATAATTCAGACCATCAAATTAAAATTCAATTGTTTGTTTCATATTCAACCATCAATAACGAAGTATATGGTAATTGTTTCACTTGGTTTTACTTTAATAAATGCTTGTATATAAATCCTGCTCATGAGTGCAAGCTTCCTTTGAACAGGATTTTTTCAAGCTTCAGTAACCACAATACTTGATTGCAAAAGTGCCAAAAGAACTGAATATATCAATCTTTTGAGTGTACTGACTAACTGTCCATAGCTGAATATATTGCCCTTTTGAACTTACCAGTTCTACATGCTAGGTTTTGGCTTTTGTTTATTATTTTCTTTCTTTCTCTGTCTGTCCACATCATCATCATCATCATCATTAGTAGCTCCACAGCCCACCGTAGGCCTCAGCTTCCCTCAGGATTTTCCTCCAGACTTCCCTATCCTTAGCCAATGCCCACAAATTTTTTACTCCATGCACTTTCACATCCTCTAGGATTCCATCAATCCATCATAGTCTGGGATTCCATGTCCTCTCTTTCCTTCTGGTGTGCATTTCATTATCCTCTTGTCTGTCCACATACACACACAAAATATATGAGAGTGTGTGTTGGATGTTTTATACCAGTACCAGTGTCTGTTACTTAGCAATAAGTCAATGTCTTTTATTTTGTGCTCAGTATTCTGTGTTTATAAATATGCTAATGACAAGTAATCTGTACACCAAAATTGTATAAGCTATGCTAATGTAGTAGACTATCTGATAGCCCATAAGTTTTACTCAGTTTTTGATCAATATTTGTAAATCAGTATTTGATCATCACTTACATAAATATTTGTTTAGGATTACATGTCATAAGGTGATTGCCTTATTATCTTTAAGGGATTCTGCTACAATGGCCTTGTTTTTGAAACTATCTCTAAAAAGTTATTTTACTTCTGAGATTATGCACTTAGATATGAATACCATACAAATCAATTTCTGTTGGTCACATTAGTTAAGAGCTGGTGTGTAAAAAATAGAATACAACAAACTGTTTTGTCCCTTTTAATAGCTAGTAATCACTAGTTTGTATTATCTGGCTAGTTTTGTCACAAATGGAAATAATTCGAGACAGTTTTAGGCAGTTTTAGATATAATTTGTTTAAGACTGTTTTGTACAAACTGATGTTTATGTTAGTTGAATGGATTCTATGTCTGTTACATATTTCACTATTTATTTATTTATTATTAAAGAACTTAATAAAATAAAAGAAGTATTTACTCTACATTAGTTTGTTTAATATTCTTTTAATTCCTAGATAAATTGATAAATTTTCTTATTACCAGGAATAATAGGAATTCTAGTCCTTATTTGTGAAATGATTATTTTTTTTTACCTTTTGACCTCTAAAGAACCAAAGATTGCTTTCAAAATAATTCTTGCAAACATTTATAATAACACATAAACAAGCTGTATGTGTAAACTCTGTGCTTTTCTTGGTTGTATGAGTAATGTTTACATAAGAATAAAACTATGTATTATAAGGCATAAATCAAAATAGTGATACAAAACAGAAAATACAGGAGAAGAAATAAATGAAATCTATAGGGGGCAATGGTTATTAAAAGAGTAAAACTGGAAACATCAAGTATAGTCAGAAAATTTTTAAGAATTGAAAGGATATTATATAATCTATTCTTCAGAAGAAAGATGTGGCCAAAGAAACAAAGATGAAAATATATGAGCCAGTTCTGGTCACAGTGTTCACACATGGTTGTGAATTGTGGGTTACTGCAGCCTCTACAGCATCTGCACAAGTTGATCATCCAGTATTAGAAAGTGGTTTTGTGATCTTTTTCAGTTGTTCAGTTAAATAAATGAATACTGTCATCTTCTAAGCAGCGAGTGAAATAAAACATTCGTATCACTGTCAACACCTTGTTTATTTAGATTTCAGAAATAATTTTTCACAAATAGAGATGTAACACAGAAAATACAATTTTGATTCACAACTGTGATATCAATTATAACACAGCCGTTAATTATACAAACAAAAGATAACACACACACACACACACACACACACACACACACACACACACACACACACACACACACACACACACACACACACACACACACACACACACATTGTAAAATTGCGCCTGTACTTGTTCTTCTTATATTAATTAGTTATGTTTCTGAGTTTAATTGTTGAGCGCCAATTCTGAATGGTTACAGAATAATTTTATATTTAGTTTAATTAAGGTTAAAGTCACTTGATGTGTACACGCCACTTGTTGGTTGCAGAAAATCTGTAAAGTAAACAATGATGATGTGTAACACTGATTCACAAGATATTTAATAATGTTGATGAACCACGGTCTTGTAGTCATACTGTATTAATTAGACGCCATTGACCTACCTGTTTTTGTATCTTCTTTTAAATAAATACAGGGAAGAGCTGAAGTTAATTGTAATTCTAACTACTCAAATAGTACGTATGCTACATTGTAAATTTTCCTTCCTTGAGGTATTTATGTTGACCCTTAAATTTGTTAAAACATTCGATATTGGTAAGCACTCGTTTAAGAATTGTAATTAAATTAAGGTTCTTGAAATGTGAAGAGTTGTTCACGTGATCGTTTCCTTATTGATGTAAGGTAGTGTCGTTCTGAAAGTACATTGCAGGTTAAATCAAATCTGATTTCAACCTTTTGGTTAAAATAATTATTGTTCACACCAAATTTAATTAACACCCTAGAATGATCAGCTGGTATCACAAAATTACCTCTACTTACTCAGTGATATATTTGAATTTTCGTGCAAATAATTTACCATACGAATTGCTGCCAACATAACCTGTGAAGGTCGGCTAGTACGAGTTTTCAAGTAAGGCAAGACGATCGCTAATACTAGTAATGATAGTTCATACAGAATTATTATCCCTTAACATGCTTTTATTTTCATTTTATATTCATATTAACTTTCTTCGGACTTCAATAACAAAATACATTCATAATATTTATAAACTGATTGACCCAGCTAGAGACAATCCCTGGGTTCAACGTTGGTAACATTAGCTTTGCTAATGAACGTAAAAAGTGGCATTCCATATTTTTACAATTATTAAATTATTAGGTTCTTTTGACCAAGATATAGTATTGAAAATGTCTTCTTTGAAGAACAAAACATCACAAAAGATTAATAGTTATAGAATTATTCACATAAATACTTAATTCTACGGTTGAGAAACAAAATAAATATCGGATTATATCCAAGTGTTAACGTAACCAAGTTTGGTTAGCTTGCTCATTGAAAGCTCCTAATATTGACAAAAATAGTTAATTCAAATTAAATAATCATAAAAATTTAATTATTGACAGTGATTAAAGAGTGTTATAGTGGTTAAACAGTTTCAAAGTGTCTATAGTAAGTGAAAAGGGAATACATTTCTCAAGTCCGATATAGTACATTATTGTTTAAATATCACTATACTTGCGTGTTTGTACCCTTCTTTCTTTATTGCACTTTCACTTTAATTGACATTTAATCCACTACCCTATACGCACTGTACTCCGTAAAGGTCCACTGATATTAGGTTAAGACGACCTTTGTTTACATATGACCTAACCTAATTCGCACTTTGAGGTTAGTACATCTGGTCAGCTGTACGAGGTTATCACAGAAAATTGGTCACAGGAGAAGCGCAGTGTCCCCTTTGGAATACTTTTGTAGACTGCCCTCTCACCTTTGTCGGAATCTTGCTTCGACTGGCAGGTGACGATCGCTGAATGGTTGATTTCTTTTAATTTTCATAATTATTCGGTACATCTCGTTAAAATAGACGCTTTCACGCGTTGTTTTCCGGGGTTCAAGATTATAATAAATTGTTTTACACAAGTATGTCCAAGGGCTCGGAATTGATTAAACTTTTATAATTAATATTATTCCCTTATACAATAAGGTTAAACAATTCATTACTGCCATTGCTCAGCATTTTCTGAGATGAACATTTTGGTGCCCCATACAATAGGGTTTTGATCATTAATAACAAAGTAAAAATCCTAACATTTACCTTATTTGCTATTTACATATAAAAATGCTTATTTTCCTTATTTAACTAATTATTTTTAAATAAAATTGATACTTACTTACTAATCGAGTATAACTTATTTACAATAATTTATAGAGTTGTAGTTTTATAAAAATCATATTTGGCTGATTAGGCCTAACTCAACCTGGGTTATTAAAATATTAATTGCCTTTCTTATATTAATATCACTTAATTTTATTGTGATATTACTATCCACAATTGTTACTTACAACTTTCTATCTCTTTTACAATGATACACCTGACATAAATTAATACTTATTTCTTATAAACCATAGAAATAAATGGTCTAGGCATAATGGCCTACCCCAGTTTGAACATTATTTCTTTCAGATTTTAATAATTCTGATTTTTAATGCAAGACAATTGTTCTTGATCATTGTCTTTCACTTTTGACACTATAATAATTACAATTATTATCTTTAATTGTTTACATATACAATAAATCAGTTATCCATGTCTACTGGTCCATGGTCCTCCACCCTTTATTTTCCTTCTTTGGATTAAAATAAGTACCTTTGCTATCAAACAATGACTCTAAATTGTTCTTGATACACTCATTCAACTTCTATTACAATACTAAATACCTAACATTACACTTATTTGTTCTAAACAATATAAACAATTAAGCTTGGCTCCTTGGCCTAGGATAGTGACTTTTAGTTTCAATCTTATTTTGATAATACAAGTTTCTTTTTGTTATTCAATTATTCTAACATGTTCTTCATAACTTACTTAAACTTTGATAATATAGTTTGTCACTTAACATTGTCTTTATTACTGATTCTAGAAGTTATTAGCTTCAGAATCTGTATTCTGAAGGTTCAGTACATGCATTTGGTTTCATTATTTTCTTGGGTTTATCTTTATTATTTACTAACATCTTTCTTACTAGAATATTCTTTGAATATTACTGCTTCTAGCATCATTGATCTAACATAGTTTGTTTAAATAATTTATATTAAAAACTTATTCTCTTTAGTTACAATTACTGACAAGGTTCAGTGTTTTATATTTCTTCTTTTTTATGTTATAACTTATATTATAACCATTATTATTTAGTTATAATGTCATTATTTACTACTTAATAGGTAGTTTACACTTTTAATTACTATTCAGGGATTTTACAAAGCTTTTCAGTTCTTTCTGTTACTTCAAACAACACAACGGTACATAACGTTACATACTGGCTTACATTTGTGTCATTGTTGTTTTATAGTACCTTTTCATCTCACTATTTTTAATACTTTTCTTGATTTACATTAATTTATTCATAATCATAAATCAAATTTATTATTTGATTTCATTCTCTTTGGCCTTTATAAATTAATTATTCTATTCATAATGTTATTTTATTGAGTATCCAATTTATGGCTGCATTATGGCATATAAGTTCTATCCTTTTTACCATTTTTTAATGCAGTTTACTGGGGTAAATCTTATTCTTGTTAATGTACACAGGTATATTATTCTAGTTCTTACTAATTTTGCTACATTGTTCTTATCTACATATCTTAGATGTAGCGGGTAGTTGTTGTTGTAGCGGGTCATTTTTGGGTATTTTTTTTATTTTAACCGTATGGGGCATTTATATATTGTTACTTATTTCGTTTTCGGGCGGGCTTGTATAAAATATTGTAAAACTGTATTATTGTGCAACGTATTTGTCCGTATAACAGAACAGTGTTAAGCAACAATTTGAAACAAAAGCATAGACGCAGGTTGTTGTTGAGCAATGCGGCTGAAGAATTTGCCCCCTTCAAAATTCTAAGAACTTTGCAAGTGTGTCGACGCACAGGCGCGAATACCCACGCAAGCGCGCTCAAAAGGACGCTCTGACAAAAAACTCAAGATGGCCAGAGAGTGAAATTTTCATCGTTCATTTGGATTCACTACAGAAGTGTCGCTTAGACCAAGCCCACTTAAATGACGTCAGCAGGGCCAAAGCCAAGATTGTACTTTGGTACATGGAATATAACTTCAATATTCCATATATAAAATGGTTACCTAACAGCAAATGAGCAATGAGCGACGAAAAATAGTGGCAGTGAACAACAATTCCCGCCAGAGAAAGGAAGATGTAACTGTTACGTTACCAGTTCCAAGCCCAGTCTACAAGTAGCAGTCTCGGCGCCAGGCTGGTCTCACGTAGGCTCGCCAACAAAGTTTTAATTTATCAGGAGAAAAAGTGGTAATTACCGCAAATGTTTATGTGACCGTGCTTAATCCAACTTGAAGTAGTGAAACCAGTATTTTTTCGGAAGGATAACAATCAACTTACTCTTAAAATTATGAGTGCGGGTATGAACCGCGTGGCAACGGTTTACGTGAGGGCTGGGGCGGGCTTCATCTAAAAAATGTTAAGGGGTTTTTAATTTCGTATGAATGTGGGTGTGGCAAAGCTGGGCTGTGTTTTTTGTTTATGTGTGTATAATTATGAAGTTGTAAAATTGTCCATTACAAGGTAAGCTATAGTCAGTAAGGTATAATAATTGCGTAACATGTCGCACGAAGATTTGTAATGTCAATAATTCAGACTAATTAAAGAAAAATCTAATTTCTCTTCCACAAAATTGCGAGTTAAAATTCTTTCAAAACCTTAGTTCGTTTTATGTGCTGTCATAGTTCGTCGAACGAAATGGGTTTACCTCCACTACGAGATCCGGCCAGATCCAAGTCGTAAGGTAAGTGGAAGTTGGTAACTTAATTTGAGTAAATAAAATAATATACCGAAAAGTAAAAGTTACAATTGGTACCGCGTGACCAGGATGTAATATAACAAAATAAAAAGTTATTGCACCGGCCTACATTTGACAGTACATTGAACGGAATACGGTTGCGAAAGCAAAATTGTAGTGATGTAAACTTATGTAATTATGATAAAAGGGTGATTTTATGTATGTTGTAATACCAGTTTGAAAAAAGACTAATCATTGGTAGTTGTTACGTAAGACAAAATAGATTAAATAAAAATGTCTGAAAACGCAGAGAAGAGCAGTATAGTAGATTCAATTATGAGTGAGAGTGGCCTTGGTTCGATGAACCCGTCACCTGGTGTGAGTGAAGTAAGTCAGTCAAGGCCAACAGCTGAGTTGAGCGTACAATCAATAGTTAACGATGACCTAACTGGATCAATTATGGTCGATCACGCAGAAGCGAAATCTACCCCAATATTGATTAAATCGAATAAAACGAAAGAGAAAAAATTGTCATTAGATGACCTATTAGATTTTATGAAAGTTAATTTCGATAAACAAAATAATGACCTCAATAAACGTTTTGATGATAATGACATAATTTTAAATAAGATGAAAAGTGATGTTAACTATAAATTAGACCAATTAACTAATGATTTGAATGAACAGAAAATAAAATGCGAACAGCAAAATATTCAAAACGAGATTAATTTTAAAGAAATTAAAGACCAGAATACTCAGTTTCAGCAGAGTATTAATGTACAATTCGATAACCTGAGTAGGGTATTAGACAAACATATTGATGAACGTTGTGAAAGTATGAAATTACACCTGTCAGAGTCACTAAATGAGCAATTAGAGTGCCGTGTTTCTGATATAACCAATGATATAACTAATAAAGTAGAGAAACAGATCACGGAGCAATATAGCATAATGAATACAATTTTTGAGAAACAAATAAGTGAAGGTAATACCAATACCGAATGTAAGATTGGTTATGCTATGAGCCAGATTGAAAATAATAATAGTAAAATAAGAGACATAGAAAATAATTGTAAGATTGAGTTCAAGACCATACATAATACAATAAGTGACCTTGAATGTGATAATAACCTTAAATTAATGAATGTTAAAAATGAATTGAGCAAGGCCATCAGCCAACAAGTTAACACTGTTACCGAGCGAGTAATCATGACTCGTGACGTAAGCAGTGAAGTTGAGTTAGAAACATTCAGCTGTGATAACAAAAAAGTACACCCTATGCAGTTCATAAGCAGAGTGAGAGAGTTTAATAAGTTTAGTACTAATAACTGGGAAGTTCAATTATTAAAAATTTTAAAATGCTTCAAAGGTAGTTCGGAGATATGGGCCGAAGTACATAAAACGGAATGGGAGTGCTTTGAAAGTTTTGAGTCTGCATTTATAAATAAATATTGGTCTGAAGAAGACCAAGAAGTGTTACGAAGTAGGATTATGGGAACCGGGAATTTTGGGGGGCCCAATAGTAATATAACAGGGTATGTGATGAAAATATTTAACGAGGCGAAATACTTAGAACCGCCATTGCCATTTAGATCCTTTGTGAGGCATATCAGCAAGCATTTGCCAAGGGAAGTACAGATAACACTTATGACAAGGGAGGTAGCTAATATTAGCGAACTAGAGAATATTTTAGATGTGTTTCAGAACATCCGGGACCAAGAATTGAGTCGCCGTCAGAACCAGCAGAATGGAAATAATGGAGGTAATCAGGGACAGCCGAGGGGACCCACAAATGGACCGGCATACCCTAGACGAGAACAAAATAACCGAGGACCAAAATGGACTTGTCCAGCATGTTCACAAGAGAATTATGCGACACAAAATTTTTGTTTTAGATGCAGGAGAGAGAGACCGGGTCAGTGACAGGGACCACCACCCGCACAGAACCAGCAGGCATACCAACGAAGGGGAGAGGGCCCAGGAGGAGCACAGAGAGGCCAAACTCGTGAACCGCGAGGAAACCAGCACGAGCGAGGATACAACCATGCAGTGGCGGGCACCTCTGCGGGAAACTAAGAGGGACAATGGAACACCGGACCCGACCGTTGTCGCCGGAAGTTTCTGGGGTCCAAATGGATGATAGATACCAAAACAACATTGTGATTACAGATTTATCTGAGGAATTATTGGAGGAGGAAGACTTCGAAGCAGTGAGACGGGAGAATGGACTGACTGAGGTGAAAATCAACATAGAAGGTAAGGAGATTAAAACTCTAATCGATACGGGTAGCGAAATCTCTGTTATTTCTGAACATGTATTAGATGAATTAAAAGAAATAAATAAAAATATTCCATCTTTACCAGTAGCTGGGGTGACGATTGTAGGTATTACGGGAGTTAGAAGTAAGAGAGTCACGAAACAAGTACATTTAAACATGATAATTAACGGGGTAGGGTATGATAATACATTTCTAGTTGTACGGGGACTAAATCTTGAGGTTATACTGGGAAATGACTTTTTAATTAAACACAAGGCGGTGATTGATTTTCATAAACGGGTGTTAGTATTGCACAATGAGGCAGAATCAGTTCGAGTTAATTTTGAGCGGGTGTTAGATGCGGTAAGAATTTCGGGGGTGAGGGTGATACATAATCGGGCTAATAAACAAGAAATGGAAGTTAGTATGAATGTATGCAGTGAGAGTAAGATAGAGTATGAGGAGAATGTGGATCACTTATGGAATGAAAGAGCACTTAAATTTTGTAGTGAGGGTGGTGTGATAGGGAGTTCTCAACGTGAATCGTTGTGGCGGGTAGTAGAGAATTTTAGAGAAGTGTTTGCCGATATACCAGGGAGGGCAAGAAACTATGAATGCGAGTTAAAGGTAAGGGAACACGCACCCTATGTGCAAAGAAGTTATCCGGTGCCCTATGCGAAGAGAAGAGCGGTTCAGCTTGAGTTAGAGAAAATGTTAGAGGGAGATATAATTGAGAGATCTGTGTCACCATATTCTAACCCCTTAGTAGTAGTGATTAAAAAGGATGGTAGGGTTAGGTTATGTTTAGATGCCCGCAACATCAATCAAATAATTATTCCAGACCGGGAGTCACCCGAAGCTATTGAAGAGATTTTTCAGAAGTTTAGCGGCGTACAATATATGACCTCTTTAGACCTAACCGCCGGGTATTGGCAAGTTCCATTGGCAGCAAATAGTAGAAAATATACCGCTTTTTTATTCAATGGAAAGAATTATCAATTTAAGAGACTACCGTTCGGTCTGAACACAAGTGTAGCTAGCTTTATCAAGTGCCTTGACGAAATTTTGCAACCACATAACTTAGATTTTTTAACCATTTACGTTGATGATATTTTAATAGCATCCAGAACATTTGAGGAGCATGTAGAACATTTAGAATATGTATTGGAGAAGTTATATCAGGGAGGTTTGACAGTGAATTGGGACAAATCAAAATTTTTGCAAACTGAGATACATTTTTTAGGTTTCATCATAACACCTACAGGAATACGTGCCAATCCGGATAAAGTAGAATCCATCCTGACGTTCCCGGAGCCTAAAAATATAAAACAATTGCAGAGTTTTCTTGGTCTCTGTAATTTTTACAGGAAGTTCCAGCGGAACTACGCCCAGACGACGGCCCGACTCAGCGCAGTGCTGCAAAAGAATAAGCAATGGAAATGGGGCGATAACGAAAGAGCGGCGTTTAATGACATCAAAATTAAGTTCGCAGACATGATACTAATGAATCATCCTAATTTTAATGAAAAATTTTATTTACAGACAGATGCTAGTAATATCGCACTGGGAGCAGAACTTTACCAAGAGGACGAGGCAAAAGAGCATAAAACCATCGCCTTCGCCAGCCGGATGTTGCTAGCTGCAGAACGCAACTATACTACAACCGAGAAGGAGCTCCTCAGTATAGTGTTTGCCGTGAGGAAGTTCCGCACGTATCTGCTGGGTAATAGAACCATCATTAGGACGGACCATAAAGCGCTGTCGTTCCTCAATACTTGCAAACTCACACACAGCCGGATAACCAGGTGGGTGTTAGCTCTTCAAGAGTACAATTTTTCTTGGGAATATATCAAGGGTGTAGAGAACAGGGTGCCAGACACACTATCACGAGTAGACACAGACAGAAATAGAACAGGTAGAGATATTAAAGAGATAGAAATTTATAGACTATCCCGGGAAGATAAACTTTTTGGGGAAGAATTAAAGGATATAAATGTAATGCAAAGAGCTGATAGTAAATTAAATAAAATCATTACTAGCGTAGAATCAGATGTAGACGAATTGGGGTATAAGCAATATTTTCAAGTGTTCAAAGGGAGTTTGTTTAAAAAAGTAGAGGGGAGAGAGAGAGATTGGAGGTTAGTTATACCTGAAGGGTTGATAGAGAAAATAGTGTGGGACTGTCACTTTAGATACGGGCATTTTGGGGCACGGAAGTGTGTGAATGTATTAAAGGAATCTTGTTTATTTAAGAACATGGAGAAACGAGTCCGAAGAATACTTAGAGTTTGCGAGTTATGTCAGAAATCCAAAGTTGTAAATTATAGGTTAGAGGGAGAACTAAATTATATTAAAGTAGAAAAACCATTCGACCTAGTAGCTGTAGATTTGTACGGCCCTTTGCCGAAAGGTAGGGGTGGAGTGATGCATATTTTTGATGTACTTGACACTTTTTCCAAATATGTCAGGCTATATAGTGTAAAGCGAGCAACAAGTAAGGTGCTGAGCGAGAAGATCACACGCGACTACATGATCAACGTGGGAAAGCCGAAAGTGATATTATCTGACCATGGGCTGCAGTTCATCAGCGGGAGATGGCGCCAAACTCTCGGATGGGAAGGTATTATCCCAAAGCACACCGCCGTATATCACCCGCAGTCCAACCAGGCGGAGAGAGTCATGAGGGAGTTGGGAAGAATTTTCCGAACATACTGCCACGCCAAACATAGCGAGTGGCCACTCTATGTGCAGAAGATTGAAAACTGGCTAAACTGCACCACCCACGAGTCGACGGGGTTCACGCCTTACGAGTTAATAAGAGGGAAGCGCCCACAGAGGATTTTGGAACAATTAATTGAATATCCACCGGAAACCAACACTATTGGTAACGATGTTAAACTTAGACTAGCGAATGAAAGTTTGTTGACGAAGGGAGAGAGGAGAAAACAGCGACATGATATGAAAGGTAAGTGGACGCAGTATGAGGTTGGACAGCTGGTCTTGATACGACGACATGACTTATCAAGTGCACAAGACAAGGAGATCAAGAAGTTTTTCTTATTGTACGAGGGGCCGTACGAGATAGTAGAAATAAAAATGAAAAATTCGTATGTGTTACAGAATAGAGAAACCAGGGAGATAGTGGGTACGCACAACGCTACGAATTTGAAATTATTTTGGTCAGCATAAGGAGTTTATTCAATTGTAAAGGTATGAATGTTAATTATTTTTTTTTGGTTTTTAGAAGGGCTCCTCCCCCATTTTCGGGCGGCCACGATCTTACCAGTCCTGGCCGTGGAATTCGGAACTCGGAGGCGGGCCATGGTTGGCAGGATCTTCCTTCGGGCAGTGAAAACAACGATGGTCCGGCTCCACCAAAATTGGTCAAAATTTGAAAACTACCACACATATTTGAACGGGGAGGGGGACCCCAAACAGGTACATGACGAATTAAAATTCTTATACACTCTAGGTGCAACAATTTTGATGTACCTGTCGCGTACCTGCACTGCCTTAGAGTGATTATATAAAGGAGGCTACACCTAAATGCAAGGCAGTGCATACAAATTTCAATAATTTTAGTGTCACTGGCAAAGTTAAAATTGAGCCATTGGCAATAGTTTGCTTAAGCCCGAAATGAAGAGTTTTGCGGAGAAGTATGGAAAATTCCGGAACAGACGACGGGTTAGTGGGGATGAGAGAGTTAAGGTAGCACAGTTGGGTAGAAAGGGGAAATAATTGCACAAAGTAGATCTGTTGTGGAATTTTTGTATACTTCATCGCAAAACACCCCCGTTTCAGGTGAGTCCATAATCGCCGATTTTAGTAATAGGAATTTTTTTTGATGTATATATTTTTAAATTTAAATAAATTTTAGAATTAAGTGACCAAATATAATTGTCAAGTTTTAGTATCAGTGAGTATGGGAACGTTTTAAAAAATGTGTAACAAAATAAAAACTTGGTATCAATACAAGAAGTGGGGATGATTTTGGGGGGTAGACTGGTGCTCAATGAAGTGATAGAACAATGGAGTGTTGAACTGTATTTGTAGAAAGTTTAATTTTCAATTGTTAAGTAATTAATTAGCTATTAAGTGGTTATTGTGGGGGTTGCCTGTGCTCTCACAAATAGCGAAATGGGTTGGGGTAACAGGGAGTGTTACCTCCATCGGAGGCCAAAATGGCGATAAATGTGCGGCACACCTTATCAGGGTAAATTAAAGTGTACACACTGCCAAACTACCGTGTCGCACATAGTAGTGATGTGTAACAGGCAATTAAATTAAAGTTAGATTTCCTCGACTTTTCGGGCGGTTACTGTTTTACCAGCACTAACCGTGGTTTTGGCTAGCGGCCAGCTATGGTCATATCAAGTCCCTTGACCATAGCTGACTTGAAATTGGTACATATTTGAAATTCATTGGGGGGTGACATTAGAGGAAATCTCCGGCACTATGGAACAGCGGCTGCCACTCTGCCCGCCTGGGGGTAGCAAGACCGGTGGTAGAACCGTTTTAAGGGTGTATGATTACAGAACAAGAACATGATGATGTTCACTACTTTAAAACTTAATAGCGGAAGCAGAGACACGGAGAGGTAAAACCCTGCTCCAAAATATACAGTCTCTGTGGAAGCGAATGGGCGCCACAGTCCACCATAATCTGAAATAGTGTGTGTGGCTGGGAGGTGACGCAAAGGAGTCACGAATTTAAAATTTTATGACATAAAAGTTTTTGCTTGTTCAAGGTTTAATCCAATCAAAAATGCTTGTGCTCTGTTCAAATAATTATATGCTCAGACTCGTAATATAAGGTTCATGCTATAGTTTTAAAGGTATCATTTTATTGTTGTGTGTTAGATATAGTTGTTGATAAAATGTATTTTCATTATGTGTGTATTTTTTTTCTAAGCCAATAATTAGACGCCTGGCAGGCAATCAACATAATAGAAGTAAGTGTTGATAATGTATTACATGTAATTGTTCAATTTTGAAAGGTATTCATGGTGTTTTAATTATGTCAGGAGATCAGCTGATCAGCAATAACGTCACTGGTATATTGTTTAGAAATGTTTTAAGTAATTGATGTTTAAGGTAATGTTTGATGTATTACAGATATTACAAATAATTTGCTACAATGAGAAATAAAGTAACGATTTGTGAAATCTAATAAAAGATAGTTTTTGGGTGATGAATATTTTATGGGACACATATATCTGTCCAAGATAAAATCAAAGTTGAATTTGAAATAGTAGAGGTGAATATGATGTAATGTTGTTTTTGAGTTAATGTAATGTAACAGAATTTTGTGAAATATTGATGTTGACACAGTGGTAATGGAGACTTTATGTAGATTTTGAGTGATATATATTGTTGTTTATAGTTAATGAGGCTATTTTGTTGTATTTGTAGTAATGTAATGAGATTGAGATTTTTGGGGATGGCAATTTTGTATTAGAGGGTAGTGTAATGTAGGAGTCCGCAACAAGGGTTGGGACGGGATTAGAATAGATTTTAGTGAGGAGGGGCCGCCTTAGGTAAAATCCAGGGGCCAAATAAGGGCATTGAGTTTTGGGTAGGGGAAACACGTATCCTATGTACAAAGGGTTAGAGAGTATTTTTTTATATATAGAGAGAAGGTGGCGAATTGAGTTAAATGATAAGTGGGGCTTAGAGTGTCTTGATTAGTAGAGATTTGATAGAGATGGGTGTCATGTTACTAAAAGTTGTTAGAAGTCAGAGTCAAAGGGAGAAAGTTCATATATGCATAGAGATTTAATACGGTCAATGAGAATAAATAATTTACATCACCCACAGTAGAATAAAGTAAGATTGTGGAATAAAGAGAGAGATTGATAATAAAGATATAAAAATTTTCATTTTTTTTACCAGTGACAGAATTTCGATGGAATTGAAAGTAATGTAAAGTCAAGGATTGTTTATTTTAAATAATTTAAAGGTCAAGTTGATGATTATTTATATTAAATATTTGTTCGTTTTAAATATTTTGTTTTATTACGTTTTGTATTTCAAGCTAGGATATTACAGATGTCAAATATATTTCAGATAGAAATCATACATAACATATGTAGGTCAAGGGGTTTTGGACTTGACCTGGTTTCGATCAGCTGATGAGGTCATACACCTACTGAGCTTGTATAGTAGGGAATTAATTTTATTTGTTTATTTAATCACTTTAAACCAGTTTTGAATAATTTCCAAATATAAATGAAACCTGTAAATAAATTTAAATTTTTTTTGAATTTTAAAATTTTTGAAAATTTTAATTTTTTTGAGAAAAAAAAAAACTTGATTTTTCGCCTGCCAGCGAACGCATATTTTAGGGAGGGATTGTTTTATTTATGTGTGTATTTACCATGTTTAGTTTACTGATTTATTGTACTGCACTGTATTGTTAGACTAAGACATGTTAGGTTAAGGATTTGTTCAAGTAGAAGAAACGCTTAAATTAAGTCATTCCAAAAGAAAAAGAAAAAAAAATGAAGAGAATTTTTTTTAGCGTATCAATTTTTTTTGAACTTTGAATTTAAAAAAAAAAAAAACTTTTGTCAATTTTAAAGAATTTTTGTAATTTTTCAATTTCACAATGTATCATGTAATGTGAGTATGTGTGAGCCCAGTATTTGCTAAAGGCAGCCCAGCTTTCATACAAGGGGAACCATATCGGCTGAGGAGCTGTAATAATTGTAGCCAGGGATTGAGGATTTTTGGGGGTAGCATGTTAAAAGGCGAGGTGTGCCGTGGTGCGAGTCTGTTCGATTTCTCGGTGTTGGGATCTCGTACGGAGAAGTCCAGTGATCTCGTTCAGATGAGTCCATGGTCGCTGAGCCAGGGGGGTCATGTACCCATAAGTAGTAAGAACCAGGGGGTTGTTGGCACCAGTTCCTCACCGGTCCTCTTCGGGGTTATCGATGAGATTTCTTCTGTCATGAACAGCAGAATTCTCATCGAGGGGGTATTGTAGCGGGTCATTTTTGGGTATTTTTTTTATTTTAACCGTATGGGGCATTTATATATTGTTACTTATTTCGTTTTCGGCTGGGCTTGTATAAAATATTGTAAAACTGTATTATTGTGCAACGTATTTGTCCGTATAACAGAACAGTGTTAAGCAACAATTTGAAACAAAAGCATAGACGCAGGTTGTTGTTGAGCAATGCGGCTGAAGAATTTGCCCCCTTCAAAATTCTAAGAACTTTGCAAGTGTGTCGACGCACAGGCGCGAATACCCACGCAAGCACGCTCAAAAGGACGCTCTGACAAAAAACTCAAGATGGCCAGAGAGTGAAATTTTCATCGTTCATTTGGATTCACTACGGAAGTGTCGCTTAGACCAAGCCCACTTAAATGACATCAGCAGGGCCAAAGCCAAGATTGTACTTTGGTACATGGAATATAACTTCAATATTCCATATATAAAATGGTTACCTAACAGCAAATGAGCAATGAGCGACGAAAAATAGTGGCAGTGAACAACAATTCCCGCCAGAGAAAGGAAGATGTAACTGTTACGTTACCAGTTCCAAGCCCAGTCTACAAGTAGCAGTCTCGGCGCCAGGCTGGTCTCACGTAGGCTCGCCAACAAAGTTTTAATTTATCAGGAGAAAAAGTGGTAATTACCGCAAATGTTTATGTGACCATGCTTAATCCAACTTGAAGTAGTGAAACCAGTATTTTTTCGGAAAGATAACAATCAACTTACTCTTAAAATTATGAGTGCGGGTATGAACCGCGTGGCAACGGTTTACGTGAGGGCTGGGGCGGGCTTCATCTAAAAAATGTTAAGGGGTTTTTAATTTCGTATGAATGTGGGTGTGGCAAAGCTGGGCTGTGTTTTTTGTTTATGTGTGTATAATTATGAAGTTGTAAAATTGTCCATTACAAGGTAAGCTATAGTCAGTAAGGTATAATAATTGCGTAACATGTCGCACGAAGATTTGTAATGTCAATAATTCAGACTAATTAAAGAAAAATCTAATTTCTCTTCCACAAAATTGCGAGTTAAAATTCTTTCAAAACCTTAGTTCGTTTTATGTGCTGTCATAGTTCGTCGAACGAAATGGGTTTACCTCCACTACGAGATCCGGCCAGATCCAAGTCGTAAGGTAAGTGGAAGTTGGTAACTTAATTTGAGTAAATAAAATAATATACCGAAAAGTAAAAGTTACAATCTCATATCATAATGATGGTATACAATTTATTTAATGACTTTATATTCTGTTAATATAATTATATATAAAAAATATATAAATATAAAAAATAATTTGTATAAAATAAAATGTTTAAAATAATGAAAATAAAATGACAATGACACGACAAATGACAACATGACCTAACCCAAGTGATTGACCAAATAAAAAGAAACAAAAGGAGAAGGGAAAAACGAAACCAAATAAGCAAGAAACCTACTGAAGGAAGTGAATGACCCCATACAACCAAAGGAGAAGGGAAAAACAAAACCAAATGAGAAGGGGAAAACTAAAATAAAATGAAACAAAATAAGATGAAAGTGAAGAAGAAGTAAAATGAACATGAAACTAACCAAGTATAAAGGAAATAAAGTGAAACTGAATGAGAAAACACAGACAAATAATATAGAATATGAAAATGAGAAATGGTACACTCAAAAGTAATATTGGAAACGAAACCAATAACTAACCAATGTAAAAAATAAGTATTATTATCGATTAAAAGATAAATGTCAGTGATTTGATAAAACCCAATAAAGTAATGTGAAAAATAAAAGTACACTAACCCAAGAATTAGAGTTTGATGTAATAAAAAACTCTATAAAGACATAAACTTATTAATAGTATAAATAATATTTGTAAAGAGAGAGATAGTGAGATGGTGAGAATATAAAATCAACTAAGTGATAAAAAAAAGTAATTATAGGGATTACCCACTAATAAACACTTAATATAAACATTTAAGGAGTGCAAAAGTGAAAGTGTAAAACCCCAAAATAATTAGTGTTATTTAGTTAGTGTTAGGAATAAACACTTAATAATCTATAATAAACACTAAATGATTAATGGTGAACCATATTAATAATTAAGAATGTTGTTAATGATAGTATTAGAAGTAAACACATAATAATCAGTAATGAACACTGAAGATTGATGGTGACATCATTATTTAAAAAAGAATCTTATTGTTAATAAAACTAAGTTTAATTGTATACAATAGTATTTAAAAGGGAGAATCCCATGAAAGTTAAACAGTTGGTGTTACCATGGATAGAAGGTAGAGATTATTTAAGAAATAAGAAATTAAAAATGAAATCAATAAACACCCCAGGTTATAAGGGATAATCAATTAAGTAAGTTTAAAAGTGGTGTGATGATGTTTATCACCCAAAAAAGAATAAAGAATGAAGTGAATTGTAAACAAACATTACCTAATAACTGTTAAAAAATTGTTTAATTAAATTTATGAATAGGATATGGCTGAAGGAATTGTACAGACCGTAGGCCTAGATGTTATGTTTTATGTGATAAAGAATAGTGAGTAATAGCCATATTGTTAACAAGGACAAAATAGATAAATAAGAAGGTAATACAATACAGATCAAATTACACTAGAAAATCAGTTAAGAAATAATTAACAAGCCATGAGGTAGAAAATAATAGAAACATACAAATAGGATAAAAACAGATCCAAAACACATCAACAAATAAACCAATCAATTATAATAACAAAACAAAACACATTAGAGTAAAATGAGATATAATTAGTATCAAATAAGTAAATATAATCAATGGCCACTAAGGCCTATGAAATGCCTAACTGTCAAAAACAAATAACTACAAATTGTATAAAATCAACAAGGAAATTAACAAATCCAAGGCGAGTAACTAGCCAAGGATAATTTGTAAATCATGTTAAAAGAAAAATGTTAGAATAAGGACTTAAATTAAAAGAGAAATGTAATTAACAAATATTAACATAATTGTACAAACATTAATATTTTGAAGAACCCAACCTTATGGGATATCAAAATAATCTTTGAAAGGAAATACAAACAGTAGTGATAATATTTAATATTTAGGAAGGAAGACAGAAGAATAAAAGCAATCAGAAGATATACAGTAATTCTGAATAAAAATTCAAAATTGATAACAATGGTTATAAGTCATGATCAACCAATCAGAATTTATTCGTAACCATGACAACAGACCGTTGGTTACGAATTTTCCGTTAATTTATAGTACTCAATAAGTGATGCCCATCCAGATTAGACACCAGATCTTGAATGACATAAATTTTAATTTAAAAAGTATAAAAAGTAATCAAAATTCAATAAGATGAACAAGTAAGAAAAAGACGAGGAACAATAACATTTAATTGATGCCAAGGACCAATTTAAATAAAAATTAAATGAAGAAATTACCACAACTAACATGAAAAAGATGCCAGCAGCCCAAATCATTCAAAATTGATGACTATTCTATTTCACCTGAACAACAGTTTATCTCAAGCCTACTGAATTGATAAGTATCATTAAATTACCCAAATTCCAGAAATAAACTCACTTTAAATATTTCTCACAGTTATCTGAACTCTCACTATAAACTGAATATAATTTCTTTCAAAGATTAAATAAAATAAACAAACACTGAAAATTTATTAACTAAGAAAATAACCTAGCGTTAAATTGCGAACTTTTGAAACATACTTTACTACATTGCAGGAACAAATTGTAGCTACACTTTATATTATTTAAGTACAAATAATGTAAGGTAGTGTCCTTTTTATTGTAATCATTATTAATATTTTTCTTGTAATCACAAGGACCCAGATTTTGAACGATAATAAACGTAAACAGACAACAGTCGCCATACTTGACTGAATTGTTCGTTCAAATCGACCTTCGCCGAACCCCTAGAGATATTAGACTCATTTTAATTGTCGGTGCAAAATTGTTAATAACCAAAAATAATTTTATTGTCAAACTGAATAATTACCAATCAATAATTAAAGAAACTAGTACAGAGTGTAACCATTGTTCTTATTTCATAGGGAAGTGTATTGTATAAATTGTGTATTGTATAGCAGAGACCAGCGAGGATGATGGCAAGCGCTCACGCCGCCAAATCTACGAACTACCTGCTCGATTAAGTAGGTCGAATGAAGGCGGGAACAAATTTGAATGCTCCAGGCCGTCACAACAAAGATCGCTAAACCTCAATAGTTATTAATTTAAATTGTTTTGAGTAAACAATTTGGCGCCACCCGGGATTATTAAACCCCTATGAAACAACAGGTAAGGTTTCCACTCGCGTTGTACTGGTAATCGAAGGATCGCTACGGAAATCACTAGCGCAAAACATAGATGTAACAACACCAGTGTGAGGCGAACACAACATATACATAATTACAGAGACGACAACATATAATCGTTACAATATATATATATATATATATTGCAACAGTTCAAATTTGATTATACTAATAAGGATATGGTGAGTGTGTGAAATTTACAAACACGTCAATATGGAGGAGATGAAAAATGATTATTATACACACAAATATTGTTTTTAAAGATGTATATTGTATTATAAATTGTCATGTATTGATAATAGAGATAATAGTTTGTATTGTTCGATAATATAAATTGATTTTACTTGGTTGCTGCAACGTCCTCCTCTCTTCTCATCACTCCCATCCTGGCATCCTCTTCTTCAGCGTCACTCCTTCCTGGTGTCCTCTTTGCCCTGTCGTCCTCTTCTACAGCGTCACTCCTTCCTGGTGTCCTTTTCATCCTGGCGTCCTCTTCTATGGCAGGCGGCTCCAGCGGCAATATTTCAACGAGTCTCGTTGTTATTATGTTTGACTGCTAACATTAATTAGTTTCTTCATAAATTGTTCACTCACAATGATTATAAATTTCACTCGTACAGTTTATTATTAATTTATACTTTATATTTTCTTAATCTCAGGGTTAATATGGGTATTAATTAATGCGGTGTATTAATTGTACACTTTCCACGATAACTTGAAGTGTCTTTAAATTCCCTAAGCAGATATCTTAACTAACACGAAACAGCACTATATTATATTATAATTTTTATCTAAATATTTTACCCACTCGGTTCTTAACGCAAAACTTTGTTAAGAATTACCAAGGTTTATTTTATATATGATATTTCTACGTTCGTAAGAGAACAACTCTCTTCACCGGGCACAACTTCCCCTTGCAACTTCTACAGACAGACTGTGACTCTACAACGAATGAATCTTACTGAATTTAGTGTATTCTGATTGGCTAAGCCCAAGTCACATGATTGATGGAACAAACAGATATACAAATTTCCTGAAAAACTTTGTATAATTTAGCAAAGGCCTGCATGGAAATTATCTACGACTTTTATTACCCTATCATTGATAAGGGTTACACAATTGAGTTTTTCTTCACTTAAAAAAACATATTTCTAAAATAGTTATGAACCTCAGAGTATACACTAATTGAAGCTATTTACCTAAATAATTAAAGCTCTACTTGCGAAGCAAATCATGAGATGTTCGCCCTCCTCATCCTCTTGATACAGCATTGTGCCGAGGCTAATGTCGCTGGCATCGCAATTTAAGAAGAAAGGTTTTTTGAAATCTGGATGGCGAAGTATTATGGGTTCAAAGCGATCACATATTATCACACCCGCACACGTGCACAAATTCATACAAAAAAATACATGCCAATATAGAACACCTTGTTATGAAGAGTTTGGTATACTCTACATGCTTATCCATTTCTAAATACAAAACTTACGGCTAAAAGACAAAATATTACATAAAACAAATTTAAACAAGAAAATGCTTGTCATCCATGTGCTCTGATACAAACAACATAGCTTATCATCTTGTGTTCCATTGCTGTAAAAATGAACAACAGTATATAAGAATAAAATAATAATTTCAGAAAAATTAAAGGTATAAATTTAATAATATTTTGAACATATGGTAGAATTATAAACAAAAACTGATCAATTATTCATGTCAAACATAGAGGTAAACTCAAGTACTGGAACTGTATGATATAGAACAGCATGAAGAAAATATATTTTGACAATTATTATAATAAAATTAAAATAAACATTAAAATAAAACTAAAGGGTAATAAGATTATATAATATAATAGATACAATTTAGAATGGAAAATGTAAAAATCAGATAAATGTATTTAATAATAATTAGTAAAATTATACATGTTTTTAAGAGTAATATGATGCAAATATGTGACAAATTTAGTGAGGTATCAATATGGCAAATGTAAATTGTTATAATTGAATTGTGTTGGAATGAAAGAAAATTTGTTTAGTCTAATTTTATATTTAAGAAGATACACATCAAAAAGTCTAATTTTATATTTAATTACATACAGATAAAAGAGAGAGAACCTGTAATATTTATGAAGTATAATTTTGTATTCAATATAATAAACATCAATATTTAAAAGAAGTCTAAATATATATTTTATAGAACACAGATCAAAAAGAGGGAGCCTGTAAAGGAGTATAATTTTATATTCAAACATCTATATTTAAAGGAGTCTAATTTTAATACTCAAAGAATAAAGTCTAATTCTTCATTTAATTTGATAAAGATCAAAGAGACAGAGCAAGTAAAGAAGCCTAAAATTATATATAAGATGATAAACATCAGAGAGAATTGAACCCATTGCAGTTTTGAAGAGCCCCAAACTATTCGCATTTACACGGTATATATTATTCCATTGTTATTTCTTCAAAATTTATGAACTAACGTTATTTGGTACTGATTAAAGAAAGTAATTAATTATTTCCAAGATTAAATAATATAAATAGAAGGATTAGTTGTGTACCCTGAGATAGAGTTTTCATGAACATATGTTTAACATAAACATTTCAAATATTAAAAAAAAAAATACTAAAATATATAGACAACGTGTACTGATCGCCCAAATAAAGGGGCAATTACTATAGCAAACAGAAACAAATATAACTAAGAAAAGAGATCAGTACAATAAATATATAATATTAATCCACAAATGTGCTATCACATGCTTTCACTCAGTAACTCACTAATTGAGTTGTGAATCTGAACTGAACTTACTTTCTCTGTATCTACAGTCTTAGATATAGTGTTCTGATCTTTTTACAGATTAGGGTTCTTTAATTTTAATTTTGATTTTTCTGGCTTATAGCATGAACTGATAGCTCTTATATCTCAGGGCTGCAGTGGATAAAATAAAAAATATAGTTATACTTTTAGAACCAAGAGATTTATTAATTAATATATTGTTTTTTATATACAATTTATAAAAGAAGAAACATCTTTATCTATAATTAATTACAGTTTCAAAATTTCCCTACTAGAGCACAGGAAATTCTTGTTGTACTTTCAACAAGAAATATAGCTCTTCAGTCTCTCACCTGTGGCGCTAGATGGATTATCTACTGAACCTATAAATACACAATGTTTCACTTGCTTTTAGTTAATTTTTACAAATAAATAATATTTACAAGTTACAGGTTGGTATTAGTGTGTTTCTTATTCGTTAAAATAGTTTATGTCTATAGTACACAGAGTGTGGATTAATCTGTGGGTGTGTTGCTTAATTTCACTTTCTTTTAACGGTGAACATTAATAGGTTAGTTCTATTCTGTATTATTGGAATTATTAATGCACAGTATTACCTGATATGTGAGAAACACACTTTCATTCAGTATTATTTTAATTTTTTCTTTATTTCTCTTTTCACGTTATTATATTCCGTTTTGTGAGTTGTTTATTTAATGCTTAATTTACTTTCGCACTCTCTATTTATGGTTTAGTTACCGAATACACTTTAATTATTTCACTTCTAGAAGATATGTCTGAACTTATTGATGGTCAAATTAAAAGTGACGCTTTCTTTCCAAGCACATATATTTTGTGTAATTACAAGTTAACACATTTATATAATAATATAAATATAACTCCCACTTACCTTAATCCGGTCCAAGGTTACGTCGCACGAACTGCAAAATACAAGTATGATTTCAAGGTTACATCAATAACATACTTGACTCGCATTTGTGTAAAACAACTAAAATTTTATTTCATTTTATATTATTTTAAACTTCTTTTCTATTCACCATTTCTCCCAACTACTAGTACATTACTCTTTCCTTCTTTTGTGAGTTAACATTTCTTACAAGCATTTGTTACCAGAAAAACATTATTACCATACTCTTATTCTATGTATTATACTTGTTTTAATTACTAAGTCTAAGTAAGGCGAACCCAGCTTGCCACACTCACTCTCTCACACCTTTTAATTCCCCATAGTATAATTTAGAGATCTTGGTTACTGAAATTAATAAAATATTGAGATTGTGTTGAGTACTTAGCAGTCGTCGCTTCTCCTCACCACGTGTGATGTTGAATGTATGTCCGAAATCGTTACCGTTAATAAATTCTCGGCTCGCCAGCCCATTAAGTTCAAACGGCCGCTGCCACCTCGTAAAACACCACTGCTTGATTCATATTTTTGATTGCATGTGAAATGAAAACTTGAGCCCAGCCGGTGGACGCACCACTGCTCGCGTCCGATGCATTAAGATGTTATTGTCCGACTGCCTTGTGCATGGGGCGGAAGTCACTGCCTTTTGGCTACCAAATTTTGCCGTCGTTCACAGCCTTCATGTGGCAAATTGTTCATCATTGTACATGGAACATGGGTTGTTAATGTTCCCCAGGTGTAGACGATATTTCACTGCCACGAGTCACGAGACCCAGGTGGGCGGAGTCATCACGGACTTCCATCATCATCCAAACCACATGGCGACCAAAATTTCATACTCAAGCCATTTTGTTGGCTTCGTTTCAGGCTGCGTAGCGTCATCTGCGTGCATGATGGTGTCGCGTGTACTCTGGGTGTAACACAACACTGAATTCTCGGAATTGTACTGCGTTCCATTACAACACCTCGTTTATACAAATAAATTTATGATTTTAATAAAAATAAAGACCCCCTTTTTGTGCCATCACAATTTCAGCATCCCGGAATCAGAAGGCTTCAAGTTTTTCCTTACCAACAATCACTTTTTATAATTTCACACATTTAGCTACTATTATTATGGTCCTTTATTTACTAAATATGCTTTATCTCACTGAATTTTACATAGTTATAGTCCTTTTACTTTTAATTTTCACATATTGAGTGATTTATCAATTTGTTAGAATACAAAATTTGTTCGTAAACTCTAGGTAAACTTGATTAGTTATTCACAAATAGATTCTATTTGTTCTAGGTACCCAAAGGTCGAAAACTCAACACAACTGAACAATACAAAATATATAAACACCACACAACACAACCAAACAACATACTTAACGATCAATTACAATATAAATCACATACACTTTTTGACCCACTACACCTTCCACACAACAACCGTTACCAAATGATGGCAGTCTGTCTCTAAGCTGAAGAAGCTGAAGAAGGTGAATACATACGCCGAAACGCGTTCGTTGAGAAGAGAATAAACAGTAAGTTCACAAGAAAAAGTTTCATTTTTAGATAAGTTAAAGGCTGTATTTATCCGAAGTACCGGAATTAATGTACAGAGACGATTTTTGGAGGTTGTGTCTACGATTAACAATGTAACTTAACCTTTTAGATTTTTAAAGTTAATTAGACTTAACAAACATTTCCTTAGTTAGTGTACATTAAAAGGCTGTATTTATTGTATGGATAAAAGGCTGTATTTATTCGAAGTACCGGAATTAAAACCTATTTCCAATTTAGAATGTATAACCTAGTACGTTATTGGTACATATTTTATTGGGCTGTATTGATACATATTTTATTAAAAGGCTGTATTTACTGGAAGTATAGAAATTAGTTTCCATTTATCGCACATAATTACGGTACAGAGACGATTTTTGGAGGTTGTGTCTACGTTTAACAATCTAACTTAACCTTTTAGATTTTTAAAATTAATTAGACTTAAAAAAATGTTCCTTAGTTAGTGTACCGGTACATTCAAAGGCTGTAGTTATCGTATGGATAAAAGGCTGTATATAACATTAAAGGCTGTATTTATTCGATGTACCGGAATTAAAACCTACTTCCAATTTAGAACCTATAGCCTAGTACAATCTAACGTATAACCAAACAAGTACATTCAAATCCTTTTTTCAACATAATGCAATAAAAAGCAGTGTGCAGTTTCTGTTAACACGCAAATGATTAAGTATTAATAATGGGTTACAGTGGAATTTAATGTTACTACGGTCTGAATTAATGCAAATAAAATTGGAGAATCTCGTAAACATATTAAAGAATGCTTGTATATTACACACAAAATTATTACAGTACGGACCTTTGTTAATGAATAGAAACAAATAGGCCTCTATACTTTAGTATGTACCAATAAAATTCACCTTTTTTCAAGTACAGTATCTATTGTATTTTCATACCAGTACTCTTAAAAAAAAAGGCCATTAACAACATTTTAGTTACTTGTGAAGAAAACAGATATAACATTTCCAAACAAGAAATCTTCAATTCTCTCCCTATTTGTTTTATAAAAACTGGAGTTTCTACTGCAGGTTTTTAAGTCCACTAACTACTTAATTTAATATACATAATTGTTCCTGATCTTGTTGGGTAACATATTATATTAATACATCTGCTTCCTACTCATATGTACAAACAATGTTTTTAATGGTCGGTCCTAAACATCTTTAAAATTTAGACAAAATCTAATGAGCAATTAGACCTAACCTGAATTACTACATCTAAGAATATCTTATTCGGTCATTTAGCTTTATTTATAGCCTACATTTAATGCATCTTAATTAGTACATTAACAGCACTGCTGTGTCTTACAGTAACACAATACATTACTCTAACTCTAAAGAATTTCTTGTTTTCAGTTAAAAAAAATTGAAATTGTGTATTTGTTTTCTTTTCCATTCACTTTTTATAGAAACATGCTTTACATTAATATGTGTACCCTTACTATATTACGGTCCTAAACATCTTTATCAACACTTTATATCTTTAAAATTTAGACAAAGTCTAATGAGCAATTTGGCTTAACCTGAATTTACATGACCTGGCTCAGAACAACTTTATTTTGGCAAATACGAAGATGAAGACTCTGTACACCCTGGTTGCAATTTGTTCAGGGCTCACACCTGCTGCCAGGCTTAGTTCTATAACATGATCAGGAAGAAAGGAATCAGTTCTAGGATTTCGTTGTCCATGACGGGTCCGTTACTTAACTAAATACAACTATTTCATTAACGACTCGGAACACAAAGATTTTTATGAGTAAAAACAAAGTTTTACCTTACAACCTGAACCAGTTTTCACTTTTAAAAATTTTCTTCAGAGGTTCTAAAACTGGAGGTTCTAAACCTGAAAACCGGTTCAGGTTGTAAGGTAAAACTTTATGTTTTTACTCATAAAAAACTTTGTGTTCTGAGTCGTAAATGAAATAGTTGTATTTGGTAAAGGAATCAGCTCGAACCTGCAACCACTGTGGAAAGGCTTGTACACCATCACCAAGAAGATTTATGATGTCATCTACGAATAACTCATTAGGCCATTTAGCTTTATTTATACATTTAATGCATCTTAATTAGTACACTAACAGTACCGCTCTGTCTTACAGTAACACAATACATTACACTAACTGTAAAGAATTTCTTGTTTTCAGTTTAAAAAGTTGAAATTGCGTATTTCTTTTCTTTTCCATTCACTTTTTGTGAAACAACCTACATTAATATGTGTACGCTTACTATATTGAAATCCAGTGTTCACTATCCAATAGTTAAAAATTTTGTGGAATTGTGAAATTAGTGACACTATGTACTAATGTGTGATTATCAGTTGAATTTCTGAATTCCTTTGATTCATTAATAAATTTTACTAATTTGTTTCTTTATGTCTATAGAATGATTTCTTATTAGTTTTTAATCTTTGCGTTTTCATTATTCATTTGTAAATTCTTGGATGTTGTTGTCCATGACATGTCCATTGGTTAACTAATTATCATTAAAACACACAGAGGACTGATCCTCTTTTGCAAGATCACAAGTATGTTTCAAGACCATTTGCAGGTCAGGTATTGTTCTGTCTGTTCACTTTCTGAAAGGGGTTGAGGAGCAAGGGGAAGATGTCTCCATTAAAACACACACACACACACACACACACACACACACACACACACACACACACACACACACACACACACACACACACACACACACACACACACACACACACACACACACACACACACACTAGCACGCACGCAATTCCTTTTTTTCTTTATTTAATTTGAATTCTGTATTAGAACAAATGTTTTCAGAGTTTACAAGTGTGTTTTTTTTAATTTCTTGGATTAATGTTTTTTAATTCTATGCAATGTGGACACATACAGAGGGGTGTCAGTTTTTTATGTTTTTTCAATAAATAAAAATGAGAGGGGGGAGAGAGAGACCAAAAATGACACGTACAGAAATTTCATCAGAACTTTTCCTGATATTAAAAAAATAACTAAATAATGAATGGAAAAGAACATTAACTAAAATTAATGGAAATTATAGTTATAATTTCTTGTCTAATGAACAGGTACTAGTAATGGCTTCATATAGGTACTTCACATCTTAAATTATAAACCTATTACAAACATATTTGGTATACTCAGCTTGACACAAACGTTCAGACCAACAAAAATGGTTTAAATGTTGCCATGCTGCATTATTAGTACTGTTGAAACAGCAGGTTGATTATAATTGTTTTTAGAACAGACTTCTGGAATGTTGTGTGCAAGAGTATTGTGTTCAAGTAGCAAGTTTCCACTACTTAAAAAACATATCGTAGAAGCAAACTTCGACATCCAGTTGCTGTTGCTGAGAAACTTACTAAGAGACTTATCAAAAAAAAGAAAAACAACAATTACACGCTTGCTCTGTTGAACATCTGATGAAAAGGTTTTGTAAAGTGTACCTAACCTAGAAATGTACAATGCTCGACTTGTCTTTGTATTCTATACTTCTAGCAGTTTTACATGATATATTGCTAACACGAATAAGAAAAGTTTAAATGTGCTGAAGGTCTAAACGAATGATAGTTATTTGCAGACTGACAGGGCTATAAAATAATTCTGAAAGAATTGTTGCTTTTACAACACCATCGTTTATCAAGTGACTACTCAAATCTGCCAGTTTTTCATAGCAAACTGAAGTTTGACTATTAGATCCATCGTGACCTAGTGATGCTCCAAACATTTCAAGGATTCTCCTAGCTTTAGAAAACTAGACTGGGCCCATTGATTGACATTATTAATGTTAAATTAACTTTGGGATACTTCCAAACACAGTACAGTTTACAATAAACAAAATTTATATACCTATCTAAGTTTTCCAGAACTGTGCACACATAGCAAAAATGAAAAGTCTACAAAGTTTACATTAAAAGAAAATGATGAAAGTACTGTTAGCTTTTAACAAATATATTGACAATTTTGCCCAATACAGAAATGAAGGAAATTGACAGACAAATTGTCTACGAGTTCCCTGGAAGTGTTTGAAAATGATAAAGTTTTATTCTATCATTTAGGCCTACTTGTTACATTATGTAACAGAACAACATTTCTTTATTATTTATTTATGATTTTTAATATACATAGTATTTGAATTAACTTGTTTCCATTTATTTTCCATATAGACGAAGACAGGGTAATTGTAAACATGCAGTTAGGATTATAAACACATGAAATAGTACAATGTCAACTAGTTTACAGTTGTCACTATTTTTGTTTAAATATTTCAAAGATAAAGAAAACACTTGTTTACAATTACCTCTAAGATGTCAATAAATTGAATTTTAGAGCTGTATTTATTATTTATATTTAAACCATTTTTTGTACGCAACATAATAACAAAGGTTGAAATAACTATTTTTTGCAGTTATTTCAATTTTAAAACCTATACACAATTTTTAATCAATCAAAATGTTTCAATCCATTTTCCGTTTACAATTACTGTCAGATATTTTGTTTTCATAACAATAGTTAAACTCACCCTATCTCTACTTCATTAGTTCTCTAATAGAGTGCACTCCCATTAACTGTTTCAAAGTACAATTCACTTAGTAATCAACGGTCATAATTAGAGCGTTTTCTTTCCTGTAGTGTAAGGCATATCGTGCAGTTCAGTTTTTTTTTTGGTTTATACATGCATACCACAAGAATAGAAAGTCTATTCACCGCTATTGTTATTTTACTTCACTTATAATTTAAAACTCCGCTTATTTCATGTGTTTATTTTATGTGTTTAATGTTTATTAGAATATTATTGTTAAGCTTAGGACTGCCTAAAAAATCAGCGAAGTGTTACTTATGATGGGACATTCAACGCACAAGGACAAGGTCAGTGAACACTTAATATTTATGCATTGTTGATTACATGAGAATAAATCCTTTTAACTATTTTAGTTTTACAATATACAGTCCACTGCTAATAAAAAAGAACCCCACATTTTTGGTCCTCCGGGCTGGATAGCATCTTTCATTCTGAATCCAGCATGTTGGAAAGCAAGATTTTTATTAATTATTACGCTCTTTATTATTACGTTTATTGAATTATTGTAACGCTTAAAAAAAAAAAATAAAAAAAATTATTTACTACTGGCAAGTATTGCCAATACTCGGTGCTCTTTTCATTTTGTTATGATTATTTCATGTGTTTTCACGTAAGCATAGTTTTATTGATTTATTGTGCAGCGTGTGTTATTTCATGTTTTATCTAGCAAGCATAGTTCTAAAGTGTAGTGTGTTTCTTCAAAACCGACCTCTGTATTAGTTTCTATAAAATACAGCGGCCATATTCCTTTATTACCATATTACCATTATTACTGTCATCTACGCTATTGGTATTTTAGAGTGATAAAAAAAAATAAATTAAAATTATTTGGACTGGAAATTACTGAATACTGGAAGAACATTGTGAATTACAACTTTTACTTAGAACTCTTTTGTTATTTACATCTGAATTTGTTTTGCTAAAAAGATATCAAAATTCTAGATTGTTGATAACACTTCATGTAAACAATATATTTGATTTACCACAATTGCACAATCCTTCAGTTAAACAAATGAGGAATTTTCTGTCGACCTACAATGAAAATTATCAAGCGCTCAAAGCACTAGGACATGATATAGCTAGCGAAAGTTTGTTGTTGACCTCATATATTTTGCGTAGATTTGACACGGAATTCAGGACCAGACTTGAACGTTCTCGAGATAATTTACAAAATGTTCCTACCATTACAGAAGTAATTACATTCTTAGAAAATGAATGTTCTTGCAAAGAGGCAGTGGGTTTAACTAATATCATCTCAAAAAATGAACCTTCTCTTCAAACCTCTCAAAAAATCAGTGGCTTTAAAATGAATACAAACCAGTTTAAACCGCACAAAATAGCGATTGTCACTACTCACACTCAGCATTGTATCTTCTGTTTATCAAATTCACACAACATATATAGATGTGCAGATTTTTCCGCACTTACTGTACAAGACAGACAAGCTTTTGTTAAAAATAAAAACTTGCGTCAAAATTGTTTTGGAACACATAAGTTAGTCACCTGTAAGTCCGTCCACACATGCAATGTATGTCATAGGCGTCACCATAGCCTATTACATTTTTTTGATCAGAACCGCTCCGCACAACCGCAACAAAAATTGACTCAGTCAAATAGACCTACCTTGTGCCCTTCTGTTGAAACGACGATGCATAAGCAAAACCACTCTGCAGTGTGTCACCAGGATACTACCTTGATAGGTGTTTCTTGCAATCAGAATAACACTGTGTTACTCGCAACCGCTTTGGTGCATATCACATCTGCCAATGGAAATGCAGCAGTTGTACGAGCTGTGCTTGATAGTGCATCCCAAACAACAATTATTTCAGTAAGTTGTGCAAAGACTTTGTGTTTGTACCGCATTCAAACAGATGTTCCAGAACTTAGTGGCATCTCTACCGCCCCAGTGAAAACAAAGGGACTTATCTTTGTGACATTGTCTTCGCTCAGTGGAAATATTTTAACAAAATCTCACCCAGTCATGATTCTTAATAAAATATCATGCAATCTGCCTCATGTTCAGCTCCCACCAGAAATTAAAGAGCGACTCAAAGGTTATATGCTAGCGGATCCCACTTTTGATGTTCCGGGTCCAGTTGACCTTCTGATTGGAGCAAATTTATTTGCATTGACTCTTAATGGTACCTTTATCAATCTCGGCAAGAATATGCCATACGCTGTCAATACAATCTTTGGCTATGTTGTGCTTGGTCCGACACCTGTTTCACTTAAGTCTAAGCCTTACTCAGGCTTAGTGACTCTTTTATCGATGAATGATCGTGATCTGCACGCAACATTGCAACGTTTTTGGTCCATAGAGGAACCACCTCACACTACAAAACTCGCTCCACAAGATGAAAAATGTGAAGCTCACTTCATCTCTACTCAGTGGTGCCGATCCCCCCCAAGCCCTATGTCGCTTCCCCCCCAACTCCAGGCTCGATTACTAAAAAAAAAAAAAAAAAGCTCTTTTTATAATGGATCACAATTTAGCATTTTCAGTAAAACGTGATTAGTTTTACAGTATTACAGTATACAGTATCAAATCCCAATCACTTCATTGGAAAAATACTTAGATTTGCAACTTTAATGCCTTACTTAAATTTGTTCCCTTAATAAAATGTTATAAACAATTCCGTCCTTTTATAGACTTTAGTGTACTAAAACATAGTAGAAAGCAAGATAATTAAAAAATCTAAACGCAAATTTCTATTGCACACTGTACTTTATTAATACAGTAAGTAAAAAAAAAAAAAAAATGGATTTCAAAATTACATTATAAATAAATCTATATCTATCTATCTACTATAATATTTTAAGCTTACAATCACAACATTTTTGTTATCTGAAGTTGAAATATTATATTATATATATATATATATGTATGGTATATCACGTGATGAGACATCCACGAATCGGGATGCTTTCACTTGTGCGGACTTTTTGCGTGCGAGGGAATTTTGAAAAACACAAAGTTCGATGTTATTGTTTTGGACTTGTAAACAAGGTCGTTTATTAGTTGTTTATGCTGCAATTTATTTCTTAACGAAGGAAATACGTAACTTTTGGGTTAAAAAGGTAATTGTAACTAAATATAACAAAATATTTCTCAAAACAATAAAATCGAACTTTGTGTTTTTCAAAATTTCCGCTTTATATAAAAATCCCTTCTTAAGGCGTTTGAATAAAGCGTTGTTTTTCCCAATCAAACGTCTTAACTTTATTTTTATCGAAATTACTAGTGTGCAAGTCCAAAACAATAAAATCGAACTTTGTGTTTTTCAAAATTCCCTCGCACACAAAAAGTCCGCACATGTGAAAGCACCCTCGTAGTATAATATTTTAGTGTAGAAAATAAAGCTTTATATGTAAATTTATCAAATAAGCGATTATTTGAAAATAAATGTAGATAAATAAGGAAAGTGAGACTGCTCAAGTTGTACACGAGAAAATTTTTTGAAGCAGCAAAATAATTAAAGAACTTTAGGTCGTTTGAAAGCGTCTGTTCCACCTACGTAGGGAACTTCCATTCGCTTTCAAACGATCTAATTTTCTTTAAGTATTTTATGACTTCAAAAAATTGTTTAGCCTACAACTTGACCAGTCTCGCCTTCTTTGTTTTTCAATATGTATTTACAAATAATCGCTTTTTTAATAAATTAAAATATAAAGCTGTATTTTGTACACTAAAATTGTTGTACTGTGATTCGTGGATGTCTCATCACGTGATACACCATGCAGCCCCCTTAAGCAAGCTTTGACGCAAATTGCGACCAGGAAATACGTTCTCACATTGTATTCGGTATTTTTAGTAATAGTAAATTTCATACAACAGTAAAAAAAAATCCCCCCCAAAAATTTTTCAAATGTCGCCAATGGCGACACGATACCCCCCTGTAGGCACCCCTGTCTCTACTCATAAGAGAGATGCCTCCGGCAGATATGTTTGTCACTTGCCTTTCAGCGGAAACCCTGCTCAACTAGGTGACTCTACAACTTTGGCAAAACGCCTGTTTAATACGCTTGAACGCAAATTTGAATCTCAACCTGAGTTTAAACAGAAGTATGTCAATTTTATGAATGACTACTTAGCATGTGGGCACATGAAACTGTGCACATCTGTGCCATCTCTGAACAAGCCGCATTACTTTTTGCCACATCATGGCGTTTTTAAAGATAGGAAAATCCGTGTTGTTTTCAATGCATCAGCACCATCTTCTTCAGGTGTCTCACTGAACCACATTCTACATCAGGGTCCAAAGTTGCACAATGACATTACTGATATAATTCTTCGCTTTTGTCAACATAAATTTGTTTTTCTTGTGATATCAAACAAATGTTTAGGCAGATATCCATCCATAAAGATGATCAGATCTTTCAGTTAATACACTGGAGAAAAGACACTTCAGTCCCGCTAAAGGTCTACCAATTGACTACTGTCACTTATGGTATGACGTCCTCGCCTTACCTTGCTAATAGAGTAGTACAACAGCTCATTATGGACGAAGGAAAAAATCATCCACTTGCTGCGGAAGCACTCCAACAGCAAATATATGTTGATGATGCTCTATTAGGGAGCAATTCTCTGGAAGAAGCTCTCCACCTTCGAGAGGATGTTGTTTTACTTTTGAAAAAGGGTGGATTCGAACTGAGCAAGTGGTCTTCAAACCATCCTAAACTCTTAGAAAAGTCATGCAAGATAATCATGAGACACCCCTCATGTTACGCACGTCATAACAGCCATTTTCAAGTGTTTTAGGGCTAAAATGGATCCCAGATATTGATGTCTTTTCATATTTGATGCACACACCTTCAAGTAATTACACAAAAAGAACTTTACTTTCATCAATTGCTCAGATCTATGACCCTTGTGGTTGGATATCCCCAATAGTTTTTTGGTCTAAAGTCTTAATGCAGCATGTATGGTCCTTAGGCTTACATTGGGATTCTCCATTACCTGATCATATTTCCGAGAAGTGGTCAAGATTCGTGAAAGAACTTCCAGAAATAGAAAAGTTAAGGATACCACGTTTCATATCCTTAGCAACTGCAGTCAATATCCAGCTTCATGGATTTTCAGATGGAAGTGAGTCCGGATATGCAGCTTGTGTCTTCCTGTGCACAGAGGACGCAGAAGGAGATGTCAACATACGACTGCTGATCGAAAAATCAAGAGTAGCTCCACTGAAGCATGTGACTATTCCCCGCTTGGAACTTTGTGGTGCGCGGAGCCAAATTGCTACATTACTGTACAGAACAGCTCTCACAACATCACAAGATTGACAACATTTCAGCATGGTGCGACTCTACAGTAGTTCTATCTTGGATACGCACTCTATCTTTTCGTCTCAAGGTGTATGTTGCTAATCGTGTGGCACAAATACAAGACTTAGTTTCACCGCACGTCTGGAAATATGTTTCAACTGTTGACAATCCTGCTGATTGTGCTTCTCGAGGCTTGACACCCACGGTTCTGATGAAACATAGCCAGTGGTGGCTAGGACCACCATGGCTCGCTAAATCGACGCAGACCTGGCCACAATCTATCCTTCATCCAATTTCGGAGGAGTCTATTCCCGAAATGAAACCAAATGTGCTTAATCTTATGATGACCACAAAAGAAGTCCCAACATTTGGATTTCTTACAAAGTTTTCTTCTTGGAAGACTCTTCTTCATGTAATGGCTTATGTCCTTCGCTTTATAACCCGTTTGAAATTTAAAACCATCATAAGTGGATCATTTACAGTAACTGAATTAAATAACGCCTGTAACCGCATTTGCTGGCTCATTCAGAGACTTCACTTTGCAGAAGACAGATCTACTCTCCATAAAAAGGACATGTTCAAACCGCATCCAACGTCTAGTACCCTTTATTGATGATGCAGGAATAGTCCGTGTCGGAGGTCGACTGAAGAACTCTGCACTTACTTACAATGCCAACATCATATTCTTCTGCCAAAAAATCATGTCACTATTCATTTACTCATCGATTACTATCATGGCATGTACCTGCATGCTGGTCCCCAGTTCCTCCAAGCAACACTATCTCAACACTTTTGGATCCTCTCCGCCCGCAGTGTTATACGCTCAAGAATATTTAAATGCGTACGATGTTTTCGTACAAAATCAACAAACATGTCTCCGCTCATGGGTAATCTACCAGCCGGTCGTGTTACCCCTACTCGTTGTTTCAACGCTTCTGGAGTTGATTATGCTGGCCCTTACACGGTCAAGTTTTTTACACTTTGCAGGATACAGCCTATAAAGGTGTACCTCTGCCTGTTCATCTGTTTTGCAACAAAAGCTGTACACTTGGAAGTGGTTACTGATTTAACTACAGACGCCTTCATTGCAGCCCATACGAGATTCATCTCTAGGAGAGGTCTTGTATCAGACCTGTACTCTGATTGTGGGACTAATTTCATAGGAGCTGCTTCTTCACTCTAAAGATGTTTTCAAGATCTCATGAAGCAACCAGAGATGCAAGATTTTGCTACGAACAACAGTATCACATTCCATTTCATTCCTCTGCGTGCAACTCACCAAGGTGGACTTTGGGAATGTGCCATTAAAGGTGCAAAATATCATCTCACCAGAGTCATAGGTGAACACATTTTAACGTACGAAGAATTTACCACCTTAGTTGTGCGTGTTGAAGCTATCCTTAATTCGAGGCCGATAGCTCCTCTCTCAAATGACTCTTCAGATCTTCAACCTCTTACACCAGGACATTTTCTAACTGGAGGACCACTTAATGCCCTGATCGAACCTCAACTAACTAATGCACCACTTAATCACATAAAACGCTGGAAATTGGTTCAAGCCTTCACACAACATCTCTGGAAAAGATGGCAAATGGAGTACCTCCACACACTTCAAGAACGGTCCAAATGGATCAGACCTCAAGAAAATCTCAAAATAGGAGATTTAGTCGTTATTCATGAAACGAACCTGCCACCCCTCAAGTGGAAGCTTGGGAGAGTCATCTCAGTATCTCCAGGGAATGATGGAGTGGTTCGTGTTGTCAACATGAAGACTGCCGGTGGAACCTTGACCCGTCCTTCTGTTAAGGTTTCCCGTCTTCCCATTTACTAAAATCCTTGACCAGTCAACTGGCTACTGCCCCTTATAATTTAATTTTATTATACTCTTCCAAAGGATCAGATTTGTTCTTATGTTCTTTTAATGTTTCTTGTTGAACCAGTTGGTTCAAAGGGGCCGGTATGTCAGATATTTTGTTTTGATAACAATAGTTAAACTCACCCTATCTCTACTTCATTAGTTCTCTAATAGAGTGCACTCCCATTAACTGTTTCAAAGTACAATTCACATAGTAATCAACGGTCATAATTAGAGCGTTTTCTTTCCTGTAGTGTAAGGCATATCATGCAGTTCAGTTTTTTTTTGGTTTATACACGCATACCGCAAGAATACACAAAAATACTGTAGAAAGTCTATTCACCGCTATTGTTATTTTACTTCACTTATAATTTAAAACTCCGCTTATTTCATGTGTTTATTTTATGTGTTTAACGTTTATTAGAATATTATTGTTAAGTTTAGGACTGCTTAAAAAATCAGCGAAGTGTTGCTTATGACGGGACATTCAACGCACAAGGACAAGGTCAGTGAACGCTTAATATTTATGCATTGTTGATTACATGAGAATAAATCCTTTTAACTATTTTAGTTTTACAATATACAGTCCACTGTTAATAAAAAAGAACCCCACAATTACCCCACCTAACCGCAAATGTATGGTGTGTCTTAATGTTTATTTTAATAGCACTTTTAATGTTAATTGCTATGAAAATAAATTGAAATAACATGTGTATGAAAAAGAAACGTTAATTTTAGTAGACTTTAAAAGATTTAATACAGGGAGCCTTTAATTTGTTTTAAAGAGTTTTTTCCTAAAGCTCTTGAATTTTGCTTAGAATAGCCAAAGACCCAATAAATTCTTCTTTACAGTTATGTATTTAATTTGAATTCAGTATTAGACGGTAAATCCGCCTGATGTACACACTTATAAAAGTGTGTGTGTTATGGAATGACATCTTTTTCCTATTATCATTAATTTTAAAGGTTATAGTACATGTCCGTTAAACACCTGTTGTATTTTACATAAATCGTTAAATATATATTCATCAAATAAATTGATAGGCAAAAAGTGATAAGTGAAAGGATGATTATGTCAAAAGATGTGTATATAATGTATTTTCTCATTTATTATGTTAGGGTAATATTAGTGGAATGATAATATTCTACGACTACTGTATTACAGTATACAAATGTAGTGAAATATCTTGGCACAATACTATGTAATAAATTTGGATAAAAGCCTCATTTCAAATAGAAAGGATAGCTGGTGTGATCAGACATAACAAATTTGTATTAGTTTTTTGAGAATTTATTCCTATCAAACTGCAATAGAACAGAACACTGTGTAATAACTGAAATACTGTAACGGGCCAAATTTATGGGTATTTTATTTTATTTCATTTTCGGGGATTTATAAAATATGTGTGAAGTCTCATTCCATTGTGACAGACCACGTGTTGTAAGAACAGTTTTAACAAAGGCGACGCAATATCACGTTGTGCAGTCGGTATAGAGGAGTTTACTCAGCCTTAATTTCCAAGAACTTTGTTTGTGTGTGACCGAGCGCTCGTATACATCCAACGAGCAGGGGCGCGGACCCACGCTAACTTCCAAAACTAAGATGGCTAAGAAACAAATTTTGATTCACTTTCGTCTACCTTACTGGCGGATATTAGCATAAGTACCGCCTACTTTGTGACGTCGAGCCATAAGCGCCCAAATATCATCGGCGTACCACACGGAAAACTGCTATGTGTCAGGTACAAAGCCAATAAACTGCAACAACTCAGGCTATGAGCGACGACGAAATTCGTTCGCCGGCAGGCATTAATATCCGTCCGCATGAGATAGGCAGTCCACGAGAAACCACAACAGCTTACAGACGTAGTTAGTGCCACGCGGGCCCGGTCGGGTAGAACTTTTAAATATGAATAATTCAATGTAATAGCGCCGTAATACCGACCGGGACCCAAGAAATTAATGAAAGTAGAACAGTGATCAATTGGTGTAGTGGAGTTGTAAATTGAAAACAGTTAATAACGAGCAGTGGAAGCGCGGAACGAAAACCACGTGTTTGGCCGGAATCGCGACAGTGCGGTGTTACCGATTTAAAACTGAATTTATAAAAATGTTAAGGGGTTGGTAAATATTTTGTGTAATTGTGTGTGTGTAAATTGCAGGCTGGGCAGTCTTCATAGGTGTAAGTAATCTAATTTAAGTAATTTAAGTATACCAATAAAAGCTGTTTGAACAAGAGGTACGAAAATTTCAAAACAATATGAGAAAATTTATTGGAAACGAATCATTTAACTTTGCAATGTTTGATAATTAAAGATATTAATTCTCTTCATAAAAATGTGTTAGACTAAGTTATTTCGTCATTACCACTTTCTCATTTCTGTGCTGCAAGATTCATCTAAACGTTCCGAGTATCTTCTGAATTATAATTGGGGGTGGTCAGATTGCTAAATTGTCCCGTTTTATTAAGGTAGAGTGTTCAAAGTTTACATGTATAACTAAAAAACATGTTGGCGACTCTGGGCTTCTGGTAAAATTTCTGCAGCAGGTAAGTTATAAAACTATTGCAGGTAAGTCCGGGCAGTAATTTTATCTATTATATATATATTTCGATCAATATTTTGTATCATTACATTGGCTCACGCTGCCAGGATTTTCGTTTAATTTTATTTATACGAGATAGACCTGTTTTAAAGCACAGAAAATAGGATGTGGTAATGACGTATTTTATAAAAAATATTTATCGTATATAATTACACACGTGTGAGTAGGTTATGTTTATGTTATTGTGATTTATAGTTGTGTTAGGTGTTTTGATTGTAGAAAAATAGTGGTTTTTATATATAAAAAGTGTTATATAAATGAACTTTAAATATGGCCAAAATACAAGGTAATGATATTGATTTTGCGTGGGATGAGTGCGAGAGTGAATTTCGAGGGGTTGTAGGTGAGATGACAGACGAGGAGTGGTGTAATTTAGATAACAATTTAACGCGGATGGAAGAACAAGAAGAGGGAATATTTGCCGAAATTAAAAGGCATAGTGATGATATTAATATTGGTAGTAAGATGACGAACGATAAAGGTAAGATAGTTGAAATAACAGTGGTAGAAAATAAGACAATAAATAGGCCTAGTGATAATGATGAGAGTGTGGTGGTGGTAAATAAAGGTAGAGAGACAGACCAAGTTAACAAAAATAAAGACGATCAGGTGTCAGATAATAATGTAAATTATGCTAATCTAAGTGAGTCGAATCAAGAGCTGATGAAAAAGTTACAAGTAATGTTAGACGAAATGTTTAGTAAACAAAAAGCAAGTTTAGATGACATATTTAAAAAGCACAATGAGAACTGGAAACGAGAGGCAGATAAATTAAAGGAGAGTACAGAAGTTGAATTGAAACAGGTAAGTGTTAACAATGTTGTTAGTGATAGTGAAGAAATAATTAACCAGGTGAGTGATAACGATGATGAATTCATAAATAACAGTGACCAAATAGTGGAAGAAGTAGTGTTGAATAGTGAAGATAATTATGATGATTACAATTCTGAGGTAAGTGGTGATGTTACTATAATTAATTATAATGATGATATAATGGTGAATAATAATAATGATATAGTTGAGAGTAAAGTATTGGATAGTGGTGAGATAGAGATAGTGAATGAGAGAGAGAAAGTAATAGATTGTGAAGGCGTAGTAATTAATGTTGATGAGTTAGATAATGAGTGGAAAGAGAGTTATATTATGGGTATGAAACAGAGGGTAAATTTTTTACGAGGTGTTCTGGGGGTGAAGAAAGATCTTCACGTATATATTGGGTAGACAAGAGTTCTACGAATAATTGTTTTTTTGAAGTATTTTGTTGTTCCTGAAGAAGTCAGAAATTGTTTAATTAAGTTAGTACCCTCTGCATGGAATGAGAGAGAAGGTGTGAAATGGCATTATGATAAGAGATATTTGGATGGAGAACTGTGGGTTGATAAAGAGATAGAAGTATATACTGTAAGGAGAGATTATGATGAGTGGAAAGTAATGTTAGAAGTACGTTTAAGTAATAACCATTTAATTTATGATGATAAAATAATTGACTTGGTATTGAGAAAATTTACTAACGGAGACTGGACAAAATTAACTGATAGCGACAAGTTTTATGGCATAACAAATGGTATAACGAAGGATATAGAGTTCATGGTTTATGAAAATAATAATAATAAGTTCGAGGTAGATAAAAATGATTTAGTCTACAAATATGTTAGATATCTATGATTAGATAAAACTTCCGGGCTGAGAGGCCGTGGTCGATTGCTTGATGTATTGGAGCTATACGTTTTGGCCGCACCACCGGTGGCCATCTTCAGTAGCTAAATTGTGTTCGAATAGATAACACGCCGAACACGTCCCCAATGAACTGGGAACAAGCAACAGTGAGTTACGGCTACGATGCCTCTATTTATAACTTTTTGGCCGCTTAAGGTGTATCACGCGGACCAATGAGAAGCCAGCTCGTCATTCTTGATTCTGATTGGCCATGGAAAATAAACCATGCCAGACACTATTTAAGGAGATGCTTTCCCCTCGGCGGTTCAGTGAGAAGTCTACCTAGAGCTGTTGCCAGGGTAGGCTGCGTCACTTTTTATGGCGATTTTTGCTTGTGAATTTCACCGTTATTTATACATTTATCAAAGTGAATTCTTCAACATATCTTCATCTGTATTCATCTTCATCAGTGTGCTATAAATTACCAGTGTATTGTGTCGTGCGCGTGTGTTTTTGTGACTCGTGTGCAGTGCGCGTCTGGTGTTCGTGTTCTTTGTCTGTCAGTGTAGTGATTCAGTGCTGGTGAAAGTCACCCTTTCCTAGCCCCTTTTTTGCGTCTTCGACGTTCATTTCGGCTCATCCCGAGATGGCGTCGAACGCAACTCCCGTTCCTTTGCCGGCACCGCTGGTAACCTTAATGGAAACCTGCGGTACTGGTCCTCATTCTACCCCGCTGCCGTCCCATACAATCAGTGATAGTGAAAGTGAAAGTGATTGTGCGTCGATGTGTAGTGTGGGGACGGGGGAAGGTGAATTTTCGCTTGTGGAGGGCAAGTCTGCCAAACGCAAGCGAAAATTGGTCGCCAGCCCGCCACCGGCCGCTGCTACGCATCGGGTATCTAGTCCCGGTAACAGCGCCAACCATCCGACTCAGTCTCCCTCTCAATCTGTGCCCAAGCCTAAAATTCCTCCGATTGTCATTCCCGACAATCGCAATTATAGGGAAATTCTTCGTTCCCTCCAGAATCTGCTTCCTTCGGCCAAACTCGAGGCCAGGTGCCAAGGCTCCTCGCTTCGAATTGCGGCCACAACAGTCCCGGACTTCCGATCGGTCCAACAGTTTCTTACCGATCGGAAGATCTCCTTCCATACTTTCGCGCTTCCTTCAGAGCGCGAAATTAAAGTTGTTCTTTCCGGACTTCCTTCCTGGACCGCCCCCGATACCATCAGGCAGGAGCTTGTCGCCTTAGGCTATTCGCCGACGGCGGTAAGTGTACTGCATGCTGGAAAGGGGGAAGATCGCCGTCCTGTGAATAGTTTCCTAGTGAAACTACTCAAAGTAGGCCAGTTCGAGGAGGTCTATGGCCTCCAAAACTTCCTGCACCTTCGGGTGCAAGTTCGTACTTTTGACCCGCGGCCAGGCCCCTCGCAGTGTTTTAACTGTCAGAGGTTTGGCCACTCCAGCTTATTCTGTAATCACCCTCCGCGTTGCGTGCGATGTACTGAGCCTCATCGTGGGTGTGATAAGCCCAAGACGGGGTTCACGGCCATTTGCTGCAACTGCGGCGGGGACCATCCGGCTAGTTATAGAGGATGTAGGGACTTTATATCAGCCATGAAGCTGCAGCGGACTCCTGCTCGCCCTGGCGCGCAGGCAGGCCGTGTTGCAGGTCCCCTCCCTAACCGCAGAGAGGCCTTCCCACCTCTCTCCGGAGCATCATCTCAGGCCCCGGCAGCAGTTCCGGCTGCTCCCAGGGCCCCAGTTCCGCCTGCAGTCGACGTTTCGGCGCCGCCTGCAGTCCCTTCTGTCCCGGCGCCTGCCGGAGCGCCCGGTCCTTCATACGCGGCTGTGGCCGCTACATCCGTCCCGCCTTCCGCTCCTCGGAGCCACAAACCAAAGCGCACTCGTCGCCGTCAGCGACAAGTTCCACAGGCCTTGCCTGTAAAACCTCAGCGGGCCCCGCCCGCCCCCAGCCATCAACCTAAGCTCCCAATTGAGCAGACCCCACGTCCGTCCCCGAGCCCTGCGCCATCTGCAACACCGGCCGAGGCCAGCCAGGTCCGTCTTCCGGAATCTCGGGAATCTTCCCGGGCCCCGGTGGACCCCCTGACTGCCTGGGCTGAAACTTTGGTAAACAACATCAGGTCTGCTCCAGATACAACCACGGTTCTCGCCCTGGTGTTTCAATCCCTGTCTACCCTCTTTCCTCTTCTTCCTTTGAATGGCTAGGAGTCTTAGGATCGTTGCGTGGAATGCCCATGGGGTAGTCCCTCGACGATCTGAACTGATGACTTTCGTAACGGAGTACGACGCTGATGTCGTCCTCCTTTGCGAGACTCATCTGGCTCGCTACCATACCTTCAACCTGCCATCTTACATCTGTTTTCGTCAGGATCGTCCCCAACGGCCTGGCTGTCGCCCCTCGGGGGGGACAGCCGTCTTAGTCCACAGGCGGATATCCCACAGGCCACTACCCCCTTTAGATACATCTCTTGTTGAAGGTTGTGCGGTGGCGATAGACGCTGGCGGATCGGAGTTGCGCGTTGTTGCGGCGTATCTCCGGCCCGGCCTGCGGCTACCTCCACCGCCCGAGGAGTGGGACGCTCTCCTCGATCATCCCCTACCAACCATCGTAGCCGGCGACTTAAATGCCAAGCATCCCTCCTGGAACAGCAGAGTAGCCAACGCCTACGGAAAATCTCTGTATCGGTTCGTCTCCGACGACCCGGTACTTCAAGTTATCGGCCCAGCAGACCCTACTCACTTCCCCTTTTCCGGTCATCGACCGGACGTCCTTGACATTGTCATAGCCAAGGACGTGACCCATCACATCTAGGTCTCGTCAGTGTCGGATCTCTCATCCGATCACAATCCCCTTTTTATAACTGCCCGTGAGCTGTCGGCCTCACCCCGACCTCCCGCTCAGACTGTTAGGAGAGTCAACTGGCGCTCCTACCATGATGAGCTCTCACGGCGGTTACCATCACTCCCCGCGGACCCGGTCGTCACTTGTGACGATTTGGATCTCCGAGCCACTCATCTTCAGGAGTTGGTCCAAGGTGTCATGGATCGACACACATATACTCTCGAGGTGAATCATCGTAAATCGGCCTTACCTGCGGAAGTACTCCACGCCATCTGGCTACGGCGCAATCTCCGCAGCAGATGGCAAAGAACCCGTGATCCCGGCGTCAAAAGGCGCTTTCAGGCCCAGTCTCTTTACGTCCAGCAGCTACTGCGGGACGTAAACTCTGATCGATGGGACTCATACCTTGAGTCTCTTGAAGTCGACCACGCCTCCGTCTGGAGAGCGGCGAGTAGACTGACCCGCGAGAAGAGAACTCGCAACCCACTTGAAACTCCGAACGGGGTTGTATCTTCATCAGAAGGCAAGGCAGAGGTCTTCGCCGACTGCATGGAGGTGCAATTTACTGTTCACCAAGGCGTCTCGGACCCTGCCCACTCGGCAGAAGTCCGTGACTTCCTATCTGGACATTTTTCACGCCCTCCCGAAATCCCAGCCCTCCCGTTCGACAGGGATGAACTAGTTTCATCTATCTGCCGACTAAATCGCCGTCGCGCCCCCGGTCCTGACCGGATCGGGGCCGCTGCTCTACAAAATCTCCCGGCCTCAGGCGTTGACCTCGTTCTTGAGCTGTTTAACTCCTGTCTCCGGCTACAGTACTTTCCCCGCCTGTGGAAATCAGCCAACATCGTAATGATTCCGAAGCCTCGCAAGCCGCGCATGCTTCCTGAAAGCTATCGTCCAATCTCTCTCTTGCCAGTCATCTCGAAGGTGTTCGAGCGTCTCCTGCTGGCTCGCATCTCGCCGCTGCTAGATGGTTTCATCCGCAGCGAACAGTTCGGGTTTCGCAGAGAGCACTCGACCACGCTTCAATTGGTCCGCGTTGTTACGCACTTGTCAGACGCCACCAACAGGCGAGCGGCTACGGCCGCCGTACTGTTGGACGTGAGCAAGGCCTTCGATAAAGTCTGGCACGAAGGTCTTCTCATCAAACTTGCCAATTCCCCTCTACCATCGACCATAGTGTTTTTCCTCCGGTCGTATCTCAGCGACCGAACCTTCAGGGTGAGCGTCGACGGGTCCTGTTCTACAGTTCGACCCGTCGCCGCCGGCGTACCACAGGGATCTGTCCTCGGCCCCGTTCTGTACCTTGTGTACACGAACGACCTGCCTGTCTTGCCCGGAGTCACGTTGTCTTTGTTCGCTGACGATGCTATGTATCACTGCAGCTCCCTGTCCCCGCGATTTGCGAGTACAAAGCTGCAGCGTCAGTTGAACCAGCTTCCGGACTGGCTACGGAAATGGCGGGTGACGATCAACACGGGGAAATCCGAGGCGATCTGTTTCACCCGTAAGTCCATCTCCCGATGCCAGCCCCTCTCCCTAGCAGGGAGACCCATCGCCTACAAAGAATCGGTGAAGTATTTAGGCGTTCGACTAGATCGTCGCCTTTGCTTCAACGCCCACGTGACGGAAACCCTTGCCAAGGCTCGCGGCGTCCGAGCCAAATTATCTCCTTTCCTCTCGTGTCGCAGCCGCCTGGCCATGCGCACGAAACTTACCATCTATCTACTATTTCTCAGGTCTGTATTGACCTATGCGGCACCCGCCTGGTGGTCTCTTTTATCCACCACCAACAGATGTAGGCTGGAAGCTTTCCAGTCCCGAACACTCCGATCCTTGACGGGGTCCCCTTGGTTTGTAAGGAACGACGTGATTCGAAGGGGTCTCCGTGTTCCTACCTTGACTTCCTTTGTCCGGTCGCTGGCTCTAACTCTCTTTGCTAAAGCCTCGACCTCCACCTTCCCGTACCTACGAACCATCAGTGCATCAGAACCACCACCGCCCATTCGGGTCAAGCGCCCTCGGGCGCTTCTTGATGACCCGCCATAACGCCATCCTCTTTAAATTAAATACAAACAAGTAATCATCAGTCCTAGACCAGAGTATTTCACCAAACTGTCCTTCTCTCCTTCCTGTCCACCTCCTAGCACGCTGAGCCGGCTGCTTGTCGCTGTCATCATTCACTGGCACGGAGGCTCTCCGCCTCGCGGGGAGCGACCGACGCCCTCAGGGCGTCTGCTGACTGGACTTGAAACGGGCAACATCTGTTGCTCGAATCGGTACCAGCGGCAGTGCGTTAAACAAATAACAGTTATACTCCCCCGCCTTCTCAGTTAACTGGTTGGCGGTTTCCTTTTCCAGTCTTAGGTAACCAGTCGACATGTACCAGCACTATGTTTACTTCTGGCAGCCATTGGACACGATCCAGATGCTGCAATCAAGCCACGGGTGCAAAGACACCCCGCATCCATAATGCAATGCAATCGGCGGTTCACACGAAGGCCTTCTCTACAAACTGGCCCACTCCCCCCTCCCTGCCTCATTCGTTCATTTTCTCCGATCGTACTTGTGCGATCGTATCTTTAGGGTATGCGTCGAAGGGTCGTACTCATCCGTCCGACCAGTCGCCGCAGGCGTACCTCAGGGATCTGTCCTTGGCCCCGTTCTGTACCTCGTGTACACGAACGACCTGCCTGTTCAGCCTGGAGTCACTCTCTCGCTCTATGCGGATGACGCTATGTACCACGCCAGCTCAGCGAGTCTTGATTTCGCAGCTGGCCTGGTGCAACGTCAGCTCGCCGTACTTCCGGACTGGCTAAGGAAGTGGAGGATGGCGGTCAATGCGGAGAAATCCGAGGCGATCGCCTTTTCTCGTAAATTAACTTCCCGCTGCCAGTCCCTCTCCCTTGAAGGGAGCCCAATCGAGTGGAAACGGACTGTAAAGTACTTGGGCGTCACTCTTGACCGACGCCTAAGCTTTGCACCTCATGTCTCTCTGAGTCTCCAGCGCGCCAGAGGCGTCAGAGCCAAACTATTTCCCTTTCTCTCTCATCGGGGTTCAGTGCCTGTGCGCACTAAACTCACCATCTACTTGCTCTTTCTTAGGGCAATCCTGACTTACGCAGCCCCCGCCTTTTGGGTACTACTCAGCCCATCCGTTGTCGCCCGTTTGGAAGCTTTCCAATCCCGAACCCTCCGCTACATCTCCAACTCTCCCTGGTTTGTCAGAAATGATGCCATCAGGCGAGGGTTGAAGGTTCCTTCACTTACCGAATTCGTTCGGTCCCTAGCCCTCAAACTATTCTCCCGAGCCTATGTCTCGACCCATCCTCACATCCGTCGACTAAGCACAGATGTCGGCCCACCACCTAGACGACACAAACGCCCCCGAGCGTTGCTCGACGACCCCCCATAAGCACTTACAGAACATCTGCCCCATCCCCCGACCTTGAGTATTTTCACGCTCCTCCTCCTTCCTTCTTTCTCATGTCCGTGCTGGCGCTCGGCGACAGACTAGAGGGGGGTCTGCGCTCGCCCTAGGTGTGCCTAGTGCCACCTCTGGTGGACGCTGCCTCCTCCTACGCTCTCTCCCGTGCGCCGACATTGCCGCCTGGCAGCCCTCGGCGACTTTTCCTGAGCGGCTAGGGGCGCCCTACCCGTTGTGGGAGGGTCATTCCTGCTTCTCACGCGAAAGGTCTTCGAGGTCTCCCCCATTCTGCCGTCACGGGTCTCTTCGAGGTCCCAGGGTCCAAGTAAAATCATAACATCCTGTCCCTCCAAAATAAAATTGATGGAGGTCCCATTCCTTTCAAAGCGCGAGATCGCTAGCCAAGGTAACAGCAAGGCAACATGCAGTCATCGGGTATCACCCGGACACTGCGACCACCGGAGCACGACTAGCTGCTGCTCCGCTCAACTCTGGACTCTGGACTCGGCGGTTCATACGGTGGAAACCGAACATTGCACAAAGTTCGGTATCTAACGAAGCCGTACATTACCCCTCTGGTAGATCTCTGTTCCCTACCCGCTTTTGAGAGGTGGCATGTCCACCTCTCAAACATCCGATCGCTCCTTGGGTACCGCTTGCGGTACCCAAGCACCTATCTCTACCCTTCGCCCTGATCGGCCCTTTTTAGGGCCGACAGCACCCAACCCGGCGGCGGACTGCGTCGGCGAGTTCATGGAGATGGACTCCCCGGCAAGTCCGCCTTCCGAACCTGGCCCTTCTCAGGACCACCCCGGTACTGTTGTGCCCGGCGCCACTGACGGCGGCCCTGCCTGGAAAAAGGTGAAGAGCCGGAAACGGACCTTCTCCTCTTCCTCGGGCGGGCCGGAACCCAGTGGTGGCTCGGCTCCCACTACCGGGGCAGGTGCTCAGCCAATCCCTCAGTCTTCTGAACCATTCCGCATGCCAGCCATAGTTCTTGACGCCCCCAAAGCGTGGCATGCTTTTGCAAAATCCATCAAGCAGGCGGCAGCTTTCCCTATCGATATTTGTCACCAGGGGAAGCTTCTCCGCATCAAAACTAGGACTCCCGACGAATTTCGTTTCGTCCAGAAAACACTCATAGACTCCAACGTTCAATTCCACACCTTTGGTCTCCCTCAGGAGAAAGAAATCAAAGTAACTATCCGTGGCATCCCCCACGATGTAGCCCCGACTGACATTATCGAGGAGTTGGAGAGCCTTGGCTTCACTCCAACCTCCTGCATTCCACTCGTTGACCGCCAAAAACGGAAGGTCAACGTCTTTTTTATCAAGCTTAAGAAGGTAGGAGACTACCAACTCATCTACTCCCTCCGAGAGCTTTTATGCCTCCGGATTGAGGTCTCCAGGTATAACACCCCCACCGGCCCTCCGCAGTGTTACAACTGCCAGAGGTACGGCCACGCCTCTTACAACTGCCACATGGCACCCCGTTGCGTACGCTGCGGCGAAGGTTATCCTAAGGGCGCTTGCACGAAGGACCCTAACGCCGACGCAAAGTGCGCTAACTGCGACAAGAACCATCCAGCCAACTGGAGAGGCTGCGAATACTATCAATCTGCCCTTGAGCGGAAGCAGGAGATGGACGAGATCCGGCACCGCAATCCGACCCGGCCTCAGCGCCAAACCAAAGTCCAGCAGACCGCCACTCCGGCGGCTGCCCCAGCCCGCCACCCGCCCGTCCAACCTCGTCGTCCCAGTGACGACCCACACCCTGCTACTACTACGGAGCCTCCCTCCACCGCCAAGTCATTCGCGGCAGCCGTCGCATCTAAACCCGCATCCGCGCCTCGCCACGCGAAGGCTCCGAAGCCCAAACAGAAACCCCCAGCTGCTAAAGCTCCTTCTACAAAAAAACCTACCGCCGCACAGCAACTACCATCGGTCCAACCACCTAAGCCCGAGGCAGCCCCAGAAACCTCGAAGCCAGCTGCCCAGCTAGTCCGCCGCCCCGCGGCCGTGAGCGTGCCCGATGAGGGCGTGCTAACGATCCCGGAGTTGCAAGACTGGATGGAAGATCTCCTGCCAAAACTAGTTGCTGCGCGCGACCTGAACTCTCTGGTCGTCACAATCATGACCTCCCTTACGTCCTTGTTGCTCGCCCGTAATGGCTAGGCCTCTCACACTCGTTGCTTGGAACGCAAATGGCGTAGCCGGGCGGCGAGCTGAGCTGGCCTGCTTCGCGAGCGAGTATGACGCGGACGTAGTCCTCCTCTCTGAAACCCACCTGCGTCCCCAACATCGATTTAACCTACCAGCTTACGCTACTTATCGTACGGACCGCCCAGTGCCACTCACCCGAGCCGCATCTGGCGGCACAGCCATTCTCATCCACAGGCGATTATCTCACCGACCTCTACCTACCCCCCCGACTACCCACATCGAAGCGACTGCGGTCGCAATCAGCGTAGCGGGAACCGAGCTTCGGCTGGTCTCCGTCTACAACAAACCTGGCCTGGTGCCAAACCCCCAGGAGCTTGACGCGCTCCTTAACCATGATCTGCCTACCATTGCAGTCGGAGACATGAACTGCAAAGACCCGTCTTGGAATAGTCGCTTGACTAATCAAAGCGGTCGTGCTCTCGCCCAATACGCCTCGACCAGGCCTGACGTCCTCGTCATCGGCCCGGCCGAACCGACATACATCCCCGCCAACCCTGCCAACCAGCCAGACGTTCTCGACATAGTTCTTGTCAAGGACGCTGTCTGCCCCATCCTGGTCGAGGCCATCTCAGCCCTATCGTCCGACCACAACCCGCTGGTTCTGACGCTCCGACGAACAAGCGACTCCCCGCCTGCCCGTCCTAGTAAGAGAGTCAACTGGCGCTCTTACCACGACGAGCTGTGCCGTAGGTTCCCATCAGCCCCCGAGGCCCCAGTGCCCTCTCGAAGGGAGCTGGACCGCCAAGTCACGCATCTCCATGACACTCTTACCCGCTGCATGGATACCCACTCTTACACTGTCCCAGCACATCGTAGGAAGTCTCAACTCCCTGCCGAAATCCAAGAAGCCATCAGCCAGCGGCGGCGCCTTCGCCGCTGCTGGCAAAACACTCGCGATCCCGCTGTCAAGCGGCAGTATCGCCGACAGTCTGATTACGTCAAGCAACTCCTGCTTGATGTCAATCAGCATAGCTGGGACACCTATCTTGAATCCCTGGAAGTCGACCACGCCTCCGTCTGGCAGGCCACTGGTCGCCTCCTTGGCGAAAAGAGGACTCGCCACCCCCTTGACTCCCCGACGGGTGTTGTTCATTCACCGGAGCGCAAGGCTGAGGTCTTCGCAAACTCCGTTGAGGAACAATTTACCCCTCACAGAGGCGTCTTCGACGCGGACCACATGGCTCGCGTCGAGGACTTCCTCGAAAACTATCTCGCCCAACCTTTGACGGATCCCCCACCCCCCTTTGAAAAAGCCGATCTCGTCCGTGCTATCGCACGGCTAAATCCTAAACGGGCCTGTGGCCCGGACAGAATAGGAGCGACCGCCCTAAAGAATGCCCCATCAGTTGTCACTGACCACATCCTGGACGTGTTCAACTCATGTCTCCGCCTCAATTACTTCCCTCGCCTGTGGAAAAACGCAAGGGTAATCATGATCCCTAAACCCGGGAAATCTCGCATGTTCCCTGAAAATTATCGCCCCATCTCACTACTGCCCGTGTTATCGAAGGTGTTCGAGCGCCTCCTGCACGCCCGTGTTGTACCGCTGCTTGATGGGTTCATCCGCAGCGAACAGTATGGGTTTCGCAGGGAGCATTCGACCACCCTACAACTAGTCCGCGTCGTTACCCAGTTCTCTGACGCTGCAAACAAAAAGCTGCACACCGCAGCCGTCCTCTTGGACGTTAGTAAGGCCTTCGACCGTGTCTGGCACGAAGGTCTGCTCTATAAACTGGCACACACGCCCCTTCCCGCATCTACTGTGAGACTGTTCTGGTCGTATCTCCGCGGCCGGACTTTTCACATTAGCGTAGATGGAGCGGTCTCTTCTGACCGCCCCATAGACGCTGGCGTTCCCCAAGGATCAGTCCTCGGCCCCGTTCTGTACCTCGTGTACACGAACGACTTGCCCGTATATCCCAACGTCACTCTTTCCCTTTTTGCTGACGATGCCATGTATCACTACAGCTCGCAGAACCCTGGTTTTGCTAGCACAGTGATACAACGCCAACTCGACCTTCTGCCTCCCTGGCTACGTAAGTGGCGCGTGGCGATCAACGCGGAGAAATCCGAAGCGATCTGCATCACGCGCAAGCGGACCGCATGCCAGCCCCTCACCCTAGATGGGAACCCTATCGCTTGGAAGAAGTCGGTGAAGTACTTGGGGGTGTCTATTGACAGTCGACTAAGCTTCGCCGGCCACGTCCAAACCAAACTCCGACAAGCCCGTGGCGTCAGAGCCAAAATCTTTCCCCTCACCTCGCGCAGAAGTCCCCTCTCACTGCGCACTAAACTCACCCTGTATCTCCTGCTTATCAGGACAGTATTCACCTACGCAGCCCCAGCGTGGTGGCCCCTCTTATCTGCCACAACGAAGCGTAAGCTGGAACAGTTCCAAAACAGTTCCGTCCGTATCCTCTCCAACTCTCCCTGGTTTGTTTGTAACAGAGCTATCAGGACGGGCCTCCGTCTGCAAACGGTGGAAGAGTTTGTCTTCAGACTCTCTGTGGGCCTCTTCTTCCGGGCTGCAGACTCCCGATACCCCCACCTCCGTGACCTGGCCAGGGACGAAGGTTTCCCTTGCCACGTAGTCAAGAGACCCCGCACTCTGCTGGACGACCCCCCATAGTCTCCTACATAGGGCCCTTCTCCTGAGGGAGTCAACACCCTACCGCTAGTACCCTACCTCAAACAGAACACCTACCACACCTTAGACGTAGCATTACCACTCACTCTGCCCTGAATGGTCTGCCCTGGTCGTTTGCGGCCTCGGCGGGGTTGTCTTATGTCAGTTGTGCAAGTGCCTTCTTTCATCAGGCGCCCGCCCCGGATACGCAACGGGCCTGTGCTGATCACCGCTATGCGGACAGTGGGGCCACGTCGGAGGCAGCAGCGTTGGCCAACCGGTACTCATATGTCCCGGGAGGTTTCTCCGCTGTGACTCGGACGCGTCACCGCTGGCTTCAGGGCCCAAACTCTACCAGACTTTGGCTAGGCTGAGCACCTCACTTGTGAGATCCTCTCCCCTACCCAACTGCAAAAGGAGCACACCATCCCACCCACTTGACCTTGTTTTACCTAAAGTCCTTGAGAGAGCCCGACCTACTTGCAGTCATCGGAGGAGTCACTCCGGGCACTGCTACCATGCAGGGGCCTTGAGCCCCGTCCCCTCATTAGCTACGAGCTACGAGCTCGGCGGTTCAGAGTCTACCTCGAGCTGTTGCCAGGGTAGGCTGTGTCAGTTTGTATGGCATTTTTGCCAGGTGATTTAACAGTTGTTTGTATACATTTCCAAGTGATTTCTTCACCAAGTGAAGAAATAGTGTCGAGTTTGTGCTCCAACTATTTATATTTGTGAAATCTTTTATAAGTAGTGTGTTATTACTAGTATTCTACAGTGCAGTGTAGTGCGCGGCCGTTTTTGTGTTCGTGTGCTGTGCGGCTTCTGGTGAGTACGTGTGTCAGTGCCTGTTAGTTAGAATAATCAGTGCTGGTGAGTTCTCTCTCCTATATCCACCTTTGACGTCCATTTCGGGCTTCCGAAATGGCGTCAAATCAACCTGAAGTTCCTTTGCCGGAGCCGTTAAGCTCTCTCTTGGGCGCTTGCGGTTCTGCTCCCTTGAATTCACCTCTCCCCCGTGAAACCAATTGTGAAAGTGGCAGTGAAAGTGATATTTCCGATGTCCATATGGGGAGTGTTGGGTCGGGAGATGAAGAGTTTTCGGTTGTGAATGGCAAACGCGCCAAACGCAAGCGAAAGCTCGCCGCCAGTCAGTCTCCCGCCTCACCAAACCAGGTCGCTGATTCAGGTAACAGCGGCCGGCAGTCTGTTAATCTTCCTTCTAGTTCTAAGCCTGACCCTTCTACCACTACGTTTCCTCCTATTATCATCCCTGATAATAGGAATTACACCCAGCTTTTAGCTAATCTCCGTTCTGCCCTTCCTTCGACGTCCGTGGAAGCGAAATGCTCCGGCAAATCGCTGAAGCTGGGCGTCAAATCCATCGTAGACTTCCGCGCTGTTCAGCACTTTCTGTCAGCGCGGAACATCTCATTCCATACCTTCGCTCTCCCTGAGGAGCGTGAGGTAAAAATTGTCATTCAGGGCATTCCCTGTCATACCCCCTCCGATGCTATCGTGCAGGAATTGACATCTCTTGGCTATACGCCAACAGCTGTGTCAGTTTTGCACGCCGGCAAAGGGGACAACAAGCATCCAGTGAATTCCTTCCTCGTTAAGTTGCTTAAAACTGGAAATTTTGAGGAGGTCTATGGCCTCCAAACACTCCTTCACCTGAGGGTGAATATTAGATCATTTGACCCGCGCCCAGGCCCTGCTCAGTGTTTCAACTGCCAGGGCTTCGGGCACTCATCCCTGTTCTGTCATGCGCCCCCACGTTGCGTGCGGTGCGGCGACCCTCACCGTGGCTGTGATAAGCCTCGTGTGCCGGGTTTTGTCCCGTACTGCTGCAACTGCAAGGGCGCCCATCCGGCTAGTTACCGGGGTTGTATTAAATATATCGAGGCAGAAAGACAGCAGCGATCTGCGCGCCCTGGCGCGCAGCGTCGTGTAGCTGGCCCGGCCCCTAATCGGCGAGAGGTCTTCCCCCCTCTCTCCGGTACATCTGTCAAGGCCCCGGCAGCGACTCCTGTCGCTCCCGCGGTCTCAGTCCCGCCTGCAGGCGTCGCTCCGGCGGCGCCTGTGACGGCTCCACTACCGGCGCCTGCCGGAGCGCCCGGCCCTTCCTATGCAGCTGTCGCTGCTAAGACATCATCACAACCTACTTCCGCCCGCAAGGGTACCAAAAAGCGCTCGCGTCGCCGGACTCCCGGCCGACGACATCAGCAGGCTCGACCTGCCCAACCTCAGCGGGACTCTCCCGCCCCTGTCATCCCCCAACCTCTGCGTGAGCAGACCATAGTCCAGTCCGCTAACCCAGCGCCATCTGTAGTCCTGGCCGAAGTTCCTGAGGAACGTCCTCGCGGGTCCCGGGAAATTTCTCGGGCTCCAGCGGACCCCCTGACGGCTTGGGCCACTCAAATTGTAGAAAGCATCAGGTCTGCTCCTGATACCTCGACTGTGCTAATGTTAGTATTCCAATCCCTCTCTGCTCTCTTCCCTCTCCTCCCCCTCAATGGCTAGATCCCTGCGGATCGTCGCTTGGAACGCTGATGGCGTTTCCTCTCGTCGATCTGAGCTGGCGGCTTTCGTCGTGGAGTACGACGTTGATGTCGTGCTTCTCTCCGAAACCCATCTAGCCCCCTTCCATCGATTCTCACTTCCTGCTTACACTTGTTATCGTCAGGATCGTCCCCTACAGCCGCGCCAACCCCCGAAAGGGGGTACGGTGATTCTGGTCCACAGGCGGATATCCCATAGGCCACTACCCCCCTCACTACTCGACTCATCGAAGGTTGCGCGGTGGCAGTGGACGCAGGCGACTTGGAGTTGCGCATTGTTTCCGCGTATCTCCGGCCTGGCCTGAGCCCGCCGCCCCCGCCTGAGGAGTGGAACGCTCTCCTCGACCACCCACTCTCGACAATTGCAGCCGGCGACTTCAACGCCAAACATCCTTCTTGGAACAGTAGGGCTACCAACGCCTACGGCAGATCACTCCGCCGGTTCGTCCTAGACGACCCGGATACGCACGTCATCGGCCCTGATGATCCTACCCACTTCCACTATGCCGGTCACCGACCGGACGTTCTTGATGTAGTTGTAGTCAGGAACGTGGCCCATAACATCCAGGTCTCGTCAGTGTCAGACCTCTCGTCTGATCACAATCCCCTACTAATAACTGTTCGAGATGTGTCGGCTTCACCCCGACTTCCCGCTGGTCCTGCTAGGAGGGTCAACTGGCGCTCCTATCACGACGAGCTATCTCGAAGGTTACCATCTGTCCCAGCGGACCCGATCGCCACTCGTGACGATCTGGATCTCCGTGCCACTCATCTTCAGGAGTTGGTCCAAGGTGTCATGGATCGACACACATACAACGTAGAGGTGAATCGTAAATCGGCCCTTCAACCGGAAGTTATCCACGCCATCTGGCTTCAGCGCAAGCTCCGCCGCAGATGGCAACGAACCCGAGATCCCGCCGTCAAACGACGGTTTCAGGCCCAGTCTCTTTACGTCCAGCAACTTTTGCGGGACGTAAACTCTGATCAGTGGGACTCATACCTTGAGTCCCTTCAAGTCGACCCAGCCACCGTCTGGAGAGCGACGAGTCGCCTTACTCGCGAGAAGCGTACTCGCAACCCGCTGAATACCCCGAACGGCATTGTTTCTTCATCGGAAGGCAAGGCAGAGGTCTTCGCCGACTGCATAGAGACTCAATTCACAGTTCATGGAGGCGTCTCGGACCCTGCCTTCTCGGTAGTGGTTCGAGACTTCCTATCTGGTTATTTTTCCCGCCCTCCACCTGACCCTCCCGCTCTATTCGACAGGGACGAACTAGCTTCGTCTATCTGTCGACTAAACCGACGTCGCGCCCCTGGTCCTGATCGGATCGGGGCCGCAGCTTTGCAACATCTCCCGGCCTCGGGCGTTGAATTGGTCCTGGATCTGTTCAACTCCAGTCTCCGGCTGCAATACTTCCCCCGCCTGTGGAAAAATGCCAACATCTGTATGATTCCCAAGCCCGGCAAGCCTCGAATGCTTGCAGGCAGCTATCGTCCCATATCGTTGTTGCCAGTACTCTCAAAGGTGTTTGAGCGTCTCCTACTCGCCCGCATCTGGCCGCTGCTGGATAACTTTATTCGGAGCGAACAGTTCGGGTTCCGTAGAGAGCACTCGACAACTTTACAACTCGTCCGAGTTGTCACAGCATTGTCCGACGCCGCCAACAAGAAAGAGTCTACGGGCGCTGTCTTGTTGGACGTGAGTAAGGCCTTCGACAAAGTCTGGCACGAAGGTCTTCTCTACAAACTAGCTCACTCCCCCATCCCACCGTCCATTGTGCATTTCTTGCGGTCATACCTCAGTGATCGTACCTTCAGGGTTAGCGTCGAAGGGTCCTGTTCATCAGTTCGACCCGTCGCCGCTGGCGTTCCGCAGGGATCTGTCCTCGGCCCCGTTCTGTACCTCGTGTACACGAACGACCTGCCTGTTATTCCTGGAGTCACGTTATCTCTATTCGCTGACGACGCAATGTATTATTGCAGCTCCCTGTCCCCGCGAATTGCGTGTTCAAAGCTGCAGCGTCAGTTGAATCTGCTTCCGGCCTGGCTACGGAAGGGGCGGGTGCTGATCAACGCGGAGAAATCCGAGGCGATCTGTTTCACCACCAAGTCCACTTCCCGCTGCCAGACCCTCGCCCTCGAAGGGAGGCCTATCGCCTGGCAAAAGTCGGTGAAGTATTTGGGCGTTCGGCTAGACCAGCGCCTTAGCTTCAACGGCCACGTGACTGCTACCCTCAACAAAGCTCGAGGCGTCCGAGCCAAAATATTTCCCATGCTCTCGTGCCGCAACCGCCTGGCTTTGCGCACTAAAGTTACGATCTATCTTTTGTTTCTCCGGTCAGTATTAACCTATGCTGCTCCCGCATGGTGGTCGCTTGTGTCGACCACTAACAAGTGTAGGCTGGAAGCTTTCCAGGCCCGTACCCTCCGATCCTTGTCGGGGTCTCCATGGTTTGTGAGAAATAATGTCATTCGTGGAGACCTTCGAGTTCCTACCCTTGCCGATTTTGTCCGGTCGCTTGCCGAAACTCTCTTTGCTTCTGCAGCGACCTCGTCCTTTCCATATCTCCGTTCCATCAGCACGTCTGAACCACCCCCCGCTATACGTGTCAAACGCCCTCGGGCGATCTTAGACGACCCCCCGTAATTCTGTATGCTGTGACTTAGGTTCCCGAGCAATTCTATCTCCTTGTCACCATACTATCCAGTCAGATACCTTCCCCAAGTATGTTGATTTTCAAGCTGCTTGGCGCTGTTACCGATGCCACAGACACGGCGGTTCCCTGCCTCGCGGGGAACGACCGGCGCTACAAAGCGCCTGCATGCCAGGCCGGGCGCGTGCGGCATCTGCCGTTCGCCCTGCGACCGGCGGCAGTGTTACAATGACCCGGTACCTATATAATATAAAATTGCAAAATTTTCCGCCGCCTTCTCAGTTAACTGGTTGGCGTGTCCCTCCCGAAAAATTTAGGAAACCTTCTTTTGAAAGTCCAGCACTGTTTTCTTCTGACAGCCATTGGACACGTCCCGGAAGCTGTAATAAGCCACGGGTGCAAAGACGCCCCACTATGTAATGCAATGCAATGCAATCGGCGGTTCATAGCGACGGACGCATTCTTATGAATATGGATGGACTCCAGATGCAGGCGAGTGAAGTAGCCCCGGACAGAAGACAACACGCGGGCTTCATCAAACATCACCCGGTGATCGTCGTGGGAAAGAGCGTGTTCAGCAACTGCGGACTTTTCCGGCTGGCCCAGGCGGCAGTATCGCCGATGTTCAGAGAGGCGCGTCCGGACACTACGCTTCGTGGTGCCTATGTAGACCTGGCCACACGTACAAGGAATACTGTACACCCCGCACGACGAGAGTGGATCCCTGGCGTCTTTCACCGGTCGCAGGAACTGTTGGATCTTTTTGGTTGGCTTGAAGATCGTCCTGACGCCCCGCTTACTCAACAACCAGCCGATGCGGTCAGTCACGCCACGGATGTAGGGCAAGACAGCAGAGCCAACAACCTCAGGCGACACCGACTCGTCCGGCCTACCAGATCTTCTCGGCCGGGCAGCTCTCCTAACCTCCGCAGCAGAATAGCCGTTGGACTGCAGTGCTTCCTCGAGATGCCGAAACTCATCTTCGAGATACTGGGGCTCACAGATTCTTTTTGCCCGGTCTACCAGAGTCTTCAGCACCGCTCTCTTCTGCCTGGGATGATGATTGGAGGACTTGTGAAGATATCTGTCGGTGTGCGTTGGCTTCCTATAAACTTTATGTCCCAAGCTGCCATCGGTCCTTTTCAGGACCAACACATCCAGAAAAGCCAATTGTTCACCACTCTCGCGCTCCATCGTAAACTGTATGCGCGGGTGCACAGCGTTCAGATGTCCAAGGAAGCGTTCCAACTCCTCGTCCCCATGGCTCCAGACCACGAAAGTGTCGTCCACATACCGCAACCAACACTTCGGCTTGAGAGGCGCAGATGAAATTGCCAACTCTTCAAATTTCTCCATATAGAAGTTTGCAACCACAGGGCTGAGAGGACTTCCCATCGCGACGCCATCCAACTGTTCAAAGAAGCCGCCATTCCACTGAAAGTAGGTCGTTGTTAGGACCTGCCGGAACAAAGCAGTGATGTCCGCCGAGAACAGGTCACCCAAATACCCCAAGACCTCCTGAACAGGAACCATGGTGAAAAGAGAGACCACATCAAAACTCACGAGAACATCGCCAGGCTCCAGCACCAACTCCCGGATCCTCCGGAGGAAATCAGAAGAGTCCCGGACGAAAGAATCCGTCTGCCCGATGTGCGGCTTGAGCAATCCAGTAAGGTGCTTTGCCAAGTTGTAAGTAGGCGAACCAATAGCACTGACGATGGGCCGCAGCGGAACGTCTTCCTTATGGATCTTCGGTAAACCATAGAGACGAGGGGGAAGGGCCTCCGAACACCGGACGGCCGTCTTCACATCAGGCGCCAGAGAAGATTGCTTAACCAAAGAATCCGTTTTTCTTAGAACAGTAGTAGTCGGATCTTTGTTCAGCCTCCGATAAGTGGCCGGATCTAATAAACCTTCAATCTTCCGCTGGTAGTCTTCGGTGTTGAAGACCACAGTGGCGCTCCCCTTATCCGCAGGCACAATGACAATGGAGTCATCCCCTTTCAATTCCCTCAAGGCTCGCAACTCCGCCGACAGAAGATTACATTTTGGCGGAGCGGCCCTTCTAAGGGCCCTGGAAGCTTCCAATCGGATTTCATCTGCCTGGTCTCGGGGTAGTCCTCGGATGCCTGCCTCCACGCTCGCAACTATTTCCTCCACAGGTACTGTCTTCGGGGTAACTGCAAACTTCTCACCTTTGGCTAACACCGAGGTCTCATGTGGTGTTAGTTGACGGTTCGATAAATTCACAACCATCCTGTTCATCCTGTCACGATCTAGTACTCTTCCCCCGATGTTCTGGAAACCAAACCGCTCGAATTTGTCACGCTGTCTCTGGCTGGTACTGGCATAACACGACTCGAAGGCATTATATGTAAGCCCATCCAACATCTCCCAATCATGTTGTTGGAGGGAACTGCTGAGATGTAAATGCAGCTTCAACAGTTCTTGATCATTTAGTGCCAGCTCTTTCCTCGTGTAGTGTATGCGCTCACGCAGCATGTCATTTTCCGTTCTCCTGTATATACTATTGGCCTGTGGCGTGTTAAAAATGTGTCTCTGTCGTAGGAACCTAGGAACGGTTCCCGAGTCTCTACATCGAAGTAAAAAGGCCAAGGAACACAGCAGACTGGCTTTCTTCTTCCGTAGCGTCTCCAGCTTTTTAATTTTCTTGAAAACCTCCTCCCCGTAGAGGTTCTTAATCTTAGTACGTAGGCTTTCACGGCCGGTGTCAATATGATTAGATAAAACTTCCGGGCTGAGAGGCCGTGGTCGATTGCTTGATGTATTGGAGCTATACGTTTCGGCCGCACCACCGGTGGCCATCTTCAGTAGCTAAATTGTGTTCGAATAGATGACACGCCGAACACGTCCCCAATGAGCTGGGAATAAGCAACAGTGAGTTACGGCTACGATGCCTCTATTTATAACTTTTTGGCCGCTTAAGGTGTATCACGCGGACCAATGAGAAGCCAGCTCGTCATTCTTGATTCTGATTGGCCATGGAAAATAAACCATGCCAGACACTATTTAAGGAGATGCTTTCCCCTCGGCGGTTCATACAACTGCCAGCGGTACGGGCACAGCAGTATCTATTGTCACTACCCGACACGCTGCATTCGTTGTGGTGAAGGTCATCACAAGGGCGATTGTCGTCGTGAACGTACCGCCACTGCCACGTGTGCAAACTGTCGTGAACCTCACCCGGCAAGCTCTCGCCAGTGCAAACACTATCATGACGCCCTAAAGCGTATCACCAAGGCCCAAAAGCCTATCCCACCTGCCCCCAAGTAACCCTCAGCCCCTGCATCTGCCGCCCCGGCGGCCCCACTTCCGGCTACCTCGTCTGCGCCTGCAGCCGCCGTAGTCCCCCCGACCTGTCCAGCGCCTGCCGGAGCGCTCAGTTACGCGGCAGCCGCCGCCTCCGATGCATCTTTCCCTCCTTTGGCCTCGTCGCGAAAGCAACCCGCGCCAAAGAAGAAAAAGTCATCGACCACCATCCTCACGCAGCACAAGCCCGCTGCAACTAGGTCAGCATCTGCCCCAACTCCCAAAGATCCTCGGCAGCCTCCAACTACACCTCGGCCCGATAATGGTATCATGTATCGAGTGCCCCCGCCCACGCCGCAGGCGCCTTCGACGGAGGAAAGGTCCTCGGACCCGACCTTTGCCGATCGTTTGCGTGTCTGGGTTGAGACCCTCATCCCTCAAATCTTGGCTGCCAAGGACGTCCAGTCTCTGCTAGTCACCATTCTTACCTCCCTGATGACTCTCCTGCCTCTCAATGTCTAGGCCTCTTCGGCTGGTGGCATGGAACGCGTGTGGTGTTCCGTCTCGCCGAGCCGAATTGGTTAACTTTGCCACTGAATATGACCTAGATGTCATCCTACTCTCCGAAACTTTCCTTACCCCTGCCGCTTCCTTTCAGCTTCCGGCGTACATTACATATCGCACGGATAGGCCCCGGCTACAACCCCCCGCTCGTCCCAGCGGGGGTACTGCTATTCTCGTCCACAGGCGCATTGCCCATCGTCTCTTACCCCCTCCAGATACTAGGTATTTGGAGACGACGGCGGTGGCCCTCTGGATCGGGGATCGGGAGGTTCGCCTAATTTCGGCGTACCTTCCTCCCGGGCCCGGAGGGCCTCCGCCGCCTGAGGAGTGGGACGCCCTCCTCGACCACGAACTACCTACTATAGCTGCCGGAGACTTCAACTCCAAGCATCCCTCTTGGAACAGCCGTGTCACGAACCCGCGTGGCCGCTCGCTCTACAGCTACGTTCAGCGTCATCTGCAGGTCTCAGTTATTGGTCCTGACTCACCGACCCACGTGCCCACTAGGGGCCTTCCGGATGTCCTTGACATTGTCATTGTCAAGGACCTGGCCATTCCTATCACTGTCAGTGCTGTATCGGACCTCTCGTCCGACCACGACCCGGTACTTATCACTGTTCGTCCCCTGTTGGACACACCTCTCCAACCCCCCTGTCGTCCACGGAGAGTCAACTGGCGCTCCTATCATGACGAACTCCAACGAACAGTGCCATCTGACCCCCCGGCCCCCATCGCCTCTACGGCTGATGCGGACCGTATGGCCGACTATCTTCAAGAAGTCGTTACGTCCGCTATGGACACACACACACCTATCTTGTCCCAGAGACAAATCGCCGCTCTCAACTACCTGAAGAGGTGCTCCTCGCCATCCAAACTCGGCGCCAACTCCGCCGGAGATGGCAACAAACCCGGGATCCTGCTATCAAACGCAGGCTAAACGCCCAATCTGACCTTGTCAAGCAGCTTCTGCTTGATGCCACTGCACATCGTTGGGACTCGTACCTCGAGTCTCTTGAAGTCCGGCCCGAGTCTGTCTGGCAGGCTGCGAGTCGACTTAATGGCGACAAAAGGACCCGCCATCCCCTCAGATCACCGGACGGCATTGTGTACTCCGCGGCCGGCAAAGCTGAAGTCTTTGCCGCAACCATGGAGGAGCAATTCACCGTCCACGGAGGCGTCTGCGACCCCGTCCACTCGGCCGAGGTCGCAGACTTCCTATCTGGATATTTTTCCCGCCCTCCAGCTGACATCCCTGACCCGTTCGACCGGGCCGATTTTGTCTCGGCTATTGGTCGACTTCGCCCTAAGAGGGCGCCCGGCGATGATCGTATCGGAGCGGCGGCGCTACAACACGCTCCCCCTAGCCTCATCAACTTGATCCACGAGCTGTTCAATGGATGTCTCCGGCTTCATTACTTCCCCAGCCTGTGGAAGCGTGCGAAAATCATCATGATCCCCAAGCCTCGCAAGCTGCGTGTTGACCCATCAAACCATCGACCCATCTCACTGTTGCCAGTCATATCGAAGGTACTCGAGCGCCTCCTGCACGGTCGGTACGCGCCTCTGCTGGATGGTTTCATTCGGCAGGAGCAGTTCGGCTTTCGCAGGGAGCACTCGACGACCCTTCAACTCGTCCGGATTGTTACCCATTTGACGGACGCCTACAACAAGCATCTGTCCTCCGTCGCTGTATTGCTCGACGTGAGTAAGGCCTTCGATCGAGTCTGGCACGAAGGTCTTCTCTACAAACTGGCCCACTTCCCCCTCCCTGCCTCATTCGTTCATTTTCTCCGATCGTACTTGTGCGATCGTATCTTTAGGGTATGCGTCGAAGGGTCGTACTCATCCGTCCGACCAGTCGCCGCAGGCGTATCTCAGGGATCTGTCCTTGGCCCCGTTCTGTACCTCGTGTACACGAACGACCTGCCTGTTCAGCCTGGAGTCACTCTCTCGCTCTATGCGGATGACGCTATGTACCACGCCAGCTCAGCGAGTCTTGATTTCGCAGCTGGCCTGGTGCAGCGTCAGCTCGCCGTACTTCCGGACTGGCTACGGAAGTGGAGGATGGCGGTCAATGCGGAGAAATCCGAGGCGATCGCCTTTTCTCATAAATTAACTTCCCGCTGCCAGTCCCTCTCCCTTGAAGGGAGCCCAATCGAGTGGAAACGGACTGTAAAGTACTTGGGCGTCACTTCACTCTTGACCGACGCCTAAGCTTTGCACCTCATGTCTCTCTGAGTCTCCAGCGCGCCAGAGGCGTCAGAGCCAAACTATTTCCCTTTCTCTCTCATCGGGGTTCAGTGCCTGTGCGCACTAAACTCACCATCTACTTGCTCTTTCTTAGGGCAATCCTGACTTACGCAGCCCCCGCCTTTTGGGTACTACTCAGCCCATCCGTTGTCGCCCGTTTGGAAGCTTTCCAATCCCGAACCCTCCGCTACATCTCCAACTCTCCCTGGTTTGTCAGAAATGATGCCATCAGGCGAGGGTTGAAGGTTCCTTCACTTACCGAATTCGTTCGGTCCCTAGCCCTCAAACTATTCTCCCGAGCCTATGTCTCGACCCATCCCCACATCCGTCGACTAAGCACAGATGTCGGCCCACCACCTAGACGACACAAACGCCCCCGAGCTTTGCTCGACGACCCCCCATAAGCAGTTACAGAACATCTGCCCAATCCCCCCGACCTTGAGTATTTTCACGCTCCTCCTCCTTCCTTCTTTCTCTTGTCCGTGCTGGCGCTCGGCGACAGACTAGAGGGGGGTCTGCGCTCGCCCTAGGTGTGCTTAGTGCCGCCTCTGGTGGACGCTGCCTCCTCCTACGCTCTCTCCCGTGCGCCGACATTGCCGCTTGGCAGCCCTCGGAGACTTTTCCTGAGCGGTTAGGGGCGCCCTACCCGTTCTGGGAGGGTAATTCCTGCTTCTCAAGCGAAAGGTCTTCGAGGTCTCCCCCATTCAGCCGTCACGGGTCTCTTCGAGGTCCCAGGGTCCATGAAAAATCGAACATCCTGTCCCTCCAAAATAAAATTGCTGGAGGTTCCATTCCTTTGAAAGCGCGAGATCGCTAGCCAAGGTAACAGCAAGGCAACATGCAGTCATCGGGTATCACCCGGACACTGTCTACCTAGAGCTGTTGCCAGGGTAGGCTGCGTCACTTTTTATGGCGATTTTTGCTTGTGTATTTTACCGTTATTTATACATTTATCAAAGTGAATTCTTCAACATATCTTCATCTGTATTCATCTTCATCAGTGTGCTATAAATTACCAGTGTATTGTGTCGTGCGCGTGTGTTTTTGTGACTCGTGTGCAGTGCGCGTCTGGTGTTCGTGTTCTTTGTCTGTCAGTGTAGTGATTCAGTGCTGGTGAAAGTCACTCTTTCCTAGCCCTTTTTTGCGTCTTCGACGTTCATTTCGGCTCATCCCGAGATGGCGTCGAACGCAACTCCCGTTCCTTTGCCGGCACCGCTGGTAACCTTAATGGAAACCTGCGGTACTGGTCCTCATTCTACCCCGCTGCCGTCCCATACAATCAGTGATAGTGAAAGTGAAAGTGATTGTGCGTCGATGTGTAGTGTGGGGACGGGGGAAGGTGAATTTTCGCTTGTGGAGGGCAAGTCTGCCAAACGCAAGCGAAAATTGGTCGCCAGCCCGCCACCGGCCGCTGCTACGCATCGGGTATCTAGTCCCGGTAACAGCGCCAGCCATCCGACTCAGTCTCCCTCTCAATCTGTGCCCAAGCCTAAAATTCCTCCGATTGTCATTCCCGACAATCGCAATTATAGGGAAATTCTTCGTTCCCTCCAGAATCTGCTTCCTTCGGCCAAACTCGAGGCCAGGTGCCAAGGCTCCTCGCTTCGAATTGCGGCCACAACAGTCCCGGACTTCCGATCGGTCCAACAGTTTCTTACCGATCGGAAGATCTCCTTCCATATTTTCGCGCTTCCTTCAGAGCGCGAAATTAAAGTTGTTCTTTCCGGACTTCCTTCCTGGACCGCCCCCGATACCATCAGGCAGGAGCTTGTCGCCTTAGGCTATTCGCCGACGGCGGTAAGTGTACTGCATGCTGGAAAGGGGGAAGATCGCCGTCCTGTGAATAGTTTCCTAGTGAAACTACTCAAAGTAGGCCAGTTCGAGGAGGTCTATGGCCTCCAAAACTTCCTGCACCTTCGGGTGCAAGTTCGTACTTTTGACCCGCGGCCAGGCCCCTCGCAGTGTTTTAACTGTCAGAGGTTTGGCCACTCCAGCTTATTCTGTAATCACCCTCCGCGTTGCGTGCGATGTACTGAGCCTCATCGTGGGTGTGATAAGCCCAAGACGGGGTTCACGGCCATTTGCTGCAACTGCGGCGGGGACCATCCGGCTAGTTATAGAGGATGTAGGGACTTTATATCAGCCATGAAGCTGCAGCGGACTCCTGCTCGCCCTGGCGCGCAGGCAGGCCGTGTTGCAGGTCCCCTCCCTAACCGCAGAGAGGCCTTCCCACCTCTCTCCGGAGCATCATCTCAGGCCCCGGCAGCAGTTCCGGCTGCTCCCAGGGCCCCAGTTCCGCCTGCAGTCGACGTTTCGGCGCCGCCTGCAGTCCCTTCTGTCCCGGCGCCTGCCGGAGCGCCCGGTCCTTCATACGCGGCTGTGGCCGCTACATCAGTCCCGCCTTCCGCTCCTCGGAGCCACAAACCAAAGCGCACTCGTCGCCGTCAGCGACAAGTTCCACAGGCCTTGCCTGTAAAACCTCAGCGGGCCCCGCCCGCCCCCAGCCATCAACCTAAGCTCCCAATTGAGCAGACCCCACGTCCGTCCCCGAGCCCTGCGCCATCTGCAACACCGGCCGAGGCCAGCCAGGTCCGTCTTCCGGAATCTCGGGAATCTTCCCGGGCCCCGGTGGACCCCCTGACTGCCTGGGCTGAAACTTTGGTAAACAACATCAGGTCTGCTCCAGATACAACCACGGTTCTCGCCCTGGTGTTTCAATCCCTGTCTACCCTCTTTCCTCTTCTTCCTTTGAATGGCTAGGAGTCTTAGGATCGTTGCGTGGAATGCCCATGGGGTAGTCCCTCGACGATCTGAACTGATGACTTTCGTAACGGAGTACGACGCTGATGTCGTCCTCCTTTGCGAGACTCATCTGGCTCGCTACCATACCTTCAACCTGCCATCTTACATCTGTTTTCGCCAGGATCGTCCCCAACGGCCTGGCTGTCGCCCCTCGGGGGGGACAGCCGTCTTAGTCTACAGGCGGATATCCCACAGGCCACTACCCCCTTTAGATACATCTCTTGTTGAAGGTTGTGCGGTGGCGATAGACGCTTGCGGATCGGAGTTGCGCGTTGTTGCGGCGTATCTCCGGCCCGGCCTGCGGCTACATCCACCGCCCGAGGAGTGGGACGCTCTCCTCGATCATCCCCTACCAACCATCGTAGCCGGCGACTTAAATGCCAAGCATCCCTCCTGGAACAGCAGAGTAGCCAACGCCTACGGAAAATCTCTGTATCGGTTCGTCTCCGACGACCCGGTACTTCAAGTTATCGGCCCAGAAGACCCTACTCACTTCCCCTTTTCCGGTCATCGACCGGACGTCCTTGACATTGTCATAGCCAAGGACGTGACCCATCACATCCAGGTCTCGTCAGTGTCGGATCTCTCATCCGATCACAATCCCCTTTTTATAACTGCCCGTGAGCTGTCGGCCTCACCCCGACCTCCCGCTCAGACTGTTAGGAGAGTCAACTGGCGCTCCTACCATGATGAGCTCTCACGGCGGTTACCATCACTCCCCGCGGACCCGGTCGTCACTTGTGACGATTTGGATCTCCGAGCCACTCATCTTCAGGAGTTGGTCCAAGGTGTCATGGATCGACACACATATACTCTCGAGGTGAATCATCGTAAATCGGCCTTACCTGCGGAAGTACTCCACGCCATCTGGCTACGGCGCAATCTCCGCCGCAGATGGCAAAGAACCCGTGATCCCGGCGTCAAAAGGCGCTTTCAGGCCCAGTCTCTTTACGTCCAGCAGCTACTGCGGGACGTAAACTCTGATCGATGGGACTCATACCTTGAGTCTCTTGAAGTCGACCACGCCTCCGTCTGGAGAGCGGCTTGTAGACTGACCCGCGAGAAGAGAACTCGCAACCCACTTGAAACTCCGAACGGGGTTGTATCTTCATCAGAAGGCAAGGCAGAGGTCTTCGCCGACTGCATGGAGGTGCAATTTACTGTTCACCAAGGCGTCTCGGACCCTGCCCACTCGGCAGAAGTCCGTGACTTCCTATCTGGACATTTTTCACGCCCTCCCGAAATCCCAGCCCTCCCGTTCGACAGGGATGAACTAGTTTCATCTATCTGCCGACTAAATCGCCGTCGCGCCCCCGGTCCTGACCGGATCGGGGCCGCTGCTCTACAAAATCTCCCGGCCTCAGGCGTTGACCTCGTTCTTGAGCTGTTTAACTCCTGTCTCCGGCTACAGTACTTTCCCCGCCTGTGGAAATCAGCCAACATCGTAATGATTCCGAATCCTCGCAAGCCGCGCATGCTTCCTGAAAGCTATCGTCCAATCTCTCTCTTGCCAGTCATCTCGAAGGTGTTCGAGCGTCTCCTGCTGGCTCGCATCTCGCCGCTGCTAGATGGTTTCATCCGCAGCGAACAGTTCGGGTTTCGCAGAGAGCACTCGACCACGCTTCAATTGGTCCGCGTTGTTACGCACTTGTCAGACGCCACCAACAGGCGAGCGGCTACGGCTGCCGTACTGTTGGACGTGAGCAAGGCCTTCGATAAAGTCTGGCACGAAGGTCTTCTCTTCAAACTTGCCAATTCCCCTCTACCATCGACCATAGTGTTTTTCCTCCGGTCGTATCTCAGCGACCGAACCTTCAGGGTGAGCGTCGACGGGTCCTGTTCTACAGTTCGACCCGTCGCCGCCGGCGTACCACAGGGATCTGTCCTCGGCCCCGTTCTGTACCTTGTGTACACGAACGACCTGCCTGTCTTGCCCGGAGTCACGTTGTCTTTGTTCGCTGACGATGCTATGTATCACTGCAGCTCCCTGTCCCCGCGATTTGCGAGTACAAAGCTGCAGCGTCAGTTGAACCAGCTTCCGGACTGGCTACGGAAATGGCGGGTGACGATCAACACGGAGAAATCCGAGGCGATCTGTTTCACCCGTAAGTCCATCTCCCGATGCCAGCCGCTCTCCCTAGCAGGGAGACCCATCGCCTACAAAGAATCGGTGAAGTATTTAGGCGTTCGACTAGATCGTCGCCTTTGCTTCAACGCCCACGTGACGGAAACCCTTGCCAAGGCTCGCGGCGTCCGAGCCAAATTATCTCCTTTCCTCTCGTGTCGCAGCCGCCTGGCCATGCGCACGAAACTTACCATCTATCTACTATTTCTCAGGTCTGTATTGACCTATACGGCACCCGCCTGGTGGTCTCTTTTATCCAGCACCAACAGATGTAGGCTGGAAGCTTTCCAGTCCCGAACACTCCGATCCTTGACGGGGTCCCCTTGGTTTGTAAGGAACGACGTGATTCGAAGGGGTCTCCGTGTTCCTACCTTGACTTCCTTTGTCCGGTCGCTGGCTCTAACTCTCTTTGCTAAAGCCTCGACCTCCACCTTCCCGTACCTACGAACCATCAGTGCATCAGAACCACCACCGCCCATTCGGGTCAAGCGCCCTCGGGCGCTTCTTGATGACCCGCCATAACGCCATCCTCTTTAAATTAAATACAAACAAGTAATCATCAGTCCTAGACCAGAGTATTTCACCAAACTGTCCTTCTCTCCTTCCTGTCCACCTCCTAGCACGCTGAGCCGGCTGCTTGTCGCTGTCATCATTCACTGGCACGGAGGCTCTCCGCCTCGCGGGGAGCGACCGACGCCCTCAGGGCGTCTGCTGACTGGACTTGAAACGGGCAACATCTGTTGCTCGAATCGGTACCAGCGGCAGTGCATTAAACAAATAACAGTTATACTCCCCCGCCTTCTCAGTTAACTGGTTGGCGGTTTCCTTTTCCAGTCTTAGGTAACCAGTCGACATGTACCAGCACTATGTTTACTTCTGGCAGCCATTGGACACGATCCAGATGCTGCAATCAAGCCACGGGTGCAAAGACACCCCGCATCCATAATGCAATGCAATACCCGGACACTGCGACCACCGGAGCACGACTAGCTGCTGCTCCGTACACCACTGGACCACTGGATCGGCGGTTCATAGCGACGGACGCATTCTTATGAATATGGATGGACTCCAGATGCAGGCGAGTGAAGTAACCCCGGACAGAAGACAACACGCGGGCTTCATCAAACATCACCCGGTGATCGTCGTGGGAAAGAGCGTGTTCAGCAACTGCGGACTTTTCCGGCTGGCCCAGGCGGCAGTATCTCCGATGTTCAGAGAGGCGCGTCCGGACACTACGCTTCGTGGTTCCTATGTAGACCTGGCCACACGTACAAGGAATACTGTACACCCCGCACGACGAGAGTGGATCCCTGGCGTCTTTCACCGGTCGCAGGAACTGTTGGATCTTTTTGGTTGGCTTGAAGATCGTCCCTGACGCCCCGCTTACTCAGCAACCTGCCGATGCGGTCAGTCACGCCACGGATGTAGGGCAAGACAGCAGAGCCAACAACCTCAGGCGACACCGACTCGTCCGGCCTACCAGATCTTCTCGGCCGGGCAGCTCTCCTAACCTCCGCAGCAGAATAGCCGTGGACTGCAGTGCTTCCTCGAGATTCCGAAACTCATCTTCGAGATACTGGGGCTCACAGATTCTTTTCGCCCGGTCTACCAGAGTCTTCAGCACCGCTCTCTTCTGCCTGGGATGATGATTGGAGGACTTGTGAAGATATCTGTCGGTGTGCGTTGGCTTCCTATAAACTTTATGTCCCAAGCTGCCATCGGTCCTTTTCAGGACCAACACATCCAGAAAAGCCAATTGTTCACCACTCTCGCGCTCCATCGTAAACTGTATGCGCGGGTGCACAGCGTTCAGATGTCCAAGGAAGCGTTCCAACTCCTCGTCCCCATGGCTCCAGACCACGAAAGTGTCGTCCACATACCGCAACCAACACTTCGGCTTGAGAGGCGCAGATGAAATTGCCAACTCTTCAAATTTCTCCATATAGAAGTTTGCAACCACAGGGCTGAGAGGACTTCCCATCGCGACGCCATCCAACTGTTCAAAGAAGCCGCCATTCCACTGAAAGTAGGTCGTTGTTAGGACCTGCCGGAACAAAGCAGTGATGTCCGCCGAGAACAGGTCACCCAAATACCCCAAGACCTCCTGAACAGGAACCATGGTGAAAAGAGAGACCACATCAAAACTCACGAGAACATCGCCAGGCTCCAGCACCAACTCCCGGATCCTCCGGAGGAAATCAGAAGAGTCCCGGACGAAAGAATCCGTCTGCCCGATGTGCGGCTTGAGCAATCCAGTAAGGTGCTTTGCCTAGTTGTAAGTAGGCGAACCAATAGCACTGACGATGGGCCGCAGCGGAACGTCTTCCTTATGGATCTTCGGTAAACCATAGAGACGAGGGGGAAGGGCCTCCGAACACCGGACGGCCGTCTTCACATCAGGCGCCAGAGAAGATTGCTTAACCAAAGAATCCGTTTTTCTTAGAACAGTAGTAGTCGGATCTTTGTTCAGCCTCCGATAAGTGGCCGGATCTAATAAACCTTCAATCTTCCGCTGGTAGTCTTCGGTGTTGAAGACCACAGTGGCGCTCCCCTTATCCGCAGGCACAATGACAATGGAGTCATCCCCTTTCAATTCCCTCAAGGCTCGCAACTCCGCCGACAGAAGATTACATTTTGGCGGAGCGGCCCTTCTAAGGGCCCTGGAAGCTTCCAATCGGATTTCATCTGCCTGGTCTCGGGGTAGTCCTCGGATGCCTGCCTCCACGCTCGCAACTATTTCCTCCACAGGTACTGTCTTCGGGGTAACTGCAAACTTCTCACCTTTGGCTAACACCGAGGTCTCATGTGGTGTTAGTTGACGGTTCGATAAATTCACAACCATCCTGTCCATCCTGTCACGATCTAGTACTCTTCCCCCGATGTTCGTCGGAGGGCGTCGGTCGCTCCCTGCGAGGCGTAGAGCCTCCGTGCCAGTGATTGATGACAGCGACAAGCAGCCGGCTCAGCGTGCTAGGAGGTGGGCAGGAAGGAGAGAAGGACAGTTTGGTGAAATACTCTGGTCTAGGACTGATGATTACTTGTTTTTGTTTAATTTAAAGAGGATGGCGTTATGGCGGGTCATCAAGAAGCGCCCGAGGGCGCTTGACCCGAATGGGCGGTGGTGGTTCTGATGCACTGATGGTTCGTAGGTACGGGAAGGTGGAGGTCGAGGCTTTAGCAAAGAGAGTTAGAGCCAGCGACCGGACAAAGGAAGTCAAGGTAGGAACACGGAGACCCCTTCGAATCACGTCGTTCCTTACAAACCAAGGGGACCCCGTCAAGGATCGGAGTGTTCGGGACTGGAAAGCTTCCAGCCTACATCTGTTGGTGGTGGATAAAAGAGACCACCAGGCGGGTGCCGCATAGGTCAATACAGACCTGAGAAATAGTAGATAGATGGTAAGTTTCGTGCGCATGGCCAGGCGGCTGCGACACGAGATGAAAGGAGATAATTTGGCTCGGACGCCGCGAGCCTTGGCAAGGGTTTCCGTCACGTGGGCGTTGAAGCAAAGGCGACGATCTAGCCGAACGCCTAAATACTTCACCGATTCTTTGTAGGCAATGGGTCTCCCTGCTAGGGAGAGGGGCTGGCATCGGGAGATGGACTTACGGGTGAAGCAGATCGCCTCGGATTTCTCCGTGTTGATCGTCACCCGCCATTTCCGTAGCCAGTCCGGAAGCTGGTTCAACTGACGCTGCAGCTTTGTACTCGCAAATCGCGGGGACAGGGAGCTGCAGTGATACATAGCATCGTCAGCGAACAAAGACAACGTGACTCCGGGCAAGACAGGCAGGTCGTTCGTGTACACAAGGTACAGAACGGGGCCGAGGACAGATCCCTGAGGTACGCCGGCGGCGACGGGTCGAACTGTAGAACAGGACCCGTCGACGCTCACCCTGAAGGTTCGGTCGCTGAGATACGACCGCAGGAAAAACACTATGGTCGATGGTAGAGGGGAATTGGCAAGTTTGAAGAGAAGACCTTCGTGCCAGACTTTATCGAAGGCCTTGCTTACGTCCAACAGTACGGTGGCCGTAGCCGCTCGCCTGTTGGTGGCGTCTGACAAGTGCGTAACAACGCGGACCAATTGAAGCGTGGTCGAGTGCTCTCTGCGAAACCCGAACTGTTCGCTGCGGATGAAACCATCTAGCAGCGGCGAGATGCGAGCCAGCAGGAGACGCTCGAACACCTTCGAGATGACTGGCAAGAGAGAGATTGGACGATAGCTTTCAGGAAGCATGCGCGGCTTGCGAGGCTTCGGAATCATTACGATGTTGGCAGATTTCCACAGGCGGGGAAAGTACTGTAGCCGGAGACAGGAGTTAAACAGCTCAAGAACGAGGTCAACGCCTGAGGCCGGGAGATTTTGTAGAGCAGCGGCCCCGATCCGGTCAGGACCGGGGGCGCGACGGCGATTTAGTCGGCAGATAGATGAGACTAGTTCATCCCTGTCGAACGGGAGGGCTGGGATTTCGGGAGGGCGTGAAAAATGTCCAGATAGGAAGTCACGGACTTCTGCCGAGTGAGCAGGGTCCGAGACGCCTTGGTGAACAGTAAATTGCACCTCCATGCAGTCTGCGAAGACCTCTGCCTTGCCTTCTGATGAAGATACAACCCCGTTCGGAGTTTCAAGTGGGTTGCGAGTTCTCTTCTCGCGGGTCAGTCTACTCGCCGCTCTCCAGACGGAGGCGTGGTCGACTTCAAGAGACTCAAGGTATGAGTCCCATCGATCAGAGTTTACGTCCCGCAGTAGCTGCTGGACGTAAAGAGACTGGGCCTGAAAGCGCCTTTTGACGCCGGGATCACGGGTCCTTTGCCATCTGCGGCGGAGATTGCGCCGTAACCAGATGGCGTGGATTACTTCCGCAGGTAAAGCCGATTTACGATGATTCACCTCGAGAGTATATGTGTGTCGATCCATGACACCTTGGACCAACTCCTGAAGATGAGTGGCTCGGAGATCCAAATCGTCACTAGTGACGATCGGGTCCGCGGGGAGTGATGGTAACCGCCGTGAGAGCTCATCATGGTAGGAGCGCCAGTTGACTCTCCTAGCAATCTGAGCGGGAGGTCGGGGTGAGGCCGACAGCTCACGGGCAGTTATAAAAAGGGGATTGTGATCGGATGAGAGATCCGACACTGACGAGACCTGGATGTGATGGGTCACGTCCTTGGCTATGACAATGTCAAGGACGTCCGGTCGATGACCGGAAAAGGGGAAGTGAGTAGGGTCTTCTGGGCCGATGACTTGAAGTACCGGGTCGTCGGAGACGAACCGATACAGAGATTTTCCGTAGGCGTTGGCTACTCTGCTGTTCCAGGAGGGATGCTTGGCATTTAAGTCGCCGGCTACAATGGTTGGTAGGGGATGATCGAGGAGAGCGTCCTACTCCTCGGGCGGTGGAGGTAGCCGTAGGCCGGGCCGGAGATACGCCGCAACAACGCGCAACTCCGATCCGCCAGCGTCTATCGCCACCGCACAACCTTCAACAAGAGATGTATCTAAAGGGGGTAGTGGCCTGTGGGATATCCGCCTGTGGACTAAGACGGCTGTCCCCCCCGAGGGGCGACAGCCAGGCCGTTGGGGACGATCCTGACGAAAACAGATGTAAGATGGCAGGTTGAAGGTATGGTAGCGAGCCAGATGAGTCTCGCAAAGGAGGACGACATCAGCGTCGTACTCCGTTACGAAAGTCATCAGTTCAGATCGTCGAGGGACTACCCCATGGGCATTCCACGCAACGATCCTAAGACTCCTAGCCATTCAAAGGAAGAAGAGGAAAGAGGGTAGACAGTGATTGAAACACCAGGGCGAGAACCGTGGTTGTATCTGGAGCAGACCTGATGTTGTTTACCAAAGTTTCAGCCCAGGCAGTCAGGGGGTCCACCGGGGCCCGGAAAGATTCCCGAGTTTCCGGAAGACGGACCTGGCTGGCCTCGGCCGGTGTTGCAGATGGAGCAGGGCTCGGGGACGGACGTGGGGCCTGCTCAGTTGGGAGCTTAGGTTGATGGCTGGGGGCGGGCGGGGTCCGCTGGGGTTTTACAGGCCACCTGTGGAACTTGTCGCTGACGGCGACGAGTGCGCTTCTGTTTGGAGCTCCGAGGAGCGGAAGGCGGGACTGATGTGGCGGCCACAGCCGCGTATGAAGGACCGGGCGCTCCGGCAGGCGCCGGGACAGAAGGGACTGCAGGCGGCGCCGAAACGTCGACTGCAGGCGGAACTGGGGCCCTGGGAGCAGCCGGAACTGCTGCCGGGGCCTGAGATGATGCTCCGGAGAGAGGTGGGAAGGCCTCTCTGCGGTTAGGGAGGGGACCTGCAACACGGCCTGCCTGCGCGCCAGGGCGAGCAGGAGTCCGCTGCAGCTTCATGGCTGATATAAAGTCCCTACATCCTCTATAACTAGCCGGATGGTCCCCGCCGCAGTTACAGCAAATGGCCGTGAACCCCGTCTTGGGCTTATCACACCCACGATGAGGCTCAGTACATCGCACGCAACGCGGAGGGTGATTACAGAATAAGCTGGAGTGGCCAAACCTCTGACAGTTAAAACACTGCGAGGGGCCTGGCCGCGGTTCAAAAGTACGAACTTGCACCCGAAGGTGCAGGAAGTTTTGGAGGCCATAGACCTCCTCGAACTGGCCTACTTTGAGTAGTTTCACTAGGAAACTATTCACAGGACGGCGATCTTCCCCCTTGCCAGCATGCAGTACACTTACCGCCGTCGGCGAATAGCCTAAAGCGACAAGCTCCTGCCTGATGGTATCGGGGGCGGTCCAGGAAGGAAGTCCGGAAAGAACAACTTTAATTTCGCGCTCTGAAGTAAGCGCGAAAGTATGGAAGGAGATCTTCCGATCGGTAAGAAACTGTTGGACCGATCGGAAGTCCGGGACTGTTGTGGCCGCAATTCGAAGCGAGGAGCCTTGGCACCTGGCCTCGAGTTTGGCCGAAGGAAGCAGATTCTGCAGGGAACGGAGAATTTCCCTGTAGTTACGATTGTCGGGAATAACAATCGGAGGAATTTTAGGTTTGGGGACAGATTTGGAGTGTTGCTGAGTAGGTTGGCTGGCGCTGTTACCGGGACTAGATACCCGATGCGTAGCAGCGGCCGGTGGCGGCCTGGCGACCAATTTTCGCTTGCGTTTGGCAGACTTGCCCTCCACAAGCGAAAATTCACCGTCCCTCGTCCTCACACTACACATCGACGCACAATCACTTTCACTTTTACTATCACTAATTGTATGGGACGGCAGCGGGGTAGAATGAGGACCAGTACCGCAGGTTTCCATTAAGGTTACCAGCGGTGCCGGCAAAGGAACGGGAGTTGCGTTCGACGCCATTTCGGGATGAGCCGAAATGAACGTCGAAGACGCAAAAAAGGGTTAGGAAAGAGTGACTTTCACCAGCACTGAATCACTACACTGACAGACAAAGAACACGAACACCAGACGCGCACTGCTCACGAGTCACAAAAACACACGCGCACGACACAATACACTGGTAAATTGATGCACAATGATGACGATGAGCACTGATGATGATGTGTAGAAGAAATCACTTTGATAGAATGATAAACAACGGTAAAATTCACTGACAAAATTTCCGTACAAAGTGACGCAGCCTACCCTGGCAACAGCTCTAGGTAGACTCTGAACAGCCGCCAAGTTGCCAAGTTGCCAAGTTGAGTAGGGCACAGCGCAGTGCGTGCCCCAGTGACGGCAGCGTCCGGGCGGGCCCGATGACTGCCTGTTGCTGCTGTAGTGCTTGGAGCGAGACTTGTCGCAGCGAGGATAGGTACCCCCTTTTTTATTTTGGCGGAGGTGAAGGAGATGGGCTGTGATTGGCTGAACCGCTGACGCGATCCACCAATGGCCTGAGAGGGAAGCCTACGCGAACGCTTAGCACGGATGGGCGGGATCTGTTCGCCCACAACGGGTCGATACACCTCCGCCAGCCCGGTAAGTGTCCGGTAGACTGCCTTACGGCGATACCGAGGCAGGCGAGAGATTGGAGGGGCGAAGTTGCCGACTGAAGGTGGCGCTAGGCACACCTAAAGCCGGCACAACGCTCGACCAATCTGGCGGCCTGCAACGGACCGGATTTGACTGGAAGGAAGGTGGTAAAATACGATTGGTCGGCGCGTGGACAGATGGTGAAGGGCAATTTTATTATTTTAAAATTATGGTGGGTCGTCGAGCAGAGCTCGAGGGCGGCGGCGTTTGACTGGTGGTGGTCCATCATCGTTATCGAGGTGTTGGAGGTGAGGAAAATCAGAGATGGATGCTCGATGGAAGAGATTGAACGTAAGAGTTCGTGCAAATCCATCGAGCGACGGAATCTTCAGCCCTCGCCTGATAGCAGAATTTTTTACATACCAGGGAGAGCCGGAGATAAGGCGAAGGGTAAGGGCTTGGAAGGCTTCCATGCGTTTAACGACGTCGGGGGCGAGTTGGGTCCAAAATGCAGGCGCTGCGTACATAAGGACGGCTCGTAAAAAGAGCAGATAGATCGAGAGCTTCGTGCGCACTGGCAGTGGCCCTCGAGGCGATAAGAATGGGTATAGTTTGGCTTTGACGCCTCTGGCGCGCTGGAGCACAGTGGACACGTGAGCTCTGAAGCTGAGGCGTCGATCAAGAGTGACGCCCAAGTACTTCACAGTACGTTGCCAAGCGATTGGGCTCCCTTCAGGGAGAGGGTCTGGCATCGGGAAGTGAGCTGACGGGAGAAGGCAATCGCCTCGGATTTCTCCGTATTGATCGCCACCCGCCATTTCCTTAGCCAGGCCGGAAGTAATGCGAGCTGGCGCTGCACCACGTCAGTCGCAAAACGAAGGTTTGCAGAGCTGGCGTGGTACATCGCATCGTCCGCATAGAGAGAGAGCGTGACTCCAGGCAAAACTGGCAGGTCGTTCGTGTACACAAGGTACAGAACGGGGCCGAGGACAGATCCTTGAGGGACGCCAGCGGCGACGGGGCGGACAGAAGAGTACGTCCCGTCGACGCAGATCCTAAATTTGCGGTCGCAGAGATACGACCGCATCAGATGTACAAATGAGGCAGGGAGAGGGGAGGTGGCTAGTTTATAGAGAAGGCCTTCGTGCCAGACTTTGTCGAAGGCCTTACTCACGTCCAGAAGGACGGCGACAGTTTGATGGTTCCTGTTGACGGCGTCAGTGAGTTGCGTGACAACTCGGACAAGTTGAAGAGTGGTCGAATGCTGCCTGCGGAAGCCGAACTGTTCCTGCCGAATGAAATTATCCAGCAGGGGAGTAATCCGGCGATGCAGGAGGCGCTCGAACACCTTCGATAAGACTGGCAAAAGAGAGATTGGTCGATGATTCTCAGGGAGTGTACGCAGCTTGCGAGCCTTCGGCAACATAATGACTTTGGCTCGTTTCCAAGGGCTGGGATAGTAATGGAGCCGGAGACAACCATTGAACAGCACGTGGATGAGTGAAACGAGACTTGCTGGGGCGTTGAGTAGGGCCGCTGCACCAATACGGTCCTCGCCGGGCGCCTTCTTGGGGCGCAGTCGACTAATGGCCGTTTCCACTTCAGCCTCGTCGAACGGGTCGATCGGGTCTGCGGGAGGGCGGGAAAAATATCCAGATAGGAAGTCTGCGACCGCTGCCGAGTGGCCGGGGTCACAGACGCCTCTGTGAACGGTAAATTGTTCCTCCATGGTATCGGCAAAGACTTCTGCTTTGTCGGCCGCGGAGTACACAATCCCGTTCGGTGATCGTAGGGGGTAGCGGGTCCTTTTCTCGCCAGTGAGTCGGCGCGCAGCCCGGAATACGGACTGCGGCGTGACTTCCAGAGACTCAAGATATGAGTCCCATCGATGAGCAATGGCATCAAGCAGAAGCTGCTTGACAAGGTCAGATTGGGCGTTTAGCCTGCGTTTTACGGCAGGGTCCCGGGTTTGTTGCCATCTCCGGCGGAGCTGGCGCCGGTTGCGGATGGCCAGAATCACCTCTTCAGGTAACTGCGACCGTCTGTTGGGCGCAGGGACTTCATAGGTGTGTTTGTCCATAGCGGACGTGACGACTTCTTGAAGATAGTCGGCCAAGCGGTCTACATCCTCCGGGCTGGAGATGTCGACCTGGGGGTCAGATGGTACTGCTCGACCCAGTTCATCGTGGAACGATCGCCAGTTGACTCTCGTTAAACGATGGGGAGGCTGGAGAGGTGTGTCCAGCGTGGGCCGAACAGTGAGTAATACCGGGTCGTGATCAGACGAGAGGTCTGACACGGCGTCTATTGCGATAGGGTAGGCCAAGTCTTTGACAACAGCAATGTCAAGGACGTCTGGAGGTCCCCGGTGATTGGGGATATAGGTCGGTGATCTAGGACCAAGAGCGTTCACATGAGGATGACGTTGAACGTATTGGTACAGAGAGCGGCCATAAGGGTTAGAGACACGGCTGTTCCAGAGGGGATGCTTACTATTAAAGTCTCCGGCTGCGATGGTAGGTAAAGGGTCTTCTAAGAGAGCGTCCCATTCATTCTCGTCGGGCGGTGTTCCACCTCGAGGGGGGAGGTAGACTGAAACCAGGCGAACCTCCCGATCCCCGATGCAGAGAGCAACCGCCGTCGCCTCCAAGCGACGAGTCGCCGGAGGCGGCAGGGGGCGGTGGGCGATGCGCCTGTGAACCAGAATGGCTGTGCCGCCGGATGCGACACGCCGGTTCTGGCCAGGCCTGTCTGTGCGATAAGTCGTGTACGCCGGAAGCTGGAACGAGTGAGCAGGAGTTAAATGGGTTTCGTTAAGGAGTATGACGTCTATGTCATATTCAGTTACGAAGGCGGCCAATTCGGCACGGCGAGGTAGAACGCCACATGCGTTCCAAGCCACCAGCCGAAAGGGCCTAGCCATCGAGAGGGATAAGAGAGGTCACGGAGGTGAGAATGATAACGATTAAGGACTGGACATCCTTGGCAGCAAGAATTTGCGGGATCAAGGCGTTGATCCAAGCATGCACGCGGGCGGCGAAAGTCGCGTCCGAGGACGCGGCAGACGCCGGTGCCGCCTGAGGCTTGGGCGCCGGGTGCAGGAACATGATGCCATTCTGGGCAGGGGCCTTTTGTGTCGGCTGCCGAGGATTGCGGACATCTGGAGTAGATGCTGGCTTTGGTGCAGCGGGCGTGTGCTGCGAGGAAGCTGGGGGAGATGGTTTTGTTCTTTTCTTGGACGGCGCAGCAGGTTTTGGCTGCTGGGCCGCAGGCTGTGCGGCAGGCTGTGATGCAGCTGCAGCCGCATAGCTGGGCGCCCCGGTAGACGCCGGACGAGCTGGGGCAGGCGCAAGGGCCGGAGCCGCAGCGGGGATAGGTGCAACTGGCTTCAACAGGTGCCCGTACCGCTGGCAGTTGTATGAACCGCCGAGGGGAAAGCATCTCCTTAAATAGTGTCTGGCATGGTTTATTTTCCATGGCCAATCAGAATCAAGAATGACGAGCTGGCTTCTCATTGGTCCGCGTGATACACCTTAAGCGGCCAAAAAGTTATAAATAGAGGCATCGTAGCCGTAACTCACTGTTGCTTATTCCCAGCTCATTGGGGACGTGTTCGGCGTGTCATCTATTCGAACACAATTTAGCTACTGAAGATAGCCACCGGTGGTGCGGCCGAAACGTATAGCTCCAATACATCAAGCAATCGACCACGGCCTCTCAGCCCGGAAGTTTTATCTAATCATATTGACACCGGCCGTGAAAGCCTACGTACTAAGATTAAGAACCTCTACGGGGAGGAGGTTTTCAAGAAAATTAAAAAGCTGGAGACGCTACGGAAGAAGAAAGCCAGTCTGCTGTGTTCCTTGGCCTTTTTACTTCGATGTAGAGACTCGGGAACCGTTCCTAGGTTCCTACGACAGAGACACATTTTTAACACGCCACAGGCCAATAGTATATACAGGAGAACGGAAAATGCCATGCTGCGTGAGCGCATACACTACACGAGGAAAGAGCTGGCACTAAATGATCAAGAACTGTTGAGGCTGCATTTACATCTCAGCAGTTCCCTCCAACAACATGATTGGGAGATGTTGGATGGGCTTACATATAATGCCTTCGAGTCGTGTTATGCCAGTACCAGCCAGAGACAGCGTGACAAATTCGAGCGGTTTGGTTCCCAGAACATCGGGGGAAGAGTACTAGATCGTGACAGGATGGACAGGATGGTTGTGAATTTATCGAACCGTCAACTAACACCACATGAGACCTCGGTGTTAGCCAAAGGTGAGAAGTTTGCAGTTACCCCGAAGACAGTACCTGTGGAGGAAATAGTTGCGAGCGTGGAGGCAGGCATCCGAGGACTACCCCGAGACCAGGCAGATGAAATCCGATTGGAAGCTTCCAGGCCCCCTTAGAAGGGCCGCTCCGCCAAAATGTAATCTTCTGTCGGCGGAGTTGCGAGCCTTGAGGGAATTGAAAGGGGATGACTCCATTGTCATTATGCCTGCGGATAAAGGGAGCGCCACTGTGGTCTTCAACACCGAAGACTACCAGCGGAAGATTGAAGGTTTATTAGATCCGGCCACTTATCGGAGGCTGAACAAAGATCCGACTACTACTGTTCTAAGAAAAACGGATTCTTTGGTTAAGCAATCTTCTCTGGCGCCTGATGTGAAGACGGCCGTCCGGTGTTCGGAGGCCCTTCCCCCTCGTCTCTATGGTTTACCGAAGATCCATAAGGAAGACGTTCCGCTGCGGCCCATCGTCAGTGCTATTGGTTCGCCTACTTACAACTTGGCAAAGCACCTTACTGGATTGCTCAAGCCGCACATCGGGCAGACGGATTCTTTCGTCCGGGACTCTTCTGATTTCCTCCGGAGGATCCGGGAGTTGGTGCTGGAGCCTGGCGATGTTCTCGTGAGTTTTGATGTGGTCTCTCTTTTCACCATGGTTCCTGTTCAGGAGGTCTTGGGGTATTTGGGTGACCTGTTCTCGGCGGACATCACTGCTTTGTTCCGGCAGGTCCTAACAACGACCTACTTTCAGTGGAATGGCGGCTTCTTTGAACAGTTGGATGGCGTCGCGATGGGAAGTCCTCTCAGCCCTGTGGTTGCAAACTTCTATATGGAGAAATTTGAAGAGTTGGCAATTTCATCTGCGCCTCTCAAGCCGAAGTGTTGGTTGCGGTATGTGGACGACACTTTCGTGGTCTGGAGCCATGGGGACGAGGAGTTGGAACGCTTCCTTGGACATCTGAACGCTGTGCACCCGCGCATACAGTTTACGATGGAGCGCGAGAGTGGTGAACAATTGGCTTTTCTGGATGTGTTGGTCCTGAAAAGGACCGATGGCAGCTTGGGACATAAAGTTTATAGGAAGCCAACGCACACCGACAGATATCTTCACAAGTCCTCCAATCATCATCCCAGGCAGAAGAGAGCGGTGCTGAAGACTCTGGTATACCGGGCAAAAAGAATCTGTGAGCCCCAGTATCTCGAAGATGAGTTTCGGCATCTCGAGGAAGCACTGCAGTCCAACGGCTATTCTGCTGCGGAGGTTAGGAGAGCTGCCCGGCCGAGAAGATCTGGTAGGCCGGACGAGTCGGTGTCGCCTGAGGTTGCTGGCTCTGCTGTCTTGCCCTACATCCGTGGCGTGACTGACCGCATCGGCAGGTTGCTGAGTAAGCGGGGCGTCAGGACGATCTTCAAGCCAACCAAAAAGATCCAACAGTTCCTGCGACCGGTGAAAGACGCCAGGGATCCACTCTCGTCGTGCGGGGTGTACAGTATTCCTTGTACGTGTGGCCAGGTCTACATAGGCACCACGAAGCGTAGTGTCCGGACGCGCCTCTCTGAACATCGGAGATACTGCCGCCTGGGCCAGCCGGAAAAGTTCGCAGTTGCTGAACACGCTCTTTCCCACGACGATCACCGGGTGATGTTTGATGAAGCCCGCGTGTTGTCTTCTGTCCGGGGTTACTTCACTCGCCTGCACCTGGAGTCCATCCATATTCATAAGAATGGGTCCGTCGCTATGAACCGCCGATTGCATTGCATTGCATTACATAGTGGGGCGTCTTTGCACCCGTGGCTTATTACAGCTTCCGGGACGTGCCCGATGGCTGTCAGAAGAAAACAGTGCTGGATTTCAAAAGAAGGTTTCCTAAATTTTTCGGGAGGGACACGCCAACCAGTTAACTGAGAAGGCGGCGGAAAATTTTGCAATTTTATATTATATAGGTACCGGGTCATGGTAACACTGCCGCCGGTCGCAGGGCGAACGGCAGATGCCGCACGCGCCCGGCCCGGCATGCAGGCGCTTTGTAGCGCCGGTCGTTCCCCGCGAGGCAGGGAACCGCCGTGTCTGTGGCATCGGTAACAGCGCCAAGCAGCTTGAAAATCAACATACTTGGGGAAGGTATCTGACTGGATAGTATGGTAACAAGGAGATAGAATTGCTCGGGAACCTAAGTCACAGCATACAGAATTACGGGGGGTCGTCTAAGATCGCCCGAGGGCGTTTGACACGTATAGCGGGGGGTGGTTCAGACGTGCTGATGGAACGGAGATATGGAAAGGACGAGGTCGCTGCAGAAGCAAAGAGAGTTTCGGCAAGCGACCGGACAAAATCGGCAAGGGTAGGAACTCGAAGGTCTCCACGAATGACATTATTTCTCACAAACCATGGAGACCCCGACAAGGATCGGAGGGTACGGGCCTGGAAAGCTTCCAGCCTACACTTGTTAGTGGTCGACACAAGCGACCACCATGCGGGAGCAGCATAGGTCAATACTGACCGGAGAAACAAAAGATAGATCGTAACTTTAGTGCGCAAAGCCAGGCGGTTGCGGCACGAGAGCATGGGAAATATTTTGGCTCGGACGCCTCGAGCTTTGTTGAGGGTAGCAGTCACGTGGCCGTTGAAGCTAAGGCGCTGGTCTAGCCGAACGCCCAAATACTTCACCGACTTTTGCCAGGCGATAGGCCTCCCTTCGAGGGAGAGGGTCTGGCATCGGGAAGTGGACTTGCTTGTGAAACAGATCGCCTCGGATTTCTCCGCGTTGATCAGCACCCTCCACTTCCGTAGCCAGGCCGGAAGCAGATTCAACTGACGCTGCAGCTTTGAACACGCAATTCGCGGGGACAGGGAGCTGCAGTAATACATTGCGTCGTCAGCGAATAGAGATAACGTGACTCCTGGAATAACAGGCAGGTCGTTCGTGTACACGAGGTACAGAACGGGGCCGAGGACAGATCCCTGCGGAACGCCAGCGGCGACGGGTCGGACTGTCGAACAGGACCCTTCGACACTAACCCTGAAGGTACGATCACTGAGGTATGACCGCAAGAAATGCACAATGGACGGTGGGATGGGGGAGTGAGCTAGTTTGTAGAGAAGACCTTCGTGCCAGACTTTGTCGAAGGCCTTACTCACGTCCAACAAGACAGCGCCCGTAGACTCTTTCTTGTTGGCGGCGTCGGACAATGCTGTGACAACTCGGACGAGTTGTAAAGTTGTCGAGTGCTCTCTACGGAACCCGAACTGTTCGCTCCGAATAAAGTTATCCAGCAGCGGCCAGATGCGGGCGAGTAGGAGACGCTCAAACACCTTTGAGAGTACTGGCAACAACGATATGGGACGATAGCTGCCTGCAAACATGTGAGGCTTGCCGGGCTTGGGAATCATACAGATGTTGGCATTTTTCCACAGGCGGGGGAAGTATTGCAGCCGGAGACTGGAGTTGAACAGATCCAGGACTAATTCAACGCCCGAGGCCGGGAGATGTTGCAAAGCTGCGGCCCCGATCCGATCAGGACCAGGGGCGCGACGTCGGTTCAGTCGACAGATAGACGAAACTAGTTCGTCCCTGTCGAAGAGAGCGGGAGGGTCAGGTGGAGGGCGGGAAAAATAACCAGATAGGAAGTCTCAAACCACTACCGAGAAGGCAGGGTCCGAGACGCCTCCATGAACGGTGAATTGAGTCTCCATGCAGTCGGCGAAGACCTCTGCCTTGCCTTCCGATGAAGAAACAATGCCGTTCGGGGTATTCAGCGGGCTGCGAGTACGCTTCTCGCGAGTAAGGCGACTCGTCGCTCTCCAGACGGAGGCTGGGTCGACTTGAAGGGACTCAAGGTAGGAATCCCACTGATCAGAGTTTACGTCCCGCAAAAGTTGCTGGACGTAAAGAGACTGGGCCTGAAACCGTCGTTTGACGGCGGGATCTCGGGTTCGTTGCCATCTGCGGCGGAGCTTGCGCCGAAGCCAGATGGCGTGGATAACTTCCGGTTGAAGGGCCGATTTACGATTCACCTCTACGTTGTATGTGTGTCGATCCATGACACCTTGGACCAACTCCTGAAGATGAGTGGCACGGAGATCCAGATCGTCACGAGTGGCGATCGGGTCCGCTGGGACAGATGGTAACCTTCGAGATAGCTCGTCGTGATAGGAGCGCCAGTTGACCCTCCTAGCAGGACCAGCGGGAAGTCGGGGTGAAGCCGACACATCTCGAACAGTTATTAGTAGAGGATTGTGATCAGACGAGAGGTCTGACACTGACGAGACCTGGATGTTATGGGCCACGTTCCTGACTACAACTACATCAAGAACGTCCGGTCGGTGACCGGCATAGTGGAAGTGGGTAGGATCATCAGGGCCGATGACGTGCGTATCCGGGTCGTCTAGGACGAACCGGCGGAGTGATCTGCCGTAGGCGTTGGTAGCCCTACTGTTCCAAGAAGGATGTTTGGCGTTGAAGTCGCCGGCTGCATTTGTCGAGATTGGGTGGTCGAGGAGAGCGTTCCACTCCTCAGGCGGGGGCGGCGGGCTCAGGCCAGGCCGGAGATACGCGGAAAATGAACCGCCGAGGGGAAAGCATCTCCTTAAATAGTGTCTGGCATGGTTTATTTTCCATGGCCAATCAGAATCAAGAATGACGAGCTGGCTTCTCATTGGTCCGCGTGATACACCTTAAGCGGCCAAAACGTTATAAATAGAGGCATCGTAGCCGTAACTCACTGTTCACGAGACAGCGCACTTCTGCTCCAGCCTTGGACTGATCAGGACTGCTCTTCTTAGACTGCTCTCTCAGCTCTCTCGCTGGACCATCTCTACGGCTTTGCTGCCTTCGGCCACCTCGCCTTCCGACGAGGAATATCTTCCTTCGAGGGAACCAAGCCAGCTGCTGCCGGTGAACTTAGTAGCCGGTAGAAGAAGCAGCTAGCCGAAGTTGCCCTGCTAAGGACCACCTGCGCCGGAACAACATCTTGCCGGACAGGAAAGAAGTGGATTGCTCTGGGCTCACCTGGTGAGTGCCGCATTTCCAGTGTGTAATTCCTAACTTGTTCACGACTGTTAGGTAGCGCTGCCCCGGACGATCCTTGCAAGCCCCCACCAGTGGTAAGCGAGCTAGGATATCGCCGGGGTAAAGGGGCCAGTGGACACCAGTCTTGGTAAGGACTGGTATTCAACGAAGCTGGTCGTTAGCCAGCTCCTCCCGCATCGTCGTGAACAAGGAAGACGCGCGGGTAATCCGGCTTCGGCCGGACCCGAGATCCCTGGCGTCTGGCAGTGACTGCCTAGCAGTCTCTGCCCGGCAGCCGTCGCACCTGGCCAGCATGCCTTCTACAGGCAACGGCCCAAGTGCCGAGTCGCTCGGCCCCGCCTTGCTACCCCATCTGGGCGACTCGCCCGATTCGCCTCGGGCGATGGAGACGGACGATCCTCTCCCCAACCCGCTTCCCCCTCTGCCGGCAGACGAGTCGGGCGAGTTCGCGACCGTTGGTCGGCGAAATCGCCCGGCTAAGAAGCCCAAGAGGACCCACGCACCTGGATCCACTTCCTCACAGACCTCGGCCATGGACATTGGACCTTCTCAGGGCCCACAGGTCGCGGTTCCGACTACTTCGACAGCAGCTCCGGCTGCTGCCGCTGTTGGTCGTGCGCCGCCCCTGTACGTCCATAGCGTATCCAATGTCGCCGCCTTATACAGACGGCTGATCGCGGCCCACGGCCTGTCGGCCGACAAGCTTGACCTGAAGCTGCTTGGCGGTGATACGGTCAGGATTGTCGTCCGCCAGCTCGAGGACCATCGCTTGGTCGAGGCCTTCCTCCAAGCGCATAACCTGCAGTATCACACCTTTACTCCTAAGCGAGTCAAGCCCTTGTCGGTAATTTTGCGAGGGCTCGACGCGCACACCGATCCACAGGAGATCCTTATGGAACTCCGCGACCTCGGGTACCCGGTGCAGGCAATTTTCCGCCTGTTCACTCACTCCGAGACCCGAGTCCCTCTCCCGCTCGTCCGTCTCCAGCTCGAGAAGGGCGAGGCTGCAGACAAAATTTTCCACCTGACGCGGCTGTTTGGCTTCCGCGTCCGGGTGGAAACCAGTCGACCCCAGGGCAAGCTTGCGCAGTGCCACCGGTGCCAGAGGTTCGGCCACCACACCGACGTCTGCCGCAATGCCCCGGCCTGTCTCCGATGTTCTCTGGGACATTCAACACAGGCCTGCACTGTGGCGGACAAAACCAAATTTCGCTGCATAAATTGTGGTCAAGGCCACACAGCGTCTAACGTAAACTGCCCGGTCTATAAGGCGGAGCTCCTGCGGAAGCAAAAGCCGCAGGGGCCCCTCCCGAAGCCACGGCAGCCAGTTATGCAGCCCCAACCTAGACAGCCTAAAATGCAGGCTAGGCCTAAACCTCAGGCACAACCGGCACGGCGCGCGCCCTCTCCGGCTCCACCTCCAGCCCCTACAAAGGCAACTAAACGTACCGCGTCTCCTTCCACAGCAGAGACACGCCCAGTAGCTGTTATCTCGGTTTTGGAGCCGGAGAATGAACCCTCCACCTCCGCGGAACCTCCTACTCCCGCCTCTGAACCAGAGGTAGCCTCGCCGCCCCTGCCACCTCCGCGATTTCCGCGAGCAGGCATCAAACCCAGGAACAAAGGGAAACCCACACCGGATGCTCGGCCCCGAGCTCCTGCCTGCCCACAGCCCAAGAAAAGTCCTGCTTCCCGGTATAAGTCCGACGAAGCGCAACAGCGTACTTTTCCTGCCGCTGATCCAAAACCGTCTGGCCCTGGTCCTATGGCTTCCACCATGACCCGATCTGCCGTAACACCTGGTCGCTCTTATGCGGCCTCAGTTTCCAGGCAAACCACCCAGTCCGTCAGTTCCAATGACGCACAGTTCGTCCGCGGCTTTCTGTCTAGCTACGACCTCCCGAAAGTCGCATCTCTCTTCAGGTCCATCCGAGCCCGCCTGGAAACTGCTGACCCAACTGAGAGATTCATGCTCTTGGTGGAAGCCTGCGAAGTCATAGGTCTTCTATGAACCGAGCCCTTAGACGAGATCTCTCGCTCGTAGCCTGGAATGCTAATAACATCGGTACCAAGCATTCCGACCTTCTTGAATTCCTGGCTCGGTTCAAACCCGACGTACTTCTCCTCGGGGAAACCCACCTGACCCCGGCGAACCGGTTTCGATTACCAAATTACGTGGTTTATCGGGATGACCGAGTTGGCCGACGAGGAGGCGGCACGGCGATCGCGGTGAGGACCTCCATAGGTCATCATCGTGTCGCTTTGCCGCAGCTTACCAACCTAGAGGCCACCGCCATTGAGGTCCACGGAGCTCTTGGCGGCGTCCTCGTGGTCTCAGCTTACAAGCCCCCACAAGCTGAACTCCTTGTCAGCGACCTGGACGTCATCTTCGATTCCCATCGAAGGGTAATTTTGGCCGGCGATCTGAATTGCAAGCATCGCGTTTGGAATAGTCGCCTGACTACTCCGAACGGGAGGCGCTTGCTCAGTTTTGTTGAATCGCGCCGGGCGATGGTGTTTGGTCCAGCGCAACCCACGTTCTTTCCGTCACTGCCTAACGCGGCTCCCGATGTTCTGGACATCGCGGTGACCCAAGGAATTGTCTGTCCGGTCGAGGTATTCTCACTTACGGAGCTGACATCCGACCACAACCCTATCTTGGTCCACGTCGCTACCCAGCACGCCTATGCACGTTCTGACAAGCAGAAGGTCATCGATTGGGATCGCTACGGCCCGGCCTTGTGCCGTAGATTGCCGCCAGCGGCCCCACTCGATTCCGTTCGCCTCCTAGACGAAGCAGTTGCGGGAATCGAAGAGGCAATCATCTCGGCTATAGGCGTGTCTTCACGTACGCGAGCTGGCTTCACGCCTGACTACCAACGCATCCCTGAGGAAGTCTCTCTTCTCGCTCGCGAGAGGAATTACTTCCGGAAACGTTGGCAGAGGACCCGTGATCCGGCCGATAAGGCAGCATACAATCGGCTCACCGGACGACTGCGTGGCAGTCTGAAGGCGTTCCGACGTAGCTGTTGGGAACTCGACGTGGCCCGAACGGGGGATGCGGACCCGCAATCTCACCCGTACAGAATACCTACCGCATTGACGGGACGGAGGCGCCGACCTCCACTTCCCGCCATTGTTGGACCGTTCGGTCGACTCCTGGGTCGCCCGGAGGAGAAGGCCGAGTACTTGGGCTTGTGTTTCGAGCGTCAGTTCGCTCCCAACCCGCCCATGGACTGGGACTTCGACGAACAAGTCGAGATGGCTGTGGAAGACTTTCTGTCTCTTCCGATCACGGCGGAGCCCGAACCCATCTCTTTGGAAGAGGTCTCAGATCGGCTCGCTGAACTTCAGCCAAGAAAGGCTCCAGGCCCGGACGGTGTTACCAACACCGCTCTACGACTTCTTCCCGAGCCTGGAGTTCAATTCTTGACTGATTTGTTCAACGCGTGTCTTAGACTGGCCTACTTTCCCAAGAAATGGAGAAAGGCGACGGTTATCGTGATCCCGAAGCAGGGAAAGGATACCACCCGCTCGGAAAACCTCCGGCCTATCAGCCTACTTTCCGCTACGTCCAAGGTTTTTGAGCGCCTCGTGCAGCGTCGTGTACGAGAGCATCTAACCAACTTTGACGTGCTGGTCCCCGAACAGTTCGGCTTTCGTGTGGGGCATTCGACCACTCATCAACTGATGAGACTGGTGGAAAGCATCACGGAAGCCGGGTGTCGGAGAGAACGGACCGTTGGCTGTTTCTTAGATGTTGAGAAAGCCTTCGACAGCGTATGGCATGATGGCCTTTTATTCAAACTTAGGGAAGTCCAGCTCCCGGACTGCTACCTCCATCTGGTTGCTAGCTTTCTGACGGAGAGGACCTTCTGCGTGAGAGTTGGCGATTCTGTCTCTTCCGAGAGACGAATCACAGCCGGCGTCCCTCAAGGTAGTGTTCTAGGCCCCCTTCTGTTCTCGATCTACGTCAACGACGTGCCGAGACAGCCTGGAGTCCAGATGGCCCTCTTCGCTGACGACACGGCCGTATTTACGGCCGATCGTCATGAGGAAAGGGCCGTCCTACGACTGCAGCGCCAGCTCGACACGCTCGTGGACTGGACTGAGAATTGGAGAGTGCAACTCAACGCCACCAAGAGCGTAGCCGTCGAATTCTCCAAGCGACGGAAGAACCCCGTTAGGCAACTACGTATCGGCAGAACGTACTTGCGCTGGTCCAACGAGGTCAAGTACCTCGGCTTACACCTCGACCGTCGGCTCACCTGGCGTACCCACGCACAGACAGTTCTAAAGCGAGCATCCACTCGCCTGTGCGCACTGTTTCCACTCCTGATCAGCTCAGCCATGACCAGGAAATTGGGTAGGATGATCGTCGGCGCGTATCTGCTGCCGGTCATTACCTACGCCTGCCCGGTCTGGGGTTACCTCGCCGCAATGCATAAAAAGAAGTTGCAGAGCGTCCTCGACAGGGGGCTTCGGCTAGCGGCCAAAGTCCCCCGTCGCTTCTCATCTCGCCTTCTAAGGAGAGGACTTGGCGTCCGCTCCTTAGACGACACTTTCAGGCGGCTTGCACGCAAATTTTATGCACGTGCGGCGAGGTTCCCAGGCAATCCTCTAGTGACTGGGCTGGGAAGGTACCGTATACGCCCAGGTGATTCGTGGAAACGCCCTCGGTGCATACTGCGCTAGCGTAGGCTAGCACAACAGCCGAGAATCGGCCTGCTATAGAGCACGCGCCCTACTTGGGCAGGGCCACGAGGCAGGAGCTCCAGAAGGTAGCTCGGAACTCAGTTTCCCGTGCGGTTCGTCTCTGCGACGCACAACCGCAAAGCCCAGAGCGAAAAAAAAAAAAAAACTCACTGTTAACATCGGTTCCAAGCATTCCGACCTTCTTGAATTCCTGGCTCGGTTCAAACCCGACGTACTTCTCCTTACTGAAACCCACCTGACCCCGGCGAACCGGTTTCGATTACCAAATTACGTGGTCTATCGGGATGACCGAGTTGGCCAACGAGGAGGCGGCACGGCGATCGCGGTGAGGACCTCCATAGGTCATCATCGTGTCGCTTTGCCGCAGCTTACCAACCTAGAGGCCACCGCCATTGAGGTCCACGGAGCTCTTGGCGGCGTCCTCGTGGTTTCAGCATACAAGCCCCCACGAGCTGAACTCCTTGTTGGCGACCTGGAAGTCATCTTCGATTCCCATCGAAGGGTAATTTTGGCCGGCGATCTGAATTGCAAGCATCGCGTTTGGAATAGTCGCCTGACTACTCCGAACGGGAGGCGCTTGCTCAGTTTTGTTGAATCGCGCCGGGCGATGGTGTTTGGTCCAGCGCAACCCACGTTCTTTCCGTCACAACCTAACGCGGCTCCCGATGTTCTGGATATCGCGGTGACCCAAGGAATTGTCTGTCCGGTCGAGGTATTCTCACTTACGGAGCTGACATCCGACCACAACCCTATCTTGGTCCACGTCGCTACCCAGCACGCCTATGCACGTTCTGACCAGAAGAAGGTTATCGATTGGGATCGCTACGGCCCGGGCTTGTGCCGTCGATTGCCGCCAGCGGCCCCACTCGATTCCGTTCGCCTCCTAGACGAAGCAGTTGCGGGAATCGAAGAGGCAATCATCTCGGCTATAGGCGTGTCTTCACGTACGCGAGCTGGTTTCACGCCTGACTACCAACGCATCCCTGAGGAAGTCTCTCTTCTCGCTCGCGAGAGGAATTACTTCCGGAAACGTTGGCAGAGGACCCGTGATCCGGCCGATAAGGCAGCATACAATCGGCTCACCGGACGACTGCGCGGCAGTCTGAAAGCGTTCCGACGTAGCTGTTGGGAACTCGACGTGGCCCGAACGGGGGATGCGGACCCGCAATCTCACCCGTACAGAATACCTACCGCATTGACGGGACGGAGGCGCCGACCTCCACTTCCCGCCATTGTTGGACCGTTCGGTCGACTCCTGGGTCGCCCGGAGGAGAAGGCCGAGTACTTGGGCTTGTGTTTCGAGCGACAGTTCGCTCCCAACCCGCCCACGGACTGGGACTTTGACGAACAAGTCGAGATGGCTGTGGAAGACTTTCTGTCACTTCCGATCACGACGGAGCCCGAACCCATCTCTTTGGAAGAGGTCTCAGATCGGCTCGCTGAACTTCAGCCAAGAAAAGCTCCAGGCCCGGACGGTGTTACCAACACCGCTCTACGACTTCTTCCCGAGCCTGGAGTTCAATTCTTGACTGATTTGTTCAACGCGTGTCTTAGACTGGCCTACTTTCCCAAGAAATGGAGAAAGGTGACGGTTATCGTGATCCCGAAGCCGGGAAAGGATACCACCCGCTCGGAAAACCTCCGGCCTATCAGCCTACTCTCCGCTACGTCCAAGGTTTTTGAGCGCCTCGTACAGCGTCGTGTACGAGAACATCTAACCAAATTTGACGTGCTGGTCCCCGAACAGTTCGGCTTTCGTGTGGGGCATTCGACCACTCATCAACTGATGAGACTGGTGGAAAGCATCACGGAAGCCGGGTGTCGGAGAGAACGGACCGTTGGCTGTTTCTTAGATGTTGAGAAAGCCTTCGACAGCGTATGGCATGATGGCCTGTTATTCAAACTTAGGGAAGTCCAGCTCCCGGACTGCTACCTCCATCTGGTTGCTAGCTTTCTGACGGAGAGGACCTTCTGTGTGAGAGTTGGCGATTCAGTCTCTTCCGAGAGGCGAATCACAGCCGGCGTCCCTCAAGGCAGTGTTCTAGGCCCCCTTCTGTTCTCGATCTACGTCAACGACGTGCCGAGACAGCCTGGAGTCCAGATGGCCCTCTTCGCTGACGACACGGCCGTATTTACGGCCGATCGTCATGAGGAAAGGGCCGTCCTACGACTGCAGCGCCAGCTCGACACGCTCGTGGACTGGACTGAGAATTGGAGAGTGCTCCTCAACCCTACCAAGAATGTAGCCGTCGAATTCTCTAAGCGACGGAAGAACCCCGTTAGGCAACTACGTATCTGCAGAACGTACTTGCGCTGGTCCAACGAGGTCAAGTACCTCGGCTTACACCTCGACCGTCGGCTCACCTGGCGTACCCACGCACAGACAGTTCTTAAGCGAGCATCCACTCGCCTGTGCGCACTGTTTCCACTCCTGATCAGCCCAGCCATGACCAGGAAATTGGGTAGGATGATCGTCGGCGCGTATCTGCTGCCGGTCATTACCTACGCCTGCCCGGTCTGGGGTTACCTCGCCGCAATGCATAAAAAGAAGTTGCAGAGCGTCCTCGACAGGGGGCTTCGGCTAGCGGCCAAAGTCCCCCGTCGCTTCTCATCTCGCCTTCTAAGGAGAGGACTTGGCGTCCGCTCCTTAGACGACACTTTCAGGCGGCTTGCACGCAAATTTTATGCACGTGCGGCGAGGTTCCCAGACAATCCTCTAGTGACTGGGCTGGGAAGGTACCGTATACGCCCAGGTGATTCGTGGAAACGCCCTCGGTGTATATTGCGCTAGTGTAGGCTAGCACAACAGCCGAGAACGGCCTGCTATAGAGCACACGCCCTACTTGGGCAGGGCCACGAGGCAGGAGCTCCAGATGGTAGCTCGGAACTCAGTTCCCGTGCGGTTCGTCTCTGCGACGCACAACCGCAAAGCCCAGAGCAAAAAAAAAAAAAAAAAAAAAAAAAAAAAACTCACTGTTGCTTGTTCCCAGTTCATTGGGGACGTGTTCGGCGTGTCATCTATTCGAACACAATTTAGCTACTGAAGATGGCCACCGGTGGTGCGGCCGAAACGTATAGCTCCAATACATCAAGCAATCGAGCACGGCCTCTCAGCCCGGAAGTTTTATCTAATCATATTGACACCGGCCGTGAAAGCCTACGTACTAAGATGTTAGATATCTATTTGACGATGGAGGCTAGTTTACGAAATCGGAGAAGGAACAGTTTAAGTAGGTTAATACAGGGTAATGACCTAGCTGATTTTGACATTGAAATATGATATAACTGAATAAATAAGGAGAAAGATTTGTAAATAAAAATGTAGTGAATTTATTTGTGTGTATTGTAGAATGTTAAGTAAACAATGTGTATGCAGGTAATTGTTGAAAGAATAATATTAATATTTGCAATTTAAATAAATAACCGAATTAATTTTGGAGACAGTAATTGGCTAATTGTAATTGTTTTGATAGCAATGAAATTTGTATTTTCAATAATTAATTTAATCAAAATAATTTGAGATGTTTTAAATATTTTGATTGATTTGAATGTTATATAATTAAATTTTTTTAATGATTTTAAATTATTTTACGAGACATGACTTTGGTAATTAAATAATAAATTGTTTGATTTGAAATAACCTTTTGTTAAATGTTTCAGAGATTACGTGAAAGTATTGGTGTATGGTGTATATATTTTGTGTATGTCAGTTAAAATGGACTGTAAGTATAAAAATTTTATAGTACGAATCAAGTATAATAAAGATGTTTACTGGTGTAACTCAGATGAAAAGATTTTAATTCAATAAGGAGATGGTTTGAAATAATTGTGTTAAATAAAAATGATAATTGAAAAATTTAATAATAACTGAAAGATGATATATAATAATTATTATTTCAATCACTTTCTGCTACAGTCCGTTTCTTGATGTATATAATACTATAATACTTATAACTAATTTACCTCAAGATATACTTTTTTCCTTTAGGAACATGTTTCGGGAGATCTTGTTCTCCCATCTTCAGCCTTCGCCATCTTGTTTCTGGTGAAGTATTTGTGTGTTGGCTTCTGGATGTTATTAAGGTAGTTTGTTGGTCTTTGGTCCTTCAAAGTTGCATTATTGTGTGTGGTTGTGGTATCTGTTTTTGTATTTTGTGTATTTTCGATGTTGAGTGCTTTGAATATTGTGTCATGTTTTGTATTGATTTGTATTTGTTCTGGTATTAATTTGTTTTGTGTTTTATGTTTGTAAATCTGTAAATTTTCCCAAATGTTCATTATGGTGCCTTTGTGTGGTATATGTTTTATTAGTGTTACATTGGTTATGTCTGGGAATTCATGTCCTGTGTTTATTGCATGTGTGGCTAAATTGGATTTATATATATTTGGTTTTTTGTATGCATTTAGGTGTTCAAAATAACGTTTTTTCAGCTGTTTTTTTTGTTTGTCCTATATAACATTTATTGCAATCTTGGCATTCAATTTTGTATATACCGTTGGTTGTTGTATTATCTTTGTTGTGTGAGCTATTTAGATTTTGTAATTTATTTTTATTAGTTTTGTATGCTATTTTTATATCTGTGTTTTTAAATAGTTTTGTTAGTTTTGTCATTTTATTATTTATATATGTGAATGTGGCCCATTTTTTGTTGTTGTTATTATTTATGTGTTGTTCAGTTTGATTAATTCTTAATTGTTCAGTTTTTATTTTGTATTTGATTTTATTTTCTATTTTGATCATAGTATTTTTATTGTATCCATTTGCATAACCAATTTGGTATATTATATTTCTTTCTTTGTCAGTTTCTTGTTTGTTTAGGGGTATTTTGTACATTCTGTTAAATAACGAATAAAATGCTGCCATTTTATGTTGTGGTGGGTGGTCAGAATGGTTAGGTATAATGATGTTAGTGGAAGTTGGTTTTCTATATATTGCATATTGTATGTGTTTGTTGTATCTTGTGATGGTTATGTCTAAATAGTTGATTTTGTTATGTTTTTCTTTTTCTTCTGTGAATTGTATTTTGGGATGTATGTTATTGATTTGTTTCAGTATGTTCTCTGCATTTGTGTTTTTGTTATTTGATACATATAGTCCATCATCTACATATCTTATCCATATGCATCTTAACTACCTTAATAACATCCAGAAGCCAACACACAAATACTTCACCAGAAACAAGATGGCGAAGGCTGAAGATGGGAGAACAAGATCTCCCGAAACATGTTCCTAAAGGAAAAAAGTATATCTTGAGGTAAATTAATTATAAGTATTATAATAATTATTAATAATAAATTTGAAAATTTTAAGGTGATGAATGAGTTAAATGATTAATAATTGATGAGAATGTCACATTAGTATGTTATATATAAAAAATATTTTTATTGTTTAGTTATTAAGGCGCTATTGCTGGGGTGGCCTGTACCCCAGTAGATAGTGGAATGGGTTGGGGGTAACAGAGAGTGTTACCTCAATCGGAGGCCAACATGGCGAAAATGTGCGGCACACCTTTTGTACAATTGTACCATGATAGACTCTCGTGCCGTACATAACAATGATAATGTAGAACAGGCATTGAAATGAAAGTTAGATTTCCCCGACTTTTCGGGCGATTACTGCCTTACCAGCACTAATCGTGGCTTTGGCTAGCGGTCAGCTATGGCCATATCAAGTCCTTTTACCATAGCTGACTTAAAATTGGTTTATAATAGAAATTAAATGGGGGGTGACACTAGGGGAAATCCAGGAACTATGGAACAGCGGCTGCCACTCTGTCCGAGTGGGGACAGCATAGCCAGGTGGTAGACCCGTTTTAAGGGCTTTTCAATATAAAACAAGGATATGTCGATATCCACAATCTTTAAAATGTCAAGCCGAAGCAAAGACACGGAGATGTCCAATTCCTCCAACTATGCAGTTTCTGTGGAAGCAAAAGGGCGATACAGTCCTACATAAATTACAATAGTGTGTGTGGATCAGGGGGTTGCTCAGATAAGCAACGTACTTAAATTTGGTAAATTAAAAATGATAAATCAATTTTGCTCTAATAAAAATGCTTGTATTCTGCTTAAATAAATAGGTGCTCATACATTCAGTATAATGTGTTCATTCTATATTTTTTAAATGTATCATTTTATTGTAATAGGTTAGATCTATGAATTGATAAAAAGTATGTGTTTTATATAATTTGTGTATTTTTGAAACTAAGTAAATAACTAAACCGACTGGCAGGCGGTTTGCATAGTACCAGAGTCAGAAAGAGGGGAAACAATGAGGGTAGAGGTAAGGATTGCTAAAAATATGTATTTCATGTAATTTGCACAATTTTGAAATGTATTTTCACTTTGTTAGGAATGTCAGCTGATTAGTAGTAAAATGTCACTGTTAAACTGTTCATTAATGATCAAGGTAATTAATGTTAAATATAATGTTTTAATGTGTTAAAGATGCTATTGCAAATGATGAGAAAAGTAATTTGAGGTTTAAGATTTTAGATAATTTGTGAAAAATAATAAAAGATAGATGTGGGGTGATTAATATTTTAGTGGGGCATATAGATCAGTCCAAGTTAAAGTTAAAGTTAAAGTGGTAATTGAGAGAATAATGTTGTTTTGAATTAATGTAATGTTGTTGTGAGTTAATGTTATAGAATTGGAGAAGTATTGATATTGACACAGTAGTTATGGGGAATATATGTAGAGTAATGATTGATATATTGATGTTTATAAATGATGTTATTTTGTTGTAATTGAAGTGAGGTAATAAGATTGAGATTTGGGGATGGCAATTTTGTAAGAGGGGATAGTGTAATGTGGGAGTCCGCAACAAAAGGGTTGGGACGGGAAGGGACCGTTTGGCGCCGGAAAGGGTTACCTTAGGTAGAATCCAGGAACCAGATTAAGGGAATGAGCTTTTCGGGGGGGGGGACACACACACTTATCCTAAGTACAAAGGGTTAGAGAGTATTTTTTTTTATATATCGAGAGAAGGTGGCGAATTGAGTTTGATAGTGAGTTGGGTTTAGAGATTGTTTGATAGATATGGGTGTCATATTGGTTCAAGTTGTTAAGGCTATTAGAGTCAGAGTGAGAAAGATTATATATGTATACCTGCCAAGTGGCAAATCGAGCTATTATAAGTAATTAAATCACCCAAAGTAATGGAGAAGGAGATGATTAAAGAAAGAGATTTTTAGTAACAGTATAGAATTTTGATTGAAACCAGTGACAAATTTTGATAAAGTTTGAAAATAATATAAAGTGTCTATTTGAGTAATTTAAATATCAATTTGATTGTTATTTATAATAATATTTTGTTATTTTAAATGTTTTATTTTATTATGTTTTTGTGTTTCAAGATAGAATTTTACCGAGGTATAATGTAATTTCAGATGTAACTTGTGTATAAAGTATGTAGGTCAAGGTTCTTGACTTGACCCAGTTTTGATCAGCTGATAGGTGAGGTCAGATACTAGGCATGTTTAGCAAGGAAGTTAATCCAACTTTTGTGTGTAATTGATTTGAACAAACTTTAAATAATTTCAATATGGAAAGAATATATTTTAATAAATTTAAATTTTTTGAATTTAAAATTTTTTTGAAAAAAAAAAATTCTTGATTTTGCGCCTGCCAGCTAATGGATGTTTAACTTTGGTTATATTATTGTTTGTGTACTAACCTTGTTTATTATTATTGAATTATTTTATTGAAATGTATTGTTAGAGTATAGGTGTAATCACATGTTAGGTTAAGGATGTTCCTATTTTTAAGAAATGTTCAATTGATTTAATTTTTTAACAACAAAATCTAATGAAGAGAATTATTCAGTATAGATGCAAAATTTGTGTTTTGATTTTCAAGGAAAGCAGCTAATGATTTTCGCTTAATAAAATTTTGAAGAATATTTTCATTTTATAATATGTAGAATAGGTGTGTGTGAGCCCAGTATCTGCTAAAGACAGCCCAGCTTGCATATAAGGGGAAAAATATTGGTTGAGGATCTGGCATGATCTAAGCCAGGGATTTAGGATTTTTGGGGTAGCATGATGGAAGGTGAGGTGCGCTGTGGTGCGTGTCTGTTCGATTTTTCGGTGTTGGGATCTCGCCCAGAGAAGTCCAGTGATCTCGTCCAGATGCGTCCATAGTCGCCAAGCCAGGGGGGTCGTGTACCCATGAAGTGTAAGAGCTAGAGGGGGTTGTTGGCACCAGTTCCTCACCGATCCTCTTAGGGGTTTTATCAATGAGATTTCTTCTGTTTTGACAGAAGACCTCTCATTGAGGGGGTATTGTAACGGGCCAAATTTATGGGTATTTTATTTTATTTCATTTTTGGGGATTTATAAAATATGTGTGAAGTCTCATTCCATTGTGACAGACCACGTGTTGTAAGAACAGTTTTAACAAAGGCGACGCAATATCACGTTGTGCAATCGGTATAGAGGAGTTTACTCAGCCTTAATTTCCAAGAACTTTGTTTGTGTGTGACCGAGCGCTCGTATACATCCAACGAGCAGGGGCGCGGACCCACGCTAACTTCCAAAACTAAGATGGCTAAGAAACAAATTTTGATTCACTTTCGTCTACCTTACTGGCGGATATTAGCATAAGTACCGCCTACTTTGTGACGTCGAGCCATAAGCGCCCAAATATCATCGGCGTACCACACGGAAAACTGCTATGTGTCAGGTACAAAGCCAATAAACTGCAACAACTCAGGCTATGAGCGACGACGAAATTCGTTCGCCGGCAGGCATTAATATCCGTCCGCATGAGATAGGCAGTCCACGAGAAACCACAACAGCTTACAGACGTAGTTAGTGCCACGCAGGCCCGGTCGGGTAGAACTTTTAAATATGAATAATTCAATGTAATAGCGCCGTAATACCGACCGGGACCCAAGAAATTAATGAAAGTAGAACAGTGATCAATTGGTGTAGTGGAGTTGTAAATTGAAAACAGTTAATAACGAGCAGTGGAAGCGCGGAACGAAAACCACGTGTTTGGCCGGAATCGCGACAGTGCGGTGTTACCGATTTAAAACTGAATTTATAAAAATGTTAAGGGGTTGGTAAATATTTTGTGTAATTGTGTGTGTGTAAATTGCAGGCTGGGCAGTCTTCATAGGTGTAAGTAATCTAATTTAAGTAATTTAAGTATACCAATAAAAGCTGTTTGAACAAGAGGTACGAAAATTTCAAAACAATATGAGAAAATTTATTGGAAACGAATCATTTAACTTTGCAATGTTTAATAATTAAAGATATTAATTCTCTTCATAATAATGTGTTAGACTAAGTTATTTCGTCATTACCACTTTCTCATTTCTGTGCTGCAAGATTCATCTAAACGTTCCGGGTATCTTCTGAATTATAATTGGGGGTGGTCAGATTGCTAAATTGTCCCGTTTTATTAAGGTAGAGTGTTCAAAGTTTACATGTATAACTAAAAAACATGTTGGCGACTCTGGGCTTCTGGTAAAATTTCTGCAGCAGGTAAGTTATAAAACTATTGCAGGTAAGTCCGGGCAGTAATTTTATCTATTATATATATATTTCGATCAATATTTTGTATCATTACAATATATGAGAGTTTTATTTAAGGTTATTGCTGGCTCTCACATCCTACCTTCCAGTATTTGCGTATCATCCGTCAGAACAGTGAATAACTCAACAGGATACTAAGTCATTCTTACTACTGTTCAGGTGCATTTAGCATGTACACCAGAGGCAGATTTATGCATAGGCAAAGTAGGCAACTGCCTACGGGCGGCAAATTTTGTAAAGGTCGTTATGTTGTTTTTATACCTAAGAGATGTTTCAAATGCCGCTCCATTTCATCTCAATATGATAAGAAGCTTTTAAAAATATATATTGTTTAGTAACTAGGCTTATTACATAAAGAGAATAGTTCATCATTTACTTCTGATCTGTATATGAAGTAGGCCCTACATCGTTTTTTCACAATTACATTTAGATACATTATATATGTGATACTTCCATTATATTAATTATTTAACTATTAATTTGTTTACACTCAAATTTCGAACATCTTTACCGACTCTGTAATTTGACATGAGTGAATGTCAATAGATGCCACTAGCTGCTAACAGACAGACTATGAGCATAGCATAATTTCATACCCAGCTCTAGTGCCAATTGAGCTTCGACCTGCTGAGGAGGGAAATAAGAGGTCTACTCAAAGTACATGTCCGTTAAACACTTGTTGTATTTTATATAAATCATTAAATATATATTCATCAAATACATTAATAGGCAAAAAGTCATAAGTGAAAGGATGATTATGTCAAAAGGTGTAATGGGACAATTTGGGGTATACCCGGGATAATTTGGGAAAAGGGAAAACAAACGTATAAATAATCATTTTGGGGTAACAACATAAATAACAATTGTCAAAGTTTATAAGACGTAGCAAGTAAGCGATTGAAAGTGAGCCAAGGTCAACATTCCGACGCCAGAAAAAACAGTTAAACATTACCAAACGAACTTTGACCAATGAAGTCACCAGTCTCGCCACATTACATAACGGCCGAGCCTTTAAATACATCATGTGGAATGCAATGCGTAGTTGGCCTCGCCTTGGAAATTGGTTCGTCATATAAATAAGAACAATGAGATGTGGTCACGTGACCCCCCTCCATCTCAGATTTTAACACAGTATAACTCGCCCAGTTTGAAATTACTCCTTAAATGTATTTGTGTAGTACATTATGTTGTACCTTGTATTTTAGGTAAACAATGTATATATGTAGTAGGAATTGATTTAATAATAATAAAAATAATAATATTTCACCAAACTAAGTAAATAAAGAGAATAATTGTGTTTATAATGAAATTAACTCATTTGGAATTGTTTGGACTATTGTAATTAAGAAACTGAGTGTTTTTGAAACAGATTGATTTACATAATTTGAGAGGAATGAATTAATTAATTAATGTTGTACAAATGAACTTTGATAATAACTTTAAATGATTTTCTGAGATTTGAACTTTATAATAAATAGTAAATGATGAAAAATATCATGTGCTTAGGTATTGAGTTGTATTGTTATAATGTATCAGGAAGTACATATGGTTATGTAAGTTATATTTGTGGTGATAAAGGTTTGTATTTTTGAATTTATGACAGAAATCATGTTGTATTTGATTACATGAGTGACCATATCTAAGTATGAATTTTATAATGAATTGAAGTAATGTAAAATGTTCTAACAATCCAATTAAATTAGTTTAAAAGGTTTTAAATTGGGTGATTAAATTAGTTTGAGGTAATTATGAATTTTCGAATGTAATTTTCAATGGTTAACTTAATGTAAAATGTGGAAAAAGATAGAGATTGGGTGATGATTATTTCAATAAGGCATTCAGTCAGTCAGAGTTAACTTTAATGGGTGTTAGACAAAATAAGAATTTTGGAAGAAAAGTAATACAGAAACGGGTCAGTAGTAGGGACACAGTAGTGAGAGTGCATGTATGTAGAGAAAGCAAGAGTGATGTAAATGGAGAGTAAATAGGTGAGAGCAGGGTACATAAATTTTGTAGTGAGGGTGGCGGTGTAAGGTGTCCTCAACGCAAGGGGTTGTGGCGGGGGGGTGAACAGATCAAATGAGGGTTGCGGGTTACCTGGAAGGGCCAGGAACTAATAAGGGAATGAGTATAAGGGAAGGGAACACACATCCTAGGTACAAAGAGGGTATCAGATATTTTGTAATAAGAGGAGAATGATTTAAGTAAAATTAGAGAAATTAGTGGAGGTAAATATTATTGAGAGATTGGTGTCATCCTATGCAAATCTGTCAGTGGTTGTTAGAAGGAAAAAGGTGAGTAAGGTTATATATATAAGTGCCCATTCAATAAATCAAATCATTGTGAATGACTGAGAATCACCCTAACCAATTAATGGTGAAAATGTTAAATAGAAAATCATAGTTGAAATGTAATAATAAATGAAACCAGTGAAAGATTTAATAGAATTTGAAACTAAACTAAAGCTGTAAGGTGTGTAATTTTTGGTCAAACTTAAATGTGAATTGTTTAATTTAAGGTAATAATCGCAATGTTAATTATGAGTATATTATGTTTTATTATGTATTAGTGTAGGAATCTTAAACATGTATAGTATGTTTTAAATGCGATTCCCTACATTTCGGGGGGTCTTGGCCTTACCAACCCAGATCGTGGTTTTGGATGACAATCAGCTGTGGGCAGAATTATTGTAAAACTGACCATAGTTGGTTGCCTTTGAAATTGGTGTAATTTGGAAATTTAATGGGGTTTAATCAGGGAATCTAAGATTATTTTTAACACAGGCTATTTTCACCCAAACAGGGGTGGTAGACCTTAGGGGTTTATAGTAAAATAATGAGTAGGGATACTTACCCTGAAGTTTCTTGTAACGCTGAAACAAGGATGGGGGTGAGAGAAAAGAAAAAGTGCTCACTCCTTCCGCCTCAGTTCTTGTGGAGGCAACTGGACGCAACAGTCCAGGGGGGGGCAATAGTGTGTGTGGAGGAGAAAAGGGAATGATTATTATTAACAGCATCGGATAAATATAATTTCTGTTAATAATAATATTTTATAATGTGTTAAATGATTTTGAAATATTTTAGATATAAATGGGAGATGGTTAAGAATTGTAGAAGAAGGGAGACCTAAATAAATTGTATTTGATTGATTGATTTTTAAAGCTATTGATAATGTGTTTAAGTATTTTGAAATATTATTGTGTTAATGTAAGGATTTATACTTCTTCTTGTAAAATGGGAAAGGCTTAATTATTGTCGATTGGAATCGAGAAAGTTTATGAAATGTGGAACGAATTAAAGGGATGAAAGTCTATGCAGTAGATATAAGATTATCTATTACTAGGTTAAGAAAATCAGTGCTTCTTAAAGCAAACCAGCGAACAGCTAAGGGGAACCAGATCAGTTAGGGATATGGTATTATACAAGGCCACTATTTGATTTTTGATTTGATGTTTCAGAGTCTGGTGATGCTGTGGCGGCAGTCCTGTGCTGGCCAGCGCGTCAGAGCAGGAGCGTCAAGTGCCTGTCTGGCCTTGCGGTGTTGGGATCTCGAGAGAGAAGTCCAGTAAGGTCATTCAGGTGCGGTCACAGTCACTAGACCAGGGGTAAGTTAACCATGATTTTTTAAATAAAACGTAAAGGGGGTTGTGGCGACATATCCTGATTGATCCCTTTAGGAAGTATGAGTGTGTCAATGAGAGTTTTTATGCTTCGGCATAAAACCTCTCATTGAGGGGATATTGTAACGGGACAATTTGGGGTATACCCGGGATAATTTGGGAAAAGGGGAAACAAAAGTATAAATAATAATTTTGGGGTAACAACATAAATAACAATTGTAAAATTTTATAAGACGTAGCAAGTAAGCGATTGAAAGTGAGCCAAGTGACCGATGAAGTCACCAGTCTCGCCACATTACATGACGGCCGAGCCTTTAAATACGTCACGTGGAGTGCAATGCGTAGTTGGCCTCGCCTTGGAAATTGGTTCGTCATATAAATAAGAACAATGAGATGTGGTCACGTGACCTCCCTCCATCTCAGATTTTAACGCAGTAATTCGCCCAGTTTGAAATTACCCCTTGTGCCGGCCGGTCACTGAAAAAATTCACAAAACAAAAATGCGGGCCCGCAAATATAAAATGTAGAATGTGAAGTAAAAAGTTGTATATTAACTAATTCGGAACAACTATTATTTTATTTAAAAGAAAAAGAAAAAAAAGCCGACAGAAAATAAAATGTGCGGAGTGACGGAGAATACCGGAGGAGACCGGACTAAAAATGCCAGATAAGTAACAAAACGGGGAGAAATTTATAAACCCTTCAAAATTAAAACCTTTTACAAATTACATGAGCTCATAGGGGAAATTTAAATATGTACCGTGAGAGAGTGGATGTGCATGTGTAATAATCATGTAATAAAAGTAAGAGGCGCTGGTTTGTGAAAAATGGGGTATAACTATTTCTATGTTATTTTAAATATGTCTATTGTAATCAAGGAATACCAATATATACAAATAAGGAATCATTGTATTTTTACCCTTAAAAGATAATATCAAAATTAAAAGGGAGAAGGGATATTTTATTTATGATGGGATTGTAAAAAAATCTAAGTTTTTGCTGTTGTTTATTTAAATGCAATTGAATTGTTTTGAGGAAATAAAAGAATAAGATGTGTATGAAAGTAACCAATATGTTTAATTTCAACTAACCAATTCTGATATTCCGGTTCGCTGATACGAAACCTGGACCCAGTAAGTATAATTTTAAGTTGGTAGTAGACAACATGGCGGCTACAAGAGCCTAAAGATGCATAGTAAACAAATAAAGTTTATTTATTAATTTATGTAAAAGTAAGTTCTTGTACAAAGGTAATGTATTTTCATTTATTATGTTAGGGTAATATTAGTGGAATGATAATATTCTACCACTCAGTGGCGGCGATAAGGCCCCCGCAGACCCCGCAGTTCGGGGGGGCCCCGACCCTCTGGGGGGCCCCGCCACTCTGGCCCCTAGAAAAAAATATGAAACGAGCTATAATAGGAAAAAAAGTTTTAATGGGGTCCGACTACCGGCAAATTTGTATTTAAAATACGAAATATACGTTTTATTTAAGTGTATAGACATGCAAAAAAACTACGTTTTCCGAAATGACATTACTGTTTGTAGTTTGTAAGCGAAGCTTATCTTATCTCTTGTGGTGCCCGTACGTCCGTGCGATGAGTCACTCGGCACTGAGGAGACGTAAACAAACACAACACAATGTAGTTCAGTACTCAGTAGTGCGTTGCATCTCCTGCGCGATAGTACTGTATTGCATTCATTTCGTAATTTAGTGCCGTTTAAGTTTAATGACTTAACATTTGATTTTAGTTTTTGTATTTTGTGTACAGTTAGAGTGTCAGAGACAGAGTTTATAAAATGGAAAGTAAGCGTGAATATTTAAGTTGTGCTACGAAAAGGAAACTGCAAAAACAACGAGAAGAATCTAAAAGTAAACTTTCAAAACTCGACCAGTTTTTAAAAAAATCATCAAAATGTGAAGTTGAACAACCCAAACCTGAGTCAAGTGCAAGTAATGAAAAAGAAACAAAAATCGGACTTGAAGTTGATTGTGACAGTGACAATAAACCTGATTTAAACATTAGTCCGTCGGATACAAGTGATACAACTACGGAAACAAATAAGCAACTGCAACATGAACAAGAAGAACAACTGCTAGGCATTGAATGTGTTCGCCAGTCCGAAGACATACCTGGACCAGAAAATCAGTTTGAACCAACTGAAATTATAAGTAATCACGCAAATGAAACTAGTTTAGCAGGCCCTTCCGATCCAAACTGCCAAAGTTTTGAGACAGATATTGCATTCTATAAAAATCAAGCTACAATGACAGACGAGGTGAAAAAGTTAATAACGTTAAGTGAACTTTGTCAAACAAAGGGTCCTTTCCCGAAGGATTCCGTTTCTAAGCGGTCTTTCAGTACAGCATATTATTCTTTCAAAACTGCAGCAGGCCAAATTGTTCACAGGTTTTGGCTTTGTTACTCTCGTAATCTAGATGGAGTCTATTGTTTACCATGTTGGCTTTTCAGCCAAAGTGCTGATGCCCAAAGCTGGCGTGAAGGCGATATTAGAGATTGGAAAGGTCTCAGTAAAAAAATTGAAGTTCATGAAAGTAGCAATGCTCATTTACAATCTTGTCTCACGTATGCCACTTGGAAAAAGAGTAAAACAGTAGCTGATCAAATTTCCGATGAGCGGAAAAAATGGAAAGATATTTTCATACAGATTGTGGATGTCATTCGAACCATGGCACTGTGTTCATTGCCGTTTCTTGGCCATAGAGAATCATTACATGAAATAAATCCTGAAAGTGGAAATTTTTTTAACATACTATCTTTAATTTCTCACTACGATTCTCTCCTTAGTGCACACTTAGAAAATGAAAAAACCAGATCAAAATACATCCACTATGACATTCAAAATGAAATCATTAACTTGCTAGGAAAATCAGTATTGACTGCCTTACTAAAACAGATTCACTCGTCTCCTTTTTTTTCTATAATTGTTGAAAGCACACAAGACATTTCTAAGATTGTCCAAATGAGTGTTGTAATCAGATACATTAACATAGTAGAAGAATCTCCTGGCAATTATAAAACTGTGATTAGTGAGTCCGTTTTAGGATTTCAAGAAATAAAGGATCCCAACAGTGAGGGGTTTCAAAGTAAGATTTTAGACTTTTTGAAAACAAATGAAATTGACATTAGTAAGTGTAGAGGTCAAGGTTATGACGGTGCAGCAACAATGAGCGGGAAATACTCTGGGTTACAGAAAAGAATTATGGATATAGTCCCAAACGCGGATTACGTACACTGTGCTGCACATAACCTGAACTTGGTGATCAATGATTCAGTATCAAATATTTCTGAAATAAGACAATTTTATGACATAGTACAGAAAACGTATGTGTTTTTCAGTGAAAGCTTACATAGATGGCAAGAACTTAACACTGCCGTTAAAGAAGACAGCTCTGCCAAAAATCTAACTTTAAAAAAGCTATGTCCAACAAGGTGGTCTTCTAGACACGACTGTCTGTTAGCTTTAAGAAATGATTTCAAAATTGTGATTAAGTGTTTGACAGAAATTATTCTATACAGCTCAAAAAAAACCGAGGCAGAAGAAGCATTAGCAATTAGAAACCACCTGGAAAACTTTGAATTTATTCTTGTGCTCTGCCTTGAAACTAAGATTTTAGAGAATGTAAATATAACTTCAAAAGCACTACAGAGGTCAACTGTTGACCTAGGCAGAGCGTGGCAGTTTCTAAGCCGCGCTTGTGATGAGTTAAAAGTTTTAAGAAAGGACTTTGCCGGCTTTCTTGCTGGTGCTAAACAGTTGGCCCAGTCATGGGACATAACTTGTAACATGAAAAATAAGCGTAAGCGAGTTGTAAAACGCTTCTTTGTTGAATTATCAGTTGACCATAGAATTGACGACCCAGTGAAATCATTTGAAGTAAAAGTTTTCAATGCAACACTAGATATTGTAATAGCTCAGCTACAAATGAGATTCGAAGGATTGCGTTGCATTGATGATAGGTTTTCATTCCTGACGCCTCAGAATTTAGTAAACTTCTCACAAGAGACAATAGTGGAGAAAAGTAAGGCTCTGGTAAATGTGTATCCTGGTGACCTTTCCACATCACTGCCTGACCAAGTAATATCCTTCAAAGCTCTGATGGCCAAAGAAATGGTACACAAGAAAAGCATTCGAGAAATGATGAATTTACTGGTTGAAGAAAACAGCTGCCTTATGAGCTGCCTCCCAGACTTAACTACAGCTTTATTTAACCATACCTGTCACAACAGCTACAGCGGAAAGAAGCTTTTCAAAACTTAAATTAATTAAGTCATACTTAAGAAGTGCCATGGCTCAAACTCGGTTGAGTGACTTGGCACTGTTAAGGATTGAGCATGAAGAGACACAGAAAACTAATATAAACGTAGTGGTTGAAAAGTTCTTAGCTATTAAAAAAAGAAGACTAGGCTTAGGAAAACAGTGAACTTTGGTTGATCCTCATCTGTAAATATTGTACATTACTTGAGTTCGAGTGTTATTGAATTGGATTAGACTTAAGGAGAACGTGTATAGAGTATATTCAAGAATTTCACAAATTCAGTTACAAACTAATTTAAATGTTTGAAAAAAGCTAGAATGTTACTTTGATATTCATTTATAAATAATAAATTTTTAACACTCTGTGTGCGGTACTGTTTCATAGTCGGAATTTAGATCTTTGACGTAAAAATAAATAATTCTTTTTATTTTGGTTTTTTTATAGTTTGTATAGAACTTTGTCTATTTAGCAACAATGAATTTTAAGAGTTTGTATACGTGTAAAACATCCTTTGCAATTTGCAAACGCTTTGTGATAGACGAGAAAGTATTCACAAACCATTGTTGTGAAACACACGTACATAGAAACTCATTTGAGTGTTTTCCCCTATTACGTATACAAAATTTAACCATTTTTATAGGGCCTCCTAATTAGTTTCGCGGGGGGGCCCCCGTTTCGTTAGCGCCGCCACTGCTACCACTACTGTATTACAGTGTACAAATGTAGTGATATATCTTGGCACAATACTATGTAATAAATTTGGATAAAAGGCTCATTTCAAATAGAAAGGATAGCTGGTGTAATCAGACATAACAAATTTGTATTAGTTTTTTTGAGAATTTATTCCTATCAAACTGCAATACGCATATTTTCAAACCTTTATGGATGTGTGTCATGTAATTTACAGATTGCACCAAAAGAAACAATAAAAATATTCTTGGATTTCGTTGTCCATGACGTGTCCGTTACTTAACTAAATATCACTATAGTATTGACGACTCGGAACACTTAAATTTTTTATAAGTAAAAACGTAAAGTTTTACCTTACAGCCTAAACCGGCTTTCACCTATAGAAGGCTTCATTAGAGCTCTATAATATAGGTATTCGCACCCGCCATCTTTGTTCCGAGACTTTTAAATGTAATGTGGCGGGAGCAATGTAAGCACGCTGTGCGTTGGATTATTTAATGTAAATTATGTATGTAAATATTAATATTTTTACATATCAGGGTTATAACCTTAGTGTACTAATTTGATTTATGTATTACACATGAATATGTATAATAATCATCTCATCTTGTCAGTGAAAACAAGGTTATAAATACTGGTGTTAGAGATATTATTAATGTTATGTAGTAGCCTATGTTTTGGAGATTGTTGTACTACATCTCATAATCATAATGACTGGTTGTTGTGCTGTAAATTGCAAAAATCGAACAGAAACTAAGTTTAGAACATTCAAATTTCCGGCAGACCCTATTCGATATGCAAAATGGATTCAAAATATGAGACGAGACAAATTTATACTAAGGAAGGGAATGCGTCTGTGTGAGGTAAATTTAATGGTTGTTCCTTAAAAGTTTGTGAATGTTAATCATAACGACTAAAAATGTAATACACCTTTGCACTTTTAGGTTCATTTTGAAAGTTCACAGTTTGAACAGGCACGAGTAGATGGTTGGAAAAAACTGAAGCCTAATGCCATACCGACTTTGTTTGACGTACCAAATCCACCTCCTAGGATCGGCCCAGTTCCACGCAGATCACTGTACAAGGTGGTTTATTTTTTTAATCCATTAATTATAAATATAATGTTATAACTAAAGCCCGGATTCACGTGCAATTGCATCTTTTTTTTTGCTAGTTCATAAACGGCCAGTGACAAGTTATTTATCCGAATCGGGATGTGTAGGTCATTTTAACATACATTTTATTTTGCACAAAATTGCACGTTTTGGGGGTTACTGCATAAAATTGCACATTCTGTAGTTTTAATGCACAAAATTGCACATTTACCTGTTTTTCGAAAATCAGCTGTGCGATAGCCAAGCGCGAAACATACACGCAGATGGTAAACAAAGGCGAGAACAAAATCAGCACGAAGAAATTCTAGTCCAGTAAGTGCAGCTTTTGACGTAACAAAATTTTGACTGTCGATGGAATTTCACGAAATTTGATATGTATGTTCTATATGCACTCTAGAACAAAGTTAAACTGTACACTTTTTATTTGGGGATGAGAACCACCCCTTTTTCAGTGATAAAACAAATTAACCACAGGATCCAATAGAGAATCAAATTCTAAGCAAAAAAGTCAGTACGCAACTGTTTTGAAAAATGCGTTGTTTTCGAGTTATTCCAAATCAACACTTTCGATTTTTACCCCCAAAAAACAGGATTTTAGCATAATTTTTTGCGAATAACTAAAAAACGTTTGAGTTTATAGTAAAAATGAATAGGACCAAAATTATTCTATACGAAATAACAAGCAAAATGCATTTTGGCCGGGTTTTAATCCACAAGTTGTTTTTAAGATATGGCCGTGAGAAGTTGTAACTTGCAAATGTTTTGCCTGTACTAACAAAGTTTAACCCTTCCTACTAACCGAGAAAAATACTTTTTGACTATAAAATGTCTAGTGCAATGAAAAATACATTATTGTTAATTTTAATAAAATGTTAAGCTAAACTTTTTATTATTAATTTTAACTAAATGTTAAGCAAAAAACCTGAATATAAACTTAATAGTAAGTAAGTTAAAAATGTAAATTCGTGTTTATTAAAAATAGTTTTAGTAACTTTATTTGGACTTTTGGACAAACGAAGTTTAGTAAACATTAATTCAACAGCCATCTATTATAACAGGAATAAAAGTAAAATCTGAGAATACAGTATATACCTAACAAAGTGGTAAGTGGTAACGATTGGTATTTGTTGTTTTTTAGACAATATTATTCTCCTCTTACTATGGTCTGAATCAGTAAGTTTTAAGATGAAAACTATTATTTCCATATTTGTAAGGACGTGGGACATAATTTCACACTTTGAAATTATATTTTTGGCACGAAAAACTATAATAGTTTATGTAATATCGAAAACAAACTTATACTGCGTCCCATGTATACACAAGCGACACCATTATATTATGTCAGTCTCGGAACAAAGATGGCGAGTGCGAATACTCCCTTTTATAGATCCTTAGCTTCATCAGAGGCTGTCGTAGGTAGCGCTGTTCGTCTTGTTGTTGGCGACGGGATAGTTTTTCGAAAGATCGAAGCTGTGTGTGTGTGGTGAGATGTGTTCGAATAATGCGTGCGATTTGAATTGTGTCTGTTTGTTTAGGATGTCGTTTTTATTTGTTTTTGTGTGTTTGTATATTTCTAATTGTTCTAGAGTGTCTAGTTTTCGGCCTTTTGTGTGTACGTGTAGAATGTTCATGTTATTGTCAATGTTTTTATATGTGTGGTTTGCTTCAATGAGGTGGTTTGCAAAGGTAGATTCTGTAGTGGTGTGGAGTGCTTTTGTGTGTTCAATGTATCTCTGTTTGAAGCTACGTCCTGTCTGGCCTGTGTAGAATTTATTGCAATTTGAACAATTTAGCTTGTATACACCGGGTAGATCGAATTTGTTTTGTGCTTTGGGCATGCGTTTTGATAGTGTGTGTTCTGTTTTGTTAGTAGTTTTGTAAGCGATTCTGTATCCTGCTTTTTTGAATTTGTGGGCAATTTTTTCTGTTTGTTTGTTGATGTATGTTAGTGTTATGAATTTGTTGTTTTCTGTCTTTGTCTGTTGTTTGTTTTGTGTTTTCTGTAGGAGTTTACTGACTATTGTTCTGTCATAACCGTTAGATTCTGCTAGATATTTTATCGTGTTTAGTTCGTCTTTGTAGATGAAATAGACTACAAAATTTGTAAGGAGGTATGCTTTAATCATTTTGCACACATTATTCCAGAAGTCTGTTCTAAAAACAATTATAATCAAACTTCTGTTTCAACAGTACTAATAATGCAGCATGGCAAAATTTAAACCATTTTTTTGGTCTGAATGTTTGTTTCAAGCTGAGTATACCAAATATGTTTTTAATAGGTTTACAATTTATGATTGAAGTATATGAAGCAATTACTAGTACCTATTCATTAGACAAGAAATTATAACTATAATTTCCATTAATTTTGTTAATATTCTTTGCCATTCATTATTTTTTTATTATCAGGAAGGTTCTGATGAAGTTTCTGTACGTGCCATTTTTGGTCTCTACTCTCTCTCTCTCTCTCTCTCTCTCTCTCTCTCTCTCTCTCTCTCTCTCTCTCTCTCTCTCTCTCTCCCCTCTCATTTTTATTTATTGATATATATAAAAATACTGACACTCCTCTGTAGTGTCCATATTGCATAAAATTTAAAAAACTTGTACCTGTATAAAATATATAAACTCTGAAAACATTTGTTCTAACACTGAATTCAAATTTAATAAAGAAAAAAGGAATTGTGTGTGTGCGTGTTTTAATGATAATTAGTAATGGACACGTCATGGACAACAAAATCCAAGAATTTACAAATGACTAATGAAAACACAAAGATTAAAAACTAATAAGAAATCATTCAATAGACATAAAGAAACAAATTAATAAAATTTATTAATAAATCAAAGGAATTCAGAAAGTCAACTGATAATATAGATTGATAATCACACATTAGTACGTAGTGTTACTAATTTCACAATTCCACAAAATTTGTATTTATTGGATAGTGAACATTGGATTTTAATATAGTAAGCGTACATATATTAATGTAAAGCACGTTTCACAAAAAGTGAATGTAAAAGAAAAGAAATACACAATTTCAACTTTCTTAAACTGAAAACAAGAAATTCTTTTGAGTTTGTATAACGTGTTGTGTTACTGTAAGACAGAGCAGTGCTGTTAGTGTACTAATTAAGATGCATTAAATGTATAAATAAAGCTAAATAGCCTAATGAATTATTTTTAGATGACATCATTAATCTTTTTGGTAATGGTGTAAAAGCCTTCCCACAGTGGTTGCAGGTTCGGGCTGATTTCTTTCTTCCTTATCATGTTATAGAACTAAGCCTGGCAGCAGGTGTGAGCCCTGAAGAAATTGTAACCAGTCTTCATCTTTGTATTTACAAAATACAGTAGATCTGAGCCAGGTCATGTAAATTCAGATTAGGCCAAATTGCTCATTAAACTTTGTCTAAATTTTAAAGATATAAAGTATTCATAAAGATTTTAGGACCATACATTAAAAACATTGTTTGCACATATGAGTAGGAAGCAGATGTATTAATATAATATGTTACCCAACAAGATACAGGAACAATTATGTATATTTAATTAAGTAGTTAGTGGACTTAAAACCTGCAGTAGAAACTCCAGTTTTTATAAAACAAATAGGGAGAGAATTGAAGATTTCATGTTTGTAAATGTTATATCTATTTTCTTCACAAGTAACTAATGCCTGGTTATGATTTGTAATCACGTTTTCTCATAATGTATGTTGTTAATGACCTTTTTTTTAAGAGTTTGAATAAAAACAATAGATATCGGTATTTGAAAAAAGGTGAATTTTATTTGTACATACTAAAGTATAAGGTGCCATTTGTTTCTATTCATTAACAAAGGCCCATACTGTAATAATTTTGTGGAGTAATATATAAGCTTTCTTTAATATGTTTACGAGATTCTCCAATTTTATTTGCATTAATTCAGACTGTAGTAACATTAAATTCCACTCTAACCCATTAATACTTAATCATTTGCGTGTTAACTGATGAACCTTAATCACTTCCAGGGAACTCGTAGACAATTTGTCAGTCAATTTCCTTCATTTCTGTGTTGGGAAAAATTGTCAATGTTTGTTAAAAACTAACAGTACTTTCATCATTTTCATTTAATGTAAACTTTGTAGAAATTCCATTTTTGCTATGTGTAGGCTACATAGTTCTTGAACAATTAGATAGGCATAAAATTTTGTTGGTCTCTCTCTTTCTCTCCATCTCCCTCCTCTCATTTTTATTAATTGAAAAACATAAAAAACTGACACTCCTCTTGAAATTGAAAAAAGGATTTTAATGTAGGCCTGCTTGTTTGGTTATACGTTACATTGTACTAGATTATACATTCTAAATTGGAACTAGATTTTAATTACGGTACTTCGAATAAATACAGCCTTTAATGTTATATACAGCCTTTTATCCATACAATAAATACAGCCTTTGAATGTACACTAACTAAGGAAATTTTTGTTAAGTCTAATTAATTTTAAAAATCTAAAAGGTTAAGTTACATTGTTAAACGTAGACACAACCTCCAAAAATCGTCTCTGTACCGTAATTATGTGCGATAAATGGAAACTAATTTCTGTACTTCCAATAAATACACCCTTTTAATGTACACTAACACAGTAAATTTTATTTAAGTTACACTGTCGTATATAACCTCCATAACCTGCCATTACTTACTTGTGAATAAAACAGATCTAGTAGAAATCTGGACACGGAAAATAAGTACAAACGAGGACACGGAAGTTTGACTTTGCCGTACCATCGTAAGCTAGATCCAGCCTTCTTTTATGCTTAAACAAATTATATATACACTTAATTATAGAAAAGCAAAAAGCAAATATGTAATTCAAAAGACTAATGTGCTCTAATAAACACATGCTGAAGTTAAAAACAAAAGAGTTTTTACTTGCCTAACTAATCATTAGTTACTAATGTGACGGTTGGGGCTGCTTTTTCTGCGAAAGCTGGGGTATGTTGGATTCAAGAGTGGTTAAATAAGTCATAAATCTGAGTGTGCGTCAAGTCTATTTCTGTGCTTGCTTTTCACTTGAGATGAAAATCCCATTTCACTCAAGAATGAGGTGGTGAATGGGATGAGCAACTCCGAAAGTTCAGGATATTCATCTCTTAAAGATATCCAGAACTTTGTTAAGTCAGAATCTAAAGTTTATGGATTTTGTTGTCCATGACATGTCTCATGTTATCACTAACTACACAAAATAATTTTACAAAAAATTTAGTTTTAATCCCAGCATCAAAGATAATATCACACAATTGCTCTTTTAGTTTTACTGAGAACATGTTAGAAGTTTCAAAATACAAGAATGGGTCTTGAATCCAATTGAATTCACTGTATCCCTCTGGGAAGCAACTTTCAATCTGGTTATCGAGAGTTAAACATCAAAGCTGGTAAAAAGCAATGGTAGAGCATGAATAAAAAAATGTACAGTTTAGACTATGTACAAAACAGGTTGAATTTAAATTGTTAAAATGATATATCTTAGTTATTTACATGTAGTAGGTTTTTAAGACACAGTAAATAAATTTCCAAACCTGACTTTGCAACCCTCCAAATGCCCTCTCGGGACCAGGCAGTGGCTCATGCCCCATAGGTTAAGAAATGCTGAACTAAAGGCATGTTTGTGGAGTGAAGCATAAAAGATAACCCAGACTTCTAAAATGCTCTTAGTGAAATGGGATTTTAAGAAGTAACAACACATTATTTGGTTAACAAGCACATTTTACTAATATTGTAATACCAAGTCAATTAGATAAATGTGTAGTAGTCTATGTGATGCTGATCACATACTGTTAATCAGCAGCACTTCACAATATTCAAGAGCCAGACTCTTGGCATTCATCTGGAACTTTCTCACATTAGCTTGATAATTAGGCTGTTGCCACCAGCTGAGTTTTAGAAAGTTGGTGTAGTAGGTTGTGCATTCATATAGAATGATATTAGACAGCAGTTTTTAATGAAAGCGACAAATGATCAATTGTTTATTTGTGTTGTAAACTATTGTGATTTTTTTATTACTGTTTGTATACAATGTGTCCTGGATAATTATATAAAGAGAACTGTTATAATATAATTGTGTTTGTTTTAGCAATTGAGAGTATCTGGTATTCAATAATTCATTCCACTGTTTTAAGTTCATAATTCTTGTCACTGGTTGTAAGAATATTATTTTTATTAATTTTCCAATTCTATGAAGTCTTCAGTAGTTTCACCACGATGAGACTCAACTTTATCACTGAAGATGCCACATCACTGAATGAGCAAAACTTTTCGTTAATAATCTCAATAAAGCATGGTTATCAGCTGAAAAAAGTTTTAGTATTAAAAGTTTTGATAACGCAAATCTATAAGGGATACTAAATGAGTACTGATATTATGTATGTTATAACTAGACATTGTTCGGTCGATATGAATTATTATTATGAAGATTTAATTTATAGTTCAAGTTGTTTCAAAAAAGGTTTAAATGCTGAAAAATGTTTAAGTTCTTTTTTCGAAGCACTGGTTGGTTTAGATTTTAATTACCACTTACTTACCGATGTCAATCTTCTAATGTAGATCTTCTCTTTCTGTAATATATTGAAAACAGCACAACACAATTCATATAATATTTACCACTTGTTTGTATGTTAAAATTGTGTAAATAAAGTTAATCTATAAATAAGACTGTTTTGAAATTATTCAAAATCTTGGCTGCTTACTTGCCTTACTGCCAATCTGTGAAATAAATGCTCTGTTGTGTTGTTATTATAGTCTACCTTTAAATAATGGACTGACTCGATTATATATTAGATGGTAATTTATTAACAATGTAATTCAATTAAAGTTCAATTTAAAACCCTCACAAAAGTTTTTTAAAACATTAAAGCAATTCAAAATCGTTACAGATATTTGAAGCAGTTCAGGTTAATTAAAGATTGAAATATTTAAATCGTCCCTGTGTGGACGTTATTTGAAGTAGTACACGTTAATTAATTCTTAAATTATTGAAATTTGAAATGTTACCTACCTTTCGTAATTTACCAAGGTGTCGTCTGGTGTAATTTAGCAGAGAAAAAACAGGTGAATGCAATGACAAATAGATGTTTATATTGTTAATTAACACCTTTTTATTTTATCTGATTTCATCATCAAATGATACCAGAACTCCCACATCAACAATTTATTTTACGTTACATCGATAATAACTGCTGGAATATTCATTCAACTTTAATTTATGTATAACTCATTGTCTTCAAAAAACTACTATTTATTTCACATTCATTTAAATATTTGATTTTACGTTACTTCTTTGTTATTTTCCCTTTTTCTCAGAAAACATTGTTATTTATCTATTATACATGAAATAAAAACTTGTTGAATTACTTATTGCTAGCAATCTTAAATTATAATCATAGTAATAATAATAAGGCTACCCAGTTTGCTCATACTCACACACATACAGATTATGTAGAATAATAGTAATGGGTTTGGTGGAATACTGTTACTTTCTGAAGCGGCGTCACTGTCGACCATGTGGCGCGTCCTGCATGGTTCGCTCGCACTATGTCCAAACTGTTGTTATTTTACTTTTGATAAAGAATTCACTTGGTTTTACTGTGTTCCATTTTGTTTTAAGCTTTCCTACTGATTTACGTCTTAGATACACACTTGGTTGGTCGGCCGACCCTAATTTGCTCGCACAAAAAGTTTTTACTGACCACGCATGGTCTGGAGTTTAAGTCGACTGGCAACAACCCTGTACACCACTCCCCACCTTTGCTGGTGGCTTAACAGGGAAGGCACTGCCTTCGTGTTACGAACTGTTCGTCACTGTAAATGTAGCGTGGATTTTCAATGTGCCCAAGTTGTTGACGATATTAACCGGTGACGATACAGGAGTCACAGGTAGGTGTGGCCTCTACTTAATTTCCTTCAGCATCAGAGCACATTGTGATATAATTGTTCAGCCTTTCCATTTTTTCATAGCGTTGTTTCAGTCTGAGGTGCGTCATCTGCGCGCGTGCTCATTTTGCGCGTACTCTGTGCATGACAAAACACTCGATTTACTAAAACAGTATTGCGTTCTATTACAACACACCGTTCACAAAGCTATGTCACTGTTCATTGTTTGAATAGAGCCTGGTTATGTGGGAATTACAATTGAAAGTTAAATAAATTTAATAAAGAATAAAAACCTCCTTTTTGCCCCATTACAATACCCCCAATGCTTTCGGGCATAAAACCTCTCATTGCTAACCCCAAGAGAATCAGTGAGGATATGGCGCCAACAACCCCCCTTAATCTCTTAACATTCCATGGGTAAACTACCTCCCCTAGCTCAGCGACTATGGCTGCACCCGAACGACATTACTGGACTTCTCTGTTCGAGATCCCAACACCATAACATTGGACAGATACTCACCATAGTACACCTAACCTCAAATCATTCCGTCAAAAAAAATCAAAAACTGGCCTTATACCATACCCGATCCTCAACCGATATGTATCCCCTTACATGCATACTGGGTTGCCTTTAGCAAATACTGGATGCGTACACATACTCTTCATTACATTAACTATACATTTACTTTGGTACCAAAATCCAAAAATAATTTCTATTTTCTCGTATCACTTGTTAATTAATGAATTTAATCAATTTTTTTTTAATTCCAAAATTCTTCAACTGCCTTTATTTTATGTCTACTTCTACCAATTGGATGCTTACAATCATAACAAACAAATAAAATTAAACAACTTGTTTTTACCATAAATTCAAAGTAACTACACTTGATTACAAAATAACCTAAAATACACATCATGAATCAGCTAACCTCTGCTCTATCTACACTGAAACGTAAAATTTTACATAAAATTCTTTACGGCCAAAACTTTTTTTTTCTAAAAAAAAATTTTTTAATCTCCAAAAAATATTTCTTTTACCAAATTCTTAAAATTTCCAAAACAACAAATTTATCTAACTATCTCAATTGATCAAGAAATATATGAGTCAATTACGAGAAACATATTATGGCTCTAACATCAGCCATCAGCTGATCTCTCTGGGTCAGGTGAATGACGTTACCTCAGATACACTACACAAAACTATAACATGAAAAATACATAACATATGTTTATAATCCTTACACTTTAACATAATACAACAAAATAAAACATAATAAACACCTTCTTTACTTGAGATAACCTTTTAAAAATCAGTAAAGTCATCTATAAAATATCGTACAGAGTATAACACATGTAAATCAATTACATGTCTAAATATTTACATGTAAATAAATTTGTACAAGTTGTCTACAGTAATCATCTCTCAAATGAAACTACAATTATTTAATTAGCTTGTCAGCTAGTCAGCGTCATTAAGTTTCAAATTTTATTTTGTTACTCCCCTGAGTAACCTCCTTGCCACACACACTATGACCCACCACTGAACTGTGACGTTCAGCTGCTTCCACAAAGACTGAATTTGGGGAGGAATTTTGGCATCTCCTGTCCTTGCTTCGGCCTTACATTTTAAAATGCCAGATATCAAAATATCTGAATGTTACATAGTTATACCCTTAAGACGGGTCTATCACCTGTTTTGCTGTTCCTACTTGAACAAGGTGATAGCCGCTGTTACATAGTTCCGGGGATTTCCCCTAAGTGCCCCCCCCCATTAATTTCAATTTTCACCAATTTCAAAGGCAACCAACCATGGTCAGTTTTACAATTGCTGCCCACAGCTGGCTGTTGTCCAGAACCATGATTAGTGCTGGTAAGACAGTAATCACCCGAAAAGGCGGGGAAATCATCTTTCATTAGCATGTTTACACTCTAACATCATTTATACACTGTACTGTTAAGAATCATATATAATATAAAATTATATCAAAGTTGTACAGTGTATGTACGCCGACTTCGGCCTCCGATGATGGTAACATATTTGTGCGTTACTCATCAACCCGTAACGCTATCTACAGTGGCACATGCCGCCACTGCAATAGCCTACCTATATCTTTCTACATTTGCAGTCTCTACATGCCATAATTTATTTACACTTCGATTAACACCAAACAGCCCCCAAAATCACCCATTAATCTTGCATAATAACATAATACACATTTACCGTGAACATTAACATTGTTACATTAAACTAAACAATTCTCCTTTAAATAATTTGTATAGAAAATTATAAACATTACAACTTGAACTTTCTATTAACTCTTTTTATTTAACATTTATTGGACTATTAGATTCTCCCAAAAATTCAAATTTATTATAACATTCATTTTGCATCTTTTCACAATAATATTTTACCTAAGTTAACTTCTTTTCAAACTCATTTAGTGCCTTTATAAGACTCTTTTACTTTACTTCAAGGTCATTATCAAATTCATACTTACATATGGTCAATCACTCCCTCTAATAAACACATGATTACTGTCATTAATTCCAAATATAAACAACTCATCACCACAATATCCCGTACAACCATATGTACCTTCTGAAACATTTTAACAACCATATGATTCCACAACTAAATACATTTTACATTTATTCATTTACTATTTATTATCAAGTTTAAATCATTTAAATTCATTATCAAAATTTATCTATACATTAATTAATTAATTAACCTCAAATTCTTTTAATTCAACCAGTTATTGGAAATCCCAGTTATTTTAATTGCATTACTCCAAAACAATTACAATTCAGTTGTTTTATAAACTTCCTAATTACTTTTGTTATTCGTTTAGTTTGATAAAATATTATTATTAAAATCAAATTACTACTGCATACATACATTATTTACGTAAAATACATCTTACAACACAAACACAATTAATTTCACTATAAATTTATTTACAATTTTTTCGTCATTATTTTATTGTTTACCACACCTCATTTTATAAAACAGTCCAATTAAAAACCATTAATTACATAGTTAGATGCTCATAAACAATAATTGTTTTACCCCCCATCATCGTACAATAACCTGGTCTTACATCGACGCCATTCATTTTTTATTAAACTCATTACATCATTTTTATTACTATAAAGATTATCCAAATTTTTATATTCTTCCACAATACCAACAGGATTATTCCATGTTATTAAATCATATAGTCTGTTATCACCGAGTGTAGTCCAGTCACCTTTCGTATGATCTGTCATAATTATGTCAATTACAGTTTCATTATTATCATTAACTACTGCTGTATCAGTTTTGTCATAAAGTAAGTAATCAATATTATCACTTTTATCATCATTTGCTGTACTAACTACTTCGCAAGGTAAGTATTGTAGTAAATCTACAAATTATAAAATAAAAAAAAGATATAAAGATATGAAATTGTGATGCTAATAAATGTTGTCTGAATATCGGTGTTGAACTCGCCGATGATACAGCTCCACTTTGGATTCACCAATTGGTAATTATTCCCAATTACAAAGAATAAATTAAATATAAATAATGTATGATAATAAAGTGTGATTTGTTGATAATAAAAAATTTTTGTAAGTTATAAAATTTCACTTATATATTTTTTTTGTTTAATTAATTAATTCAATTAAATAAATAAATAATTAATTAATTGTGTGTGCTTTAATTACTTCCAATTAAATAGGTATGAATTTGTGGTTTGAAACTATTTGTTTCTATTAATAATTTAATTGTGTAGTTAGATCTGTTAATTCTCTCTGCTGACTTTGCTCTTCTTCTTCCTCTCAAATATTTATTTTATCACTCTAAATTATTTTTTTTAGAAGAAAGAATAACTAGCATTCCCTATACAAATAAATACAAACTCTTATAACTGAATAATTATGTTCATTTATTGACATTTGAAATTATGCGCCATTCTGGCTGCGCATGAACCAGGCATTGGTTGATATTTGCTCAAGTCGATAGCGAACAAAATTGACAAAATATATTTTTACAAGATTAATTAATTAGGATTATTTTAACTGTCGAAATGGTCAGAGAGGGCAAGGAACAAGATACAATTCTTACAGCTATTTTTAAAATAAATTATTATGGCTGGAAAAACAATATTATTATGTAAATTGTCAATTATTAAAAGTAACATCGAATCATTCGTCGAATGACGTCACTGGCTTCAAGCAGGCTGTGTCCCGGGCTCGTTCGGAAATTAAGTATGGCCGCCGTAACCTCGATTTCTCTGCTATGCACTGCGGATGCTGGTTGATCTTCTCCCTCAGAAATAAATGAGTATTCCCTTCTCTGCGAAGTTGTAGTTGTCCTGGAATATAGTGTAGTGTTCTTCCTTCTTCTGCGATGTCGTTTCGTGATGGTTTACTGTTGAAGTGTTCGGTGTTCAAATGTGTTGTATTCGTGTTCTGCTAGTACGGTTTAATATTCCTTCAAAATGGCCGTTGATTTCTTGTGCTCGTGTTAGATAGTGTTATTGCTGTTGTTCTGAATTAGTTTGGTGTTAATTATTCTCTGTTGGTGGTATTTTTATTTAGTTAACCTCTGTTACACTTTTCGAGGCTACACTCACGGTTTTGCACTAAATTATACTTTTTCGGTCTTCTGTTAGTAATTTCTCAACTGTTCATATTAACGATTAACAATAGACTGGCGACTGAAAGTCGTCGTTTTGGGGTAATTTATGAAATGTCTTTTTCCTCTTCCCATTGTTTTTTTAAAAATACATGCCTCAGATTTGGTTCATCATCTAAATATACATAACAAGTTTTCCTATTTATTGCTGTAACTCAATTATTTATTAATTTTACAAAAATCTAACTATTCAGCAATATTCTTAAATTAATTTTACATAATTTGATATATAGCTGGGTCTGTTTTAAGTTCATATAAGCCTAAAATTTACAATTTTTGATATTTATGGTAGGCCTCATATTTTGTACAAATTTAGTATTTAAATGGTTTACAAGTGTTTTTCTGATAATATTTCCATGAAATAATATTAATCACTCCGTGATTATTATTTGTGGTTAATAATTTTGTTGTTATAACATTTCAATATTGATTAATTTACTTTTTAGTCTGAGTTGATTACCCTTTTAGGCATAGTATTAGCTATTTCCAAAAGAAGTTCATTTTCTTCCTTTGTCATTCCATTCGTTATTATTTGTATCTGTACTGATTATATTTTCATATTTTTGTGTTGTATGGATTAAATTCTACTCCTTATATTATGTAGTTTGATTGAATTTATATAATTAAGGTTGACTCTCTGATAGATGGTTTTGGTTTACATTACTGGTCTGTTTTCCTAGAGTGGTGTATTAGCTAATCTGCTTTGTATTTTTTACATAGTTTACAGTTTTAAATAAAATTATAACATTCCTATTTCCTACTTGCCTCTCTGCCTTGACAAACTTGAAAATTAGTTAACATTATTTTGAACACAACAGAACATCTTATTATCTACTATTTTTCATATATCACCTAATTTTAACAAAAACATCTTTTTCCTATTATTTTTAACTGTATCATCAAATGATAACAAAATATCTTATCCTTATTATTACCTAGACATAATTTAATTAGAAAATAAAAAACTCCTATTACTAGTAATACTGTCAGTCATTAACTGTCTTTTGTATTTATGTTTCTTTTGAAAACAATTCAACTGTGATTAAAAAACATCTTGTATCTATTATCACCTTATATCTAAAATATTATCTAATTAACAATAAATAACAAACATCTTATTATTAGTTATACCCTCAGTTATGAACTGTCCTCTGGTATTTTTGTCCTTCTCACAATTTACTTAACTGTAATTAAAGAAAACATTTTATGGGTAATAGTATTTCTTATATCTAATTTAAAAAACTCTTATTACTGATAATGTTGTCAGTCCTTAGACAGTCTTTGATTCCAGTGGTTTTACTAGTATTATTCTACACTCATGGTAGTCTTTTTATATTATTTACACTTCATTGAATATTTTTTCATCGATTTTTTAGCTATGTTTCTCACTAAACTCACTGTAGTTTCTTAGTTTTTGTTACCTCACTTCACTTAATTGGGTTCTACACTATGGTAGTCTTTTCAGTGGGTTCTACACTATGGTAGTCTCTTTTGGGTTGTTACATATAATACTTATATCTAGTTTACAATTCGGTTTTCATTGGATTGTATCTTGTAACTTGAGTTACTGGGTCTAAATATATTGGTTTTAATTTAGTTCAATGGCATGTATTCCTTTATTAACATTTTTGGAATAGCTCTTCTTATTTCTAGGCTCTTTTTAGGAATCTTGACATATTTGGTCCTTTCTTCCTTATTATATTAGTAAATTTCTTGTCTTGTGGTTTCTCTGCTTCTTGTCTCTATAAATTTCTCTTATTAAAATTGTTTTCACCTCGTAACCTCTTTTTTTTCTTTTCCTTTTTACTGCTTCCCCAATCTACTGGGTATACTGCTGGTTTATTGGGTTTTTATATATGGTAGGTTATTCGTATATTGACCAATAGTTTTCTTTGTTATTGTTCATTCTTATTAACATTTTATTGACTTAATGTACAGTTTCTTTAGTTTAATCTTTAACCAATTCATTATTCTCACTCACTATGGACCTTTTCTTCTTTATTTATGTTGCATTAAGTTAAAATTTTAATGTGATAATTTTGTTATGCTACATATGCTCTCCTGTAAAAGTGATTAGTTCAGATCATACTCTTAGTATGGATGAAATAATTACTCCTAATTCCTTTTATTTACTATATTTTCTTCGTGATTTCACTTTATATACCTTCTTTTTCCACCGTTGCTTCCTCTCAGATGATGTGTATCTCCTTCATTAGTTTCCTTTTTTCATTAATAAGTAATCATCAATCTTGTGTATAACCTTATCATTTTATATCCTTTCTTATTTGGTGCTTCCTCACCAGTATGTTTACTCCCTAACATTCCCTAACATAATAAATTGGAACAGTTCAGAGTGGCACTTTTGGCTTCAATCCCTGCTGTCCAATACTTCAATTAATTGAGTCCAGAGGTATTATCATCTCTGCTCAAAATATAAGACTGATGGCATTTTCTACATCCAGTCATAAAAATAAATAATTAGTAAAAGTAGTCTCTTGTGAGTAAAATAAACATCCTTAGATTCTTCACTTCATAATATTTTATATCAATTAATACTTTTATACACTTGACTCTTCTTCTCTATTAAAGCTTATTCCATATTATGTGGTTTAGGTATGTGGTATAATATACATTTCATCTCGTTTACATAGTAATTAGCATTTATATAGATTTTTTCTACCATTTGGTATCCAATGAGTTATTTTATTGCTCATGGCATAACATTAATTAATTCTTTATCACTTTTCGCTACAACAGTGGTTATTACAACAATATTATCATTAATAGTACCAGGGTTTTTGGGTTCTGGTCTTAATATTTGGTCTCTACTTAGTTGGTCTTTCTTCATTGTTCCATCTTTATCAAATTAATTTCTTTGTGAGTTTGGTTAAGTTGTTTTGATTAAATTATATGATATTCTGGTTTCTTTTCTCTTTTTCATTTGAAATTCTGTATCATTTTTGTCTTAAATTGTCTCATTTACATAATTTATAATAGTGGTCATTGTTAGCATAGTCACTATTATCATACAAACTATAGTATGGTTTTTTATAGCTGTGATAGTTTATTGAGGGTTTTTTTTTTTTTTTTTTTTTTTTTAAACACTGGTTTTTATGAAGATTTGTTACATTCCTTCTGACATTATTAACAACATTCATTAATATATTGTTCTGGTAACATTAAATTATCCAATTGTTTAACATTGGTTGTTCTCTTTGTTTACTGGAACCTGTTCTTTTTGTTTTGGGTCTCTGGAGAGTTTGATAGGGAGTTTTTACATTTGTACTCCATTTACCTTCAAATTCTTTTGTATAAGAATTCACTCAAATTATGAGTGTGATTTGTTCTTACTCTTTTAGAATTTTGTATCTCTTTCTTACAAAATTTCTTTTTATATTTAAGAGTTATTTCTCATCATTCGTAAGAGTTGTACTTACTATTTTTTAACTTTAGATATTTTTATTCAACTAAATTCTTTCTTATTCATAATAGTTTTTCAAATATTTTGGTGTAAGTTGTACTTCCTATTGTTTTGAATTTTGAAATTTTTTATTCATCAAAAATTTTTTTTTTCTTTCATTTTCATCATAATGGTTTTTCGAATAATCAGTTGGTGTAAGCTGTTCTTACTACTTTTTGAATTTTGAACTTTTTGTTCATCAAAATTCCTTTTTGTTTCATCATAGTTTTTCGAATAATCAGTGTAAGTTGTTCTTACTACTTTTTGAATTTGGACATTAACCAAATTCTTTTTTCATTCATAATAGTTTTTCGAATAATCAGTTGGTGTAAGCTGTTCTTACTATTTTTTGAATTTGGACATTTTTATCTCTCCTCTATATATTTTTTAATTGATAATTGATTATAAGTTTCTTTTACTTTATTTGAAATGATATCCTTTAATACATACGTATTGTTATTATTGTTTTTAATAATCAGGTATGGGCCGGTATACAGCAGTAACAACGTTTTGGTAATGCCTTCCAAAGTACTGGGTAATTCCCTGTTTTTTAGTAGTACCCTTTCTCCGACTTCATAGCTTATTATTTTCTTAATCGCCTTTTGATACTGGTTCTTGCACCTTTCCTGGTCTTCTGCCAATTTATTGTAAAACCTGATTCGATTGAACTTGTATTCTTGACTCATGGGGAATTCTATTATGTCTTGTATTTCTCTTGGAGGCAGTTTTTCATACATTGCTGTGTATGGTGTGGTACCTATAGCGGGGTGATATGCCAAATTAAGGAATTCTTCAGTAGCTAATAAATATTCTTGCCACTTCCTTTGTTGATTATGGCAATAAGTCCGTAATATTCTTCCGACTTCTCGCAGTACCCTCTCCGCTGGATTACTGCTGGGGTGGTAGACAGATGTCTTGTACGTCTTAATGCCCAACGTATTTAGAGTGTTTTTCCACCTCCTGCCCTTAAATTGCGTTCCATGGTCTGTGATTATGGATGCCGGGCTCCCTATCTCTGGAATGTAATGATTTGTTATTACTCCTAGAGTCTTCAAAGTGGTGGCTCTGTTCACCGGGTACAGTTTTGTGAATTTTGTGAAGTGATCCATCATGATAATAATGTATTTGTATCGGTGGCGTCCGCCACTGCGGGGGAATGGACCACAGATGTCCAGAAAGACCTTTTCCAGTTTGGCTTGTGAGGTAATTGGTATCATCATATCCTCTTTTCTCTCATTGTTGGTTTTCACCAATTGACATATCAGACAGGTTTTGAGGTAGTTTCTCGTCTTTCTATTTATATTTTTTATATGGCAATTCTCTTCTATAGCCTTGATCACCTTCATGGCTCCCATGTGACCATATCGTAGATGATAGTCCAGGATGATATCATTTTCGATTGTAGTATGGATCATGATCTTCCATATCTCTTCATCAAGGGATGTTTTGATGAATAATATTTCGTTATGTATACAATAAAACTGGTTATTGTGTCATCTTGGCTGGAGAGATGAAGTTTAATGTGGTTTAACTTCGGGTCGGACTGCTGGTGTTTGCTGATGTCCTGCACTATCTTTTCTAGATCGGATCTGTCCTTAATAATATTATAGATCTTCAAGATGCTCTCCTTTTCACCTTCGAACGTCTGTTCTTCCAGATTTACTCTCAACAACACGTCGGCTACAACATTTTTACTCCCAGGAACATACTCCCACTGTATATCGTATTCCTGCAGGGCAAGTACCCATCTGGTCAATCTACCATGGCTTAACTTGCATCTTCTCAGAAATGATATAGATTTGTGATCTGTTCGAACGGTCACTGGATATCCGAGGACATACGTCCGAAACTTCCCACAGGCAAAGACTACACTTAGCAGTTCCTTTTCCGTCACGTTATAGTTCTTTTCACACTGGTTAAGGGTTCTGCTAGCAAAGCTCACTACTAGATGGTTTCCACTTTCGTCTTCTTGGTACAGTGTTGATCCCAAGCTAATGTTACTAGCGTCACAGTTTAGAAAGAAGGGTCGGTTAAAATCTGGATGGTTGAGCATCACTACTTCCAAGAACTTCTCCTTTATTGATTTGAAGGTTTCGTCTTGTTCTTGACCCCATCGCCATTTATTCTTGGACGATAACTGGTACTGAAACCGGGCCGTCAGTTCGGAATAATTATTTTGGAACTTCCTATAGTAGTTACACAGGCCTAAAAATGATTGTAGTTGCCTTCTGTTTTTTGGTATAGGGAATCGTTGTATGGCGTCTACTTTTTCTGTTGATGGTGTTATTCCTTGACTGTTTAACTGGAAACCCAAGAATTGCACTTCTTTAGCTATAAGCTTGGACTTGTCTAGTTTAAGGGTAACATTATTTTCAGCCAGCTTCTTCAAGACATGCTCCACACGGTAACAGTGTTCTTCCCAATTGGTTGATGTTATTAGGAGATCATCAACATAGACAGTCGTGAATTGGAGCGCTTCTGGTCCAATTATATGATCCATACAGGCGACAAAAACAGCTACTGAGTTCACTAACCCGAAGGGCAACCTCTTAAACTGGTAGTTGCGCCCTACGAAGATGAACGCCATGTATTGCCGGCTTGCTGGGTGCAACTCCACCTGCCAATACCCGCACACGGTATCCCACGTAGTAATGAACTTCGTTCCGTGAAATCTCTTCAATATCTCATCAATTTCGCCAGGTGAGGTACGATCGTTAATAATCATTTTGTTTATCTCACGTGCGTCAAGGCAAAGCCTGACCTTCCCATTTTTCTTTTGTATAGCCACAATTGGGCTAGTGTATGGCGATTGACTGCTTTCGATAATATCTTTACTGATCATATTCTGGATCTCTGTGCTTACGGCTTCCTTCAAAGATTGTGCTATGGGATACGACTTTCGGTTAAATTCTACCGGTTCTCTGAATCGTATGGAACATTGGCAGTTCCGGATCTTTCCAGGTTCGTCCGAAAATACAGCTCGATATTTTTCATATATGTTGACTAATTGATTCAGCTGGTTTTCCTCTAATTGCTCGGTAGTATTGTGGCACTGGAAGTCACGTATCTCCTGAATCTTTTGTGGCCATAGGTCATCCTCCGAATTCTGATGTACTGGCTTGTTGTTTGTCGAGTAGTTTGACAAGTAATTCACCTTATTTTTGTGGTCGAGAAGTTGTCTGGAGTCTAGCATCTTGTTGTTAGTTAAATTGGCTACCCAGGTCGAACCTTCAGAAAAGAGTGATACCTTCCCTCGGCACAAATCGATAACTGCTGAGTTCCTGCGCAATATGTCACATCCTATCATGATGTTGAAAGGTAATCCGGCTGCAACAAGAAATATCATATCCACACTAATGCCCTGACTGTTGACACTTAGGGATACTTGTTTTCTTATGGTTTTGTTCTGTCGGCCGGTAGCTCCTACAAGTACAATATTATTAATAGGTAGTACCGGTAAGTTTTTATGACATTCCTGCTGTATCCGGTCCAACTCATTATGATTTATTATAGAGACATTTGCTCCAGTGTCTATCATTATGGGAACAGAAATACCCTCAATTTCTGCAATTATATATATTATTTCATTGTCATTATTATTAATGTTAATTTCGTTTTCTTCTAGCAAGTCCTTATGGATATCTTTCAAATAGTTATTGTATATTATTGTAAAATTTTTTCTTTCTTCCTTCAAATTTATCTCTTGGTCAAAACCAGCAGATTGGAGCAGTAAAGGGTTATTGGAGTTTATTACTGCCTCCGTTCATTTAAATGTTCCGCATCATTACGGATTAGGCCGTTGGAAGCATCAACTTGGAGTCCTGAAACTGCTTCGTTTGGTTCAGCACGATCGTCCTGTTGGGCTTCCGTTACAGGTAGTCTTCGTTGATTGTCCAGGCTGGAACTGCGTCTGGGCTTGTACTCTCTGTAACGATTACTTCCCTGACTTCCTTGAAAGGTCTCATACTCATAATATCGGCTCCTTCGTTGAGGCTGGTACCTCCTCTGTCCACTGCCTTCCGCTCTGATGTAGTTAATATGGGGTCGATATATCCTGTAATTATTGTTATTACCTCCATTCGGGTAATTCCTGTTATAATTACTATGATAATTGTTATTAGGGGGTTGGGGTTTCTCTGACCATTTGGAACATAATTACGGTTATTATTATAATAACCGTTGTTATTGGGTGGACAGTTATTATTATTATTATTATTGTTGTTGCCCTCATTATTACTAATTCGAGGAACATGATTATTATTATTATTGTTATTAAATCTAGGTACATTATTGTTATTACGGGGGTTATGATTGTATTCGGCATTATTCCGATTTGCGGAATTATAATTATTATTGTTGCCCACATTCTGCCGATTATTATTATTATTCGAATTATTGGTGTTACTTCTTGGTTCCGGCCTTTCATAACTCCTGCGACTTTGGCGGTAGTAATCCTCGTGCTCATACATTTCTAAGAGCTCGGTCATTGCTTGTACAGTCTTTATTTGACTGTTTCTTCTAGCTCTTATTATATCTTCCTCATAATGGTATGAGAGCTTGCTGACCAGGCATTCTTCCGGTACTCTGGGCTCTAGATGTTTGGCCACACACACCTTTCCCAAGAAGTACGCTGTTAGGGTCTGGTTTCCATACGGGTTGTATTTTCCATGACAGATCCCGTCTCTGGCGATATTTTGTGTCGATTCAGACCAATATTTGGCTTTGAATAGCCTTTTGAATTGCTGGTAGTCGGTCACTTCGTCTCTTATCGCCATCCACCAATTATCTGCTATCTCCTTGAACGATTCGTCAAGTACTTCTTTATTCTCCCTCCAGCGATTGCCTCTGTGTTTGGTGAAGTACTCTTCAATTCTGGCTAGGAACTCCATCGGTTTGTTTTTATAAAATCTGAAGTTAATTCCTTCGCGATTCTCGTTGTTAGGACAACTGGTAATGCTTGTCGGTCGACTATGGAACAGGTCTATATCTGTTTGATTCTGTCGCACCTGACTGTTGATACTGGTCACAGTAGCTTCAATGCCGTCACATTTTTCTGTGAATCGGTCCTGCACTCGCTCCCAGTCTTCACGTGTTTCTTTTAGTTTTCCCTCTAAGTCTTCCTATTCGTTTCTTCAATGTTGTTAACCTTAGTGTTTATTTCTGTCTTGATACTCTGTACTTCTCGTTCGGTCTGACTCCATCTTTCGTCAGCTCTTGTAATCTTGTGTTCGATTACCGTTATTTCCTCTTCTACCTTCTTGCTGATTGTTTCATTGTTTTCAGCTATCTTCTGGCTCAATTCTTCCTTTAATATTTCCATCTAATCGGTTCATATTCTCTTGGTTCGTCTCTTTCAATTCTTCTCTTAATTGTTGATTATTGCTTTCCATTTTCTGACTTGTTTCTTCCATCTTCTTGTTGGTCTCTTCCAGTTTTTGGCTTATCTGGGTTAATTCCTCCTTCGACTGTTTATTGTCAGTCGTTATTTCCTCCATTTTCTCCTCAATTTTCTGAATATTTTCTTCCATCTTCTCTTCTATCTTCTTACTGTTTGCTTCCATCTTCTCCTCCATCTTCTTACTGGTATCTCCAATTTTATTACCCAATTCTTCCTTCAATCGTTGGTTATCATTCTTCATTTCCTTATTATTTTCTTCCATCTTCTTACTATTTTCTTCCATTTTCTCCTCCATCTTCTTACTGTTATCTTCGATTTTCTTATTGGTATCCCCGATTTTATTACCCAATTCTTCCTTTGTCATTTTAAATTCTCTGAGTAACATCTCCATCATTCTATCCAATTTTGTATCTTCCTTTGTGGTGGATTTCTCCGGCTGTTCCTCCTGTGGTGCAGGCTTGTTTGGTTCTGCCGGCGGTAACATCGACTCCACATCTTCCACTGGGGTCGCCTCCTTATCCTCCATATCTATTTCCTGTTCGGCCTCCACAGCCCTTTTCTTTGATGTCGCCCTCCTGTGCATCTTGTTTCTTTTTCTGACCTGTTGACAGCTGCCGAGCTAAAATAGGAAACTGGACAATTGTCCTTATTTTATAACTCTATTAACTGCTATTTTAAGCCCCACGTTGGACACCAAATTTGTAGTAAATCTACAAATTATAAAATAAAATAAAGATATAAAGATATGAAATTGTGATGCTAATAAATGTTGTCTGAATATCGGTGTTGAACTCGCCGATGATACAGCTCCACTTTGGATTCACCAAATGGTAATTATTCCCAATTACAAAGAATAAATTAAATATAAATAATGTATGATAATAAAGTGTGATTTGTTGATAATAAAAAATTTTTGTAAGTTATAAAATTTCACTTATATATTTTTTTTGTTTAATTAATTAATTCAATTAAATAAATAAATAATTAATTAATTGTGTGTGCTTTAATTACTTCCAATTAAATAGGTATGAATTTGTGGTTTGAAACTATTTGTTTCTATTAATAATTTAATTGTGTAGTTAGATCTGTTAATTCTCTCTGCTGACTTTGCTCTTCTTCTTCCTCTCAAATATTTATTTTATCACTCTAAATTATTTTTTTTAGAAGAAAGAATAACTAGCATTCCCTATACAAATAAATACAAACTCTTATAACTGAATAATTATGTTCATTTATTGACATTTGAAATTATGCGCCATTCTGGCAGCGCATGAACCAGGCATTGGTTGATATTTGCTCAAGTCGGTAGCGAACAAAATTGACAAAATATATTTTTACAAGATTAATTAATTAGGATTCTTTTAACTGTCGAAATGGTCAGAGAGGGCAAGGAACAAGATACAATTCTTACAGCTATTTTTAAAATAAATTATTATGGCTGGAAAAACAATATTATTATGTAAATTGTCAATTATTAAAAGTAACATCGAATCATTCGTCGAATGACGTCACTGGCTTCAAGCAGGCTGTGTCCTGGGCTCGTTCGGAAATTAAGTATGGCCGCCGTAACCTCGATTTCTCTGCTATGCACTGCGGATGCTGGTTGATCTTCTCCCTCAGAAATAAATGAGTATTCCCTTCTCTGCGAAGTTGTAGTTGTCCTGGAATATAGTGTAGAGTGTTCTTCCTTCTTCTGCGATGTCGTTTCGTGATGGTTTACTGTTGAAGTGTTCGGTGTTCAAATGTGTTGTATTCGTGTTCTGCTAGTACGGTTTAATATTCCTTCAAAATGGCCGTTGATTTCTTGTGCTCGTGTTAGATAGTGTTATTGCTGTTGTTCTGAATTAGTTTGGTGTTAATTATTCTCTGTTGGTGGTATTTTTATTTAGTTAACCTCTGTTACACTTTTCGAGGCTACACTCACGGTTTTGCACTAAATTATACTTTTTCGGTCTTCTGTTAGTAATTTCTCAACTGTTCATATTAACGATTAACAATAGACTGGCGACTGAAAGTCGTCGTTTTGGGGTAATTTATGAAATGTCTTTTTCCTCTTCCCATTGTTTTTTTAAAAATACATGCCTCAGATTTGGTTCATCATCTAAATATACATAACAAGTTTTCCTATTTATTGCTGTAACTCAATTATTTATTAATTTTACAAAAATCTAACTATTCAGCAATATTCTTAAATTAATTTTACATAATTTGATATATAGCTGGGTCTGTTTTAAGTTCATATAAGCCTAAAATTTACAATTTTTGATATTTATGGTAGGCCTCATATTTTGTACAAATTTAGTATTTAAATGGTTTACAAGTGTTTTTCTGATAATATTTCCATGAAATAATATTAATCACTCCGTGATTATTATTTGTGGTTAATAATTTTGTTGTTATAACATTTCAATATTGATTAATTTACTTTTTAGTCTGAGTTGATTACCCTTTTAGGCATAGTATTAGCTATTTCCAAAAGAAGTTCATTTTCTTCCTTTGTCATTCCATTCGTTATTATTTGTATCTGTACTGATTATATTTTCATATTTTTGTGTTGTATGGATTAAATTCTACTCCTTATATTATGTAGTTTGATTGAATTTATATAATTAAGGTTGACTCTCTGATAGATGGTTTTGGTTTACATTACTGGTCTGTTTTCCTAGAGTGGTGTATTAGCTAATCTGCTTTGTATTTTTTACATAGTTTACAGTTTTAAATAAAATTATAACATTCCTATTTCCTACTTGCCTCTCTGCCTTGACAAACTTGAAAATTAGTTAACATTATTTTGAACACAACAGAACATCTTATTATCTACTATTTTTCATATATCACCTAATTTTAACAAAAACATCTTTTTCCTATTATTTTTAACTGTATCATCAAATGATAACAAAATATCTTATCCTTATTATTACCTAGACATAATTTAATTAGAAAATAAAAAACTCCTATTACTAGTAATACTGTCAGTCATTAACTGTCTTTTGTATTTATGTTTCTTTTGAAAACAATTCAACTGTGATTAAAAAACATCTTGTATCTATTATCACCTTATATCTAAAATATTATCTAATTAACAATAAATAACAAACATCTTATTATTAGTTATACCCTCAGTTATGAACTGTCCTCTGGTATTTTTGTCCTTCTCACAATTTACTTAACTGTAATTAAAGAAAACATTTTATGGGTAATAGTATTTCTTATATCTAATTTAAAAAACTCTTATTACTGATAATGTTGTCAGTCCTTAGACAGTCTTTGATTCCAATGGTTTTACTAGTATTATTCTACACTCATGGTAGTCTTTTTATATTATTTACACTTCATTGAATATTTTTTCATCGATTTTTTAGCTATGTTTCTCACTAAACTCACTGTAGTTTCTTAGTTTTTGTTACCTCACTTCACTTAATTGGGTTCTACACTATGGTAGTCTTTTCAGTGGGTTCTACACTATGGTAGTCTCTTTTGGGTTGTTACATATAATACTTATATCTAGTTTACAATTCGGTTTTCATTGGATTGTATCTTGTAACTTGAGTTACTGGGTCTAAATATATTGGTTTTAATTTAGTTCAATGGCATGTATTCCTTTATTAACATTTTTGGAATAGCTCTTCTTATTTCTAGGCTCTTTTTAGGAATCTTGACATATTTGGTCCTTTCTTCCTTATTATATTAGTAAATTTCTTGTCTTGTGGTTTCTCTGCTTCTTGTCTCTATAAATTTCTCTTATTAAAATTGTTTTCACCTCTTTACCTCTTTTTTTTCTTTTCCTTTTTACTGCTTCCCCAATCTACTGGGTATACTGCTGGTTTATTGGGTTTTTATATATGGTAGGTTATTCGTATATTGACCAATAGTTTTCTTTGTTATTGTTCATTCTTATTAACATTTTATTGACTTAATGTACAGTTTCTTTAGTTTAATCTTTAACCAATTCATTATTCTCACTCACTATGGACCTTTTCTTCTTTATTTATGTTGCATTAAGTTAAAATTTTAATGTGATAATTTTGTTATGCTACATATGCTCTCCTGTAAAAGTGATTAGTTCAGATCATACTCTTAGTATGGATGAAATAATTACTCCTAATTCCTTTTATTTACTATATTTTCTTCATGATTTCACTTTATATACCTTCTTTTTCCACCGTTGCTTCCTCTCAGATGATGTGTATCTCCTTCATTAGTTTCCTTTTTTCATTAATAAGTAATCATCAATCTTGTGTATAACCTTATCATTTTATATCCTTTCTTATTTGGTGCTTCCTCACCAGTATGTTTACTCCCTAACATTCCCTAACATAATAAATTGGAACAGTTCAGAGTGGCACTTTTGGCTTCAATCCCTGCTGTCCAATACTTCAATTAATTGAGTCCAGAGGTATTATCATCTCTGCTCAAAATATAAGACTGATGGCATTTTCTACATCCAGTCATAAAAATAAATAATTAGTAAAAGTAGTCTCTTGTGAGTAAAATAAACATCCTTAGATTCTTCACTTCATAATATTTTATATCAATTAATACTTTTATACACTTGACTCTTCTTCTCTATTAAAGCTTATTCCATATTATGTGGTTTAGGTATGTGGTATAATATACATTTCATCTCGTTTACATAGTAATTAGCATTTATATAGATTTTTTCTACCATTTGGTATCCAATGAGTTATTTTATTGCTCATGGCATAACATTAATTAATTCTTTATCACTTTTCGCTACAACAGTGGTTATTACAACAATATTATCATTAATAGTACCAGGGTTTTTGGGTTCTGGTCTTAATATTTGGTCTCTACTTAGTTGGTCTTTCTTCATTGTTCCATCTTTATCAAATTAATTTCTTTGTGAGTTTGGTTAAGTTGTTTTGATTAAATTATATGATATTCTGGTTTCTTTTCTCTTTTTCATTTGAAATTCTGTATCATTTTTGTCTTAAATTGTCTCATTTACATAATTTATAATAGTGGTCATTGTTAGCATAGTCACTATTATCATACAAACTATAGTATGGTTTTTTATAGCTGTGATAGTTTATTGAGGGTTTTTTTTTTTTTTTTTTTTAAACACTGGTTTTTATGAAGATTTGTTACATTCCTTCTTCTGACATTATTAACAACATTCATTAATATATTGTTCTGGTAACATTAAATTATCCAATTGTTTAACATTGGTTGTTCTCTTTGTTTACTGGAACCTGTTCTTTTTGTTTTGGGTCTCTGGAGAGTTTGATAGGGAGTTTTTACATTTGTACTCCATTTACCTTCAAATTCTTTTGTGTAAGAATTCACTCAAATTATGAGTGTGATTTGTTCTTACTCTTTTAGAATTTTGTATCTCTTTCTTACAAAATTTCTTTTTATATTTAAGAGTTATTTCTCATCATTCGTAAGAGTTGTACTTACTTTTTTTTAACTTTAGATATTTTTATTCAACTAAATTCTTTCTTATTCATAATAGTTTTTCAAATATTTTGGTGTAAGTTGTACTTCCTATTGTTTTGAATTTTGAAATTTTTTATTCATCAAAATTTTTTTTTTCTTTCATTTTCATCATAATGGTTTTTCGAATAATCAGTTGGTGTAAGCTGTTCTTACTACTTTTTGAATTTTGAACTTTTTGTTCATCAAAATTCCTTTTTGTTTCATCATAGTTTTTCGAATAATCAGTGTAAGTTGTTCTTACTACTTTTTGAATTTGGACATTAACCAAATTCTTTTTTCATTCATAATAGTTTTTCGAATAATCAGTTGGTGTAAGCTGTTCTTACTATTTTTTGAATTTGGACATTTTTATCTCTCCTCTATATATTTTTTAATTGATAATTGATTATAAGTTTCTTTTACTTTATTTGAAATGATATCCTTTAATACATACGTATTGTTATTATTGTTTTTAATAATCAGGTATGGGCCGGTATACTGCAGTAACAACGTTTTGGTAATGCCTTCCAAAGTACTGGGTAATTCCCTGTTTTTTAGTAGTACCCTTTCTCCGACTTCATAGCTTATTATTTTCTTAATCGCCTTTTGATACTGGTTCTTGCACCTTTCCTGGTCTTCTGCCAATTTATTGTAAAACCTGATTCGATTGAACTTGTATTCTTGACTCATGGGGAATTCTATTATGTCTTGTATTTCTCTTGGAGGCAGTTTTTCATACATTGCTGTGTATGGTGTGGTACCTATAGCGGGGTGATATGCCAAATTAAGGAATTCTTCAGTAGCTAATAAATATTCTTGCCACTTCCTTTGTTGATTATGGCAATAAGTCCGTAATATTCTTCCGACTTCTCGCAGTACCCTCTCCGCTGGATTACTGCTGGGGTGGTAGACAGATGTCTTGTACGTCTTAATGCCCAACGTATTTAGAGTGTTTTTCCACCTCCTGCCCTTAAATTGCGTTCCATGGTCTGTGATTATGGATGCCGGGCTCCCTATCTCTGGAATGTAATGATTTGTTATTACTCCTAGAGTCTTCAAAGTGGTGGCTCTGTTCACCGGGTACAGTTTTGTGAATTTTGTGAAGTGATCCATCATGATAATAATGTATTTGTATCGGTGGCGTCCGCCACTGCGGGGGAATGGACCACAGATGTCCAGAAAGACCTTTTCCAGTTTGGCTTGTGAGGTAATTGGTATCATCATACCCTCTTTTCTCTCATTGTTGGTTTTCACCAATTGACATATCAGACAGGTTTTGAGGTAGTTTCTCGTCTTTCTATTTATATTTTTTATATGGCAATTCTCTTCTATAGCCTTGATCACCTTCATGGCTCCCATGTGACCATATCGTAGATGATAGTCCAGGATGATATCATTTTCGATTGTAGTATGGATCATGATCTTCCATATCTCTTCATCAAGGGATGTTTTGATGAATAATATTTCGTTATGTATACAATAAAACTGGTTATTGTGTCATGTTGGCTGGAGAGATGAAGTTTAATGTGGTTTAACTTCAGGTCGGACTGCTGGTGTTTGCTGATGTCCTGCACTATCTTTTCTAGATCGGATCTGTCCTTAATAATATTATAGATCTTCAAGATGCTCTCCTTTTCGCCTTCGAACGTCTGTTCTTCCAGATTTACTCTCAACAACACGTCGGCTACAACATTTTTACTCCCAGGAACATACTCCCACTGTATATCGTATTCCTGCAGGGCAAGTACCCATCTGGTCAATCTACCATGGCTTAACTTGCATCTTCTCAGAAATGATATAGATTTGTGATCTGTTCGAACGGTCACTGGATATCCGAGGACATACGTCCGAAACTTCCCACAGGCAAAGACTACACTTAGCAGTTCCTTTTCCGTCACGTTATAGTTCTTTTCACACTGGTTAAGGGTTCTGCTAGCAAAGCTCACTACTAGATGGTTTCCACTTTCGTCTTCTTGGTACAGTGTTGATCCCAAGCTAATGTTACTAGCGTCACAGTTTAGAAAGAAGGGTCGGTTAAAATCTGGATGGTTGAGCATCACTACTTCCAAGAACTTCTCCTTTATTGATTTGAAGGTTTCGTCTTGTTCATGACCCCATCGCCATTTATTCTTGGACGATAACTGGTACTGAAACCGGGCCGTCAGTTCGGAATAATTATTTTGGAACTTCCTATAGTAGTTACACAGGCCTAAAAATGATTGTAGTTGCCTTCTGTTTTTTGGTATAGGGAATCGTTGTATGGCGTCTACTTTTTCTGTTGATGGTGTTATTCCTTGACTGTTTAACTGGAAACCCAAGAATTGCACTTCTTTAGCTATAAGCTTGGACTTGTCTAGTTTAAGGGTAACATTATTTTCAGCCAGCTTCTTCAAGACATGCTCCACACGGTAACAGTGTTCTTCCCAATTGGTTGATGTTATTAGGAGATCATCAACATAGACAGTCGTGAATTGGAGCGCTTCTGGTCCAAGTATATGATCCATACAGGCGACAAAAACAGCTACTGAGTTCACTAACCCGAAGGGCAACCTCTTAAACTGGTAGTTGCGCCCTACGAAGATGAACGCCATGTATTGCCGGCTTGCTGGGTGCAACTCCACCTGCCAATACCCGCACACGGTATCCCACGTAGTAATGAACTTCGTTCCGTGAAATCTCTTCAATATCTCATCAATTTCGCCAGGTGAGGTACGATCGTTAATAATCATTTTGTTTATCTCACGTGCGTCAAGACAAAGCCTTACCTTCCCATTTTTCTTTTGTATAGCCACAATTGGGCTAGTGTATGGCGATTGACTGCTTTCGATAATATCTTTACTGATCATATTCTGGATCTCTGTGCTTACGGCTTCCTTCAAAGATTGTGCTATGGGATACGACTTTCGGTTAAATTCTACCGGTTCTCTGAATCGTATGGAACATTGGTAGTTCCGGATCTTTCCAGGTTCGTCCGAAAATACAGCTCGATATTTTTCATATATGTTGACTAATTGATTCAGCTGGTTTTCCTCTAATTGCTCGGTAGTATTGTGGCACTGGAAGTCACGTATCTCCTGAATCTTTTGTGGCCATAGGTCATCCTCCGAATTCTGATGTACTGGCTTGTTGTTTGTCGAGTAGTTTGACAAGTAATTCACCTTATTTTTGTGGTCGAGAAGTTGTCTGGAGTCTAGCATCTTGTTGTTAGTTAAATTGGCTACCCAGGTCGAACCTTCAGAAAAGAGTGATACCTTCCCTCGGCACAAATCGATAACTGCTGAGTTCCTGCGCAATATGTCACATCCTATCATGATGTTGAAAGGTAATCCGGCTGCAACAAGAAATATCATATCCACACTAATGCCCTGACTGTTGACACTTAGGGATACTTGTTTTCTTATGGTTTTGTTCTGTCGGCCGGTAGCTCCTACAAGTACAATATTATTAATAGGTAGTACCGGTAAGTTTTTATGACATTCCTGCTGTATCCGGTCCAACTCATTATGATTTATTATAGAGACATTTGCTCCAGTGTCTATCATTATGGGAACAGAAATACCCTCAATTTCTGCAATTATATATATTATTTCATTGTCATTATTATTAATGTTAATTTCGTTTTTTCTAGCAAGTCCTTATGGATATCTTTCAAATAGTTATTGTATATTATTGTAAAATTTTTTCTTTCTTCCTTCAAATTTATCTCTTGGTCAAACCCAGCAGATTGGAGCAGTAAAGGGTTATTGGAGTTTATTACTGCCTCCGTTCGTTTAAATGTTCCGCATCATTACGGATTAGGCCGTTGGAAGCATCAACTTGGAGTCCTGAAACTGCTTCGTTTGGTTCAGCACGATCGTCCTGTTGGGCTTCCGTTACAGGTAGTCTTCGTTGATTGTCCAGGCTGGAACTGCGTCTGGGCTTGTACTCTCTGTAACGATTACTTCCCTGACTTCCTTGAAAGGTCTCATACTCATAATATCGGCTCCTTCGTTGAGGCTGGTACCTCCTCTGTCCACTGCCTTCCGCTCTGATGTAGTTAATATGGGGTCGATATATCCTGTAATTATTGTTATTACCTCCATTCGGGTAATTCCTGTTATAATTACTATGATAATTGTTATTAGGGGGTTGGGGTTTCTCTGACCATTTGGAACATAATTACGGTTATTATTATAATAACCGTTGTTATTGGGTGGACAGTTATAATTATTATTATTATTGTTGTTGCCCTCATTATTACTAATTCGAGGAACATGATTATTATTATTATTGTTATTAAATCTAGGTACATTATTGTTATTACGGGGGTTATGATTGTATTCGGCATTATTCCGATTTGCGGAATTATAATTATTATTGTTGCCCACATTCTGCCGATTATTATTATTATTCGAATTATTGGTGTTACTTCTTGGTTCCGGCCTTTCATAACTCCTGCGACTTTGGCGGTAGTAATCCTCGTGCTCATACATTTCTAAGAGCTCGGTCATTGCTTGTACAGTCTTTATTTGACTGTTTCTTCTAGCTCTTATTATATCTTCCTCATAATGGTATGAGAGCTTGCTGACCAGGCATTCTTCCGGTACTCTGGGCTCTAGATGTTTGGCCACACACACCTTTCCCAAGAAGTACGCTGTTAGGGTCTGGTTTCCATACGGGTTGTATTTTCCATGACAGATCCCGTCTCTGGCGATATTTTGTGTCGATTCAGACCAATATTTGGCTTTGAATAGCCTTTTGAATTGCTGGTAGTCGGTCACTTCGTCTCTTATCGCCATCCACCAATTATCTGCTATCTCCTTGAACGATTCGTCAAGTACTTCTTTATTCTCCCTCCAGCGATTGCCTCTGTGTTTGGTGAAGTACTCTTCAATTCTGGCTAGGAACTCCATCGGTTTGTTTTTATAAAATCTGAAGTTAATTCCTTCGCGATTCTCGTTGTTAGGACAACTGGTAATGCTTGTCGGTCGACTATGGAACAGGTCTATATCTGTTTGATTCTGTCGCACCTGACTGTTGATACTGGTCACAGTAGCTTCAATGCCGTCACATTTTTCTGTGAATCGGTCCTGCACTCGCTCCCAGTCTTCACGTGTTTCTTTTAGTTTTCCCTCTAAGTCTTCCTATTCGTTTCTTCAATGTTGTTAACCTTAGTGTTTATTTCTGTCTTGATACTCTGTACTTCTCGTTCGGTCTGACTCCATCTTTCGTCAGCTCTTGTAATCTTGTGTTCGATTACCGTTATTTCCTCTTCTACCTTCTTGCTGATTGTTTCATTGTTTTCAGCTATCTTCTGGCTCAATTCTTCCTTTAATATTTCCATCTAATCGGTTCATATTCTCTTGGTTCGTCTCTTTCAATTCTTCTCTTAATTGTTGATTATTGCTTTCCATTTTCTGACTTGTTTCTTCCATCTTCTTGTTGGTCTCTTCCAGTTTTTGGCTTATCTGGGTTAATTCCTCCTTCGACTGTTTATTGTCAGTCGTTATTTCCTCCATTTTCTCCTCAATTTTCTGAATATTTTCTTCCATCTTCTCTTCTATCTTCTTACTGTTTGCTTCCATCTTCTCCTCCATCTTCTTACTGGTATCTCCAATTTTATTACCCAATTCTTCCTTCAATCGTTGGTTATCATTCTTCATTTCCTTATTATTTTCTTCCATCTTCTTACTATTTTCTTCCATTTTCTCCTCCATCTTCTTACTGTTATCTTCGATTTTCTTATTGGTATCCCCGATTTTATTACCCAATTCTTCCTTTGTCGTTTTAAATTCTCTGAGTAACATCTCCATCATTCTATCCAATTTTGTATCTTCCTTTGTGGTGGATTTCTCCGGCTGTTCCTCCTGTGGTGCAGGCTTGTTTGGTTCTGCCGGCGGTAACATCGACTCCACATCTTCCACTGGGGTCGCCTCCTTATCCTCCATATCTATTTCCTGTTCGGCCTCCACAGCCCTTTTCTTTGATGTCGCCCTCCTGTGCATCTTGTTTCTTTTTCTGACCTGTTGACAGCTGCCGAGCTAAAATAGGAAACTGGACAATTGTCCTTATTTTATAACTCTATTAACTGCTATTTTAAGCCCCACGTTGGACACCAAATTTGTAGTAAATCTACAAATTATAAAATAAAATAAAGATATAAAGATATGAAATTGTGATGCTAATAAATGTTGTCTGAATATCGGTGTTGAACTCGCCGATGATACAGCTTCACTTTGGATTCACCAATTGGTAATTATTCCCAATTACAAAGAATAAATTAAATATAAATAATGTATGATAATAAAGTGTGATTTGTTGATAATAAAAAAATTTTGTAAGTTATAAAATTTCACTTATATATTTTTTTTGTTTAATTAATTAATTCAATTAAATAAATAAATAATTAATTAATTGTGTGTGCTTTAATTACTTCCAATTAAATAGGTATGAATTTGTGGTTTGAAACTATTTGTTTCTATTAATAATTTAATTGTGTAGTTAGATCTGTTAATTCTCTCTGCTGACTTTGCTCTTCTTCTTCCTCTCAAATATTTATTTTATCACTCTAAATTATTTTTTTTAGAAGAAAGAATAACTAGCATTCCCTATACAAATAAATACAAACTCTTATAACTGAATAATTATGTTCATTTATTGACATTTGAAATTATGCGCCATTCTGGCAGCGCATGAACCAGGCATTGGTTGATATTTGCTCAAGTCGGTAGCGAACAAAATTGACAAAATATATTTTTACAAGATTAATTAATTAGGATTCTTTTAACTGTCGAAATGGTCAGAGAGGGCAAGGAACAAGATACAATTCTTACAGCTATTTTTAAAATAAATTATTATGGCTGGAAAAACAATATTATTATGTAAATTGTCAATTATTAAAAGTAACATCGAATCATTCGTCGAATGACGTCACTGGCTTCAAGCAGGCTGTGTCCTGGGCTCGTTCGGAAATTAAGTATGGCCGCCGTAACCTCGATTTCTCTGCTATGCACTGCGGATGCTGGTTGATCTTCTCCCTCAGAAATAAATGAGTATTCCCTTCTCTGCGAAGTTGTAGTTGTCCTGGAATATAGTGTAGAGTGTTCTTCCTTCTTCTGCGATGTCGTTTCGTGATGGTTTACTGTTGAAGTGTTCGGTGTTCAAATGTGTTGTATTCGTGTTCTGCTAGTACGGTTTAATATTCCTTCAAAATGGCCGTTGATTTCTTGTGCTCGTGTTAGATAGTGTTATTGCTGTTGTTCTGAATTAGTTTGGTGTTAATTATTCTCTGTTGGTGGTATTTTTATTTAGTTAACCTCTGTTACACTTTTCGAGGCTACACTCACGGTTTTGCACTAAATTATACTTTTTCGGTCTTCTGTTAGTAATTTCTCAACTGTTCATATTAACGATTAACAATAGACTGGCGACTGAAAGTCGTCGTTTTGGGGTAATTTATGAAATGTCTTTTTCCTCTTCCCATTGTTTTTTTAAAAATACATGCCTCAGATTTGGTTCATCATCTAAATATACATAACAAGTTTTCCTATTTATTGCTGTAACTCAATTATTTATTAATTTTACAAAAATCTAACTATTCAGCAATATTCTTAAATTAATTTTACATAATTTGATATATAGCTGGGTCTGTTTTAAGTTCATATAAGCCTAAAATTTACAATTTTTGATATTTATGGTAGGCCTCATATTTTGTACAAATTTAGTATTTAAATGGTTTACAAGTGTTTTTCTGATAATATTTCCATGAAATAATATTAATCACTCCGTGATTATTATTTGTGGTTAATAATTTTGTTGTTATAACATTTCAATATTGATTAATTTACTTTTTAGTCTGAGTTGATTAATAGACTAAAGCATGTGCGGCGAGCCGGCTACCCAAAATCACTCTCAGCGGTGGATACTGTAGGAAACTGATGAGTCGGCCACCCACGAGTCTGAAATGTAATGCTTTGCGTTGTAGGCAATTGAATTACGTTAAGGCAAAATGTAGTGGTGATCCCACTAACTACTCAGTTAATATGGCGTCTGGTGTAGCACAGGTAAATATTTACCGTGTTTTTCTGATAATATTTCCATGAAATAATATTAATCACTCCGTGATTATTATTTGTGGTTAATAATTTTGTTGTTATAACATTTCAATATTGATTAATTTACTTTTTAGTCTGAGTTGATTACCCTTTTAGGCATAGTATTAGCTATTTCCAAAAGAAGTTCATTTTCTTCCTTTGTCATTCCATTCGTTATTATTTGTATCTGTACTGATTATATTTTCATATTTTTGTGTTGTATGGATTAAATTCTACTCCTTATATTATGTAGTTTGATTGAATTTATATAATTAAGGTTGACTCTCTGATAGATGGTTTTGGTTTACATTACTGGTCTGTTTTCCTAGAGTGGTGTATTAGCTAATCTACTTTGTATTTTTTACATAGTTTACAGTTTTAAATAAAATTATAACATTCCTATTTCCTACTTGCCTCTCTGCCTTGACAAACTTGAAAATTAGTTAACATTATTTTGAACACAACAGAACATCTTATTATCTACTATTTTTCATATATCACCTAATTTTAACAAAAACATCTTATTCCTATTATTTTTAACTGTATCATCAAATGATAACAAAATATCTTATCCTTATTATTACCTAGACATAATTTAATTAGAAAATAAAAAACTCCTATTACTAGTAATACTGTCAGTCATTAACTGTCTTTTGTATTTATGTTTCTTTTGAAAACAATTCAACTGTGATTAAAAAACATCTTGTATCTATTATCACCTTATATCTAAAATATTATCTAATTAACAATAAATAACAAACATCTTATTATTAGTTATACCCTCAGTTATGAACTGTCCTCTGGTATTTTTGTCCTTCTCACAATTTACTTAACTGTAATTAAAGAAAACATTTTATGGGTAATAGTATTTCTTATATCTAATTTAAAAAACTCTTATTACTGATAATGTTGTCAGTCCTTAGACAGTCTTTGATTCCAATGGTTTTACTAGTATTATTCTACACTCATGGTAGTCTTTTTATATTATTTACACTTCATTGAATATTTTTTCATCGATTTTTTAGCTATGTTTCTCACTAAACTCACTGTAGTTTCTTAGTTTTTGTTACCTCACTTCACTTAATTGGGTTCTACACTATGGTAGTCTCTTTTGGGTTGTTACATATAATACTTATATCTAGTTTACAATTCGGTTTTCATTGGATTGTATCTTGTAACTTGAGTTACTGGGTCTAAATATATTGGTTTTAATTTAGTTCAATGGCATGTATTCCTTTATTAACATTTTTGGAATAGCTCTTCTTATTTCTAGGCTCTTTTTAGGAATCTTGACATATTTGGTCCTTTCTTCCTTATTATATTAGTAAATTTCTTGTCTTGTGGTTTCTCTGCTTCTTGTCTCTATAAATTTCTCTTATTAAAATTGTTTTCACCTCTTTACCTCTTTTTTTTCTTTTCCTTTTTACTGCTTCCCCAATCTACTGGGTATACTGCTGGTTTATTGGGTTTTTATATATGGTAGGTTATTCGTATATTGACCAATAGTTTTCTTTGTTATTGTTCATTCTTATTAACATTTTATTGACTTAATGTACAGTTTCTTTAGTTTAATCTTTAACCAATTCATTATTCTCACTCACTATGGACCTTTTCTTCTTTATTTATGTTGCATTAAGTTAAAATTTTAATGTGATAATTTTGTTATGCTACATATGCTCTCCTGTAAAAGTGATTAGTTCAGATCATACTCTTAGTATGGATGAAATAATTACTCCTAATTCCTTTTATTTACTATATTTTCTTCATGATTTCACTTTATATACCTTCTTTTTCCACCGTTGCTTCCTCTCAGATGATGTGTATCTCCTTCATTAGTTTCCTTTTTTCATTAATAAGTAATCATCAATCTTGTGTATAACCTTATCATTTTATATCCTTTCTTATTTGGTGCTTCCTCACCAGTATGTTTACTCCCTAACATTCCCTAACATAATAAATTGGAACAGTTCAGAGTGGCACTTTTGGCTTCAATCCCTGCTGTCCAATACTTCAATTAATTGAGTCCAGAGGTATTATCATCTCTGCTCAAAATATAAGACTGATGGCATTTTCTACATCCAGTCATAAAAATAAATAATTAGTAAAAGTAGTCTCTTGTGAGTAAAATAAACATCCTTAGATTCTTCACTTCATAATATTTTATATCAATTAATACTTTTATACACTTGACTCTTCTTCTCTATTAAAGCTTATTCCATATTATGTGGTTTAGGTATGTGGTATAATATACATTTCATCTCGTTTACATAGTAATTAGCATTTATATAGATTTTTTCTACCATTTGGTATCCAATGAGTTATTTTATTGCTCATGGCATAACATTAATTAATTCTTTATCACTTTTCGCTACAACAGTGGTTATTACAACAATATTATCATTAATAGTACCAGGGTTTTTGGGTTCTGGTCTTAATATTTGGTCTCTACTTAGTTGGTCTTTCTTCATTGTTCCATCTTTATCAAATTAATTTCTTTGTGAGTTTGGTTAAGTTGTTTTGATTAAATTATATGATATTCTGGTTTCTTTTCTCTTTTTCATTTGAAATTCTGTATCATTTTTGTCTTAAATTGTCTCATTTACATAATTTATAATAGTGGTAATTGTTAGCATAGTCACTATTATCATACAAACTATAGTATGGTTTTTTATAGCTGTGATAGTTTATTGAGGGTTTTTTTTTTTTTTTTTTTTTTTTTAAACACTGGTTTTTATGAAGATTTGTTACATTCCTTCTTCTGACATTATTAACAACATTCATTAATATATTGTTCTGGTAACATTAAATTATCCAATTGTTTAACATTGGTTGTTCTCTTTGTTTACTGGAACCTGTTCTTTTTGTTTTGGGTCTCTGGAGAGTTTGATAGGGAGTTTTTACATTTGTACTCCATTTACCTTCAAATTCTTTTGTGTAAGAATTCACTCAAATTATGAGTGTGATTTGTTCTTACTCTTTTAGAATTTTGTATCTCTTTCTTACAAAATTTCTTTTTATATTTAAGAGTTATTTCTCATCATTCGTAAGAGTTGTACTTACTTTTTTTTAACTTTAGATATTTTTATTCAACTAAATTCTTTCTTATTCATAATAGTTTTTCAAATATTTTGGTGTAAGTTGTACTTCCTATTGTTTTGAATTTTGAAATTTTTTATTCATCAAAATTTTTTTTTTTCTTTCATTTTCATCATAATGGTTTTTCGAATAATCAGTTGGTGTAAGCTGTTCTTACTACTTTTTGAATTTTGAACTTTTTGTTCATCAAAATTCCTTTTTGTTTCATCATAGTTTTTCGAATAATCAGTGTAAGTTGTTCTTACTACTTTTTGAATTTGGACATTAACCAAATTCTTTTTTCATTCATAATAGTTTTTCGAATAATCAGTTGGTGTAAGCTGTTCTTACTATTTTTTGAATTTGGACATTTTTATCTCTCCTCTATATATTTTTTAATTGATAATTGATTATAAGTTTCTTTTACTTTATTTGAAATGATATCCTTTAATACATACGTATTGTTATTATTGTTTTTAATAATCAGGTATGGGCCGGTATACAGCAGTAACAACGTTTTGGTAATGCCTTCCAAAGTACTGGGTAATTCCCTGTTTTTTAGTAGTACCCTTTCTCCGACTTCATAGCTTATTATTTTCTTAATCGCCTTTTGATACTGGTTCTTGCACCTTTCCTGGTCTTCTGCCAATTTATTGTAAAACCTGATTCGATTGAACTTGTATTCTTGACTCATGGGGAATTCTATTATGTCTTGTATTTCTCTTGGAGGCAGTTTTTCATACATTGCTGTGTATGGTGTGGTACCTATAGCGGGGTGATATGCCAAATTAAGGAATTCTTCAGTAGCTAATAAATATTCTTGCCACTTCCTTTGTTGATTATGGCAATAAGTCCGTAATATTCTTCCGACTTCTCGCAGTACCCTCTCCGCTGGATTACTGCTGGGGTGGTAGACAGATGTCTTGTACGTCTTAATGCCCAACGTATTTAGAGTGTTTTTCCACCTCCTGCCCTTAAATTGCGTTCCATGGCCTGTGATTATGGATGCCGGGCTCCCTGTCTCTGGAATGTAATGATTTGTTATTACTCCTAGAGTCTTCAAAGTGGTGGCTCTGTTCACCGGGTACAGTTTTGTGAATTTTGTGAAGTGATCCATCATGATAATAATGTATTTGTATCGGTGGCGTCCGCCACTGCGGGGGAATGGACCACAGATGTCCAGAAAGACCTTTTCCAGTTTGGCTTGTGAGGTAATTGGTATCATCATACCCTCTTTTCTCTCATTGTTGGTTTTCACCAATTGACATATCAGACAGGTTTTGAGGTAGTTTCTCATCTTTCTATTTATATTTTTTATATGGCAATTCTCTTCTATAGCCTTGATCACCTTCATGGCTCCCATGTGACCATATCGTAGATGATAGTCCAGGATGATATCATTTTCGATTGTAGTATGGATCATGATCTTCCATATCTCTTCATCAAGGGATGTTTTGATGAATAATATTTCGTTATGTATACAATAAAACTGGTTATTGTGTCATCTTGGCTGGAGAGATGAAGTTTAATGTGGTTTAACTTCGGGTCGGACTGCTGGTGTTTGCTGATGTCCTGCACTATCTTTTCTAGATCGGATCTGTCCTTAATAATATTATAGATCTTCAAGATGCTCTCCTTTTCGCCTTCGAACGTCTGTTCTTCCAGATTTACTCTCAACAACACGTCGGCTACAACATTTTTACTCCCAGGAACATACTCCCACTGTATATCGTATTCCTGCAGGGCAAGTACCCATCTGGTCAATCTACCATGGCTTAACTTGCATCTTCTCAGAAATGATATAGATTTGTGATCTGTTCGAACGGTCACTGGATATCCGAGGACATACGTCCGAAACTTCCCACAGGCAAAGACTACACTTAGCAGTTCCTTTTCCGTCACGTTATAGTTCTTTTCACACTGGTTAAGGGTTCTGCTAGCAAAGCTCACTACTAGATGGTTTCCACTTTCGTCTTCTTGGTACAGTGTTGATCCCAAGCTAATGTTACTAGCGTCACAGTTTAGAAAGAAGGGTCGGTTAAAATCTGGATGGTTGAGCATCACTACTTCCAAGAACTTCTCCTTTATTGATTTGAAGGTTTCGTCTTGTTCTTGACCCCATCGCCATTTATTCTTGGACGATAACTGGTACTGAAACCGGGCCGTCAGTTCGGAATAATTATTTTGGAACTTCCTATAGTAGTTACACAGGCCTAAAAATGATTGTAGTTGCCTTCTGTTTTTTGGTATAGGGAATCGTTGTATGGCGTCTACTTTTTCTGTTGATGGTGTTATTCCTTGACTGTTTAACTGGAAACCCAAGAATTGCACTTCTTTAGCTATAAGCTTGGACTTGTCTAGTTTAAGGGTAACATTATTTTCAGCCAGCTTCTTCAAGACATGCTCCACATGGTAACAGTGTTCTTCCCAATTGGTTGATGTTATTAGGAGATCATCAACATAGACAGTCGTGAATTGGAGCGCTTCTGGTCCAAGTATATGATCCATACAGGCGACAAAAACAGCTACTGAGTTCACTAACCCGAAGGGCAACCTCTTAAACTGGTAGTTGCGCCCTACGAAGATGAACGCCATGTATTGCCGGCTTGCTGGGTGCAACTCCACCTGCCAATACCCGCACACGGTATCCCACGTAGTAATGAACTTCGTTCCGTGAAATCTCTTCAATATCTCATCAATTTCGCCAGGTGAGGTACGATCGTTAATAATCATTTTGTTTATCTCACGTGCGTCAAGGCAAAGCCTTACCTTCCCATTTTTCTTTTGTATAGCCACAATTGGGCTAGTGTATGGCGATTGACTGCTTTCGATAATATCTTTACTGATCATATTCTGGATCTCTGTGCTTACGGCTTCCTTCAAAGATTGTGCTATGGGATACGACTTTCGGTTAAATTCTACCGGTTCTCTGAATCGTATGGAACATTGGTAGTTCCGGATCTTTCCAGGTTCGTCCGAAAATACAGCTCGATATTTTTCATATATGTTGACTAATTGATTCAGCTGGTTTTCCTCTAATTGCTCGGTAGTATTGTGGCACTGGAAGTCACGTATCTCCTGAATCTTTTGTGGCCATAGGTCATCCTCCGAATTCTGATGTACTGGCTTGTTGTTTGTCGAGTAGTTTGACAAGTAATTCACCTTATTTTTGTGGTCGAGAAGTTGTCTGGAGTCTAGCATCTTGTTGTTAGTTAAATTGGCTACCCAGGTCGAACCTTCAGAAAAGAGTGATACCTTCCCTCGGCACAAATCGATAACTGCTGAGTTCCTGCGCAATATGTCACATCCTATCATGATGTTGAAAGGTAATCCGGCTGCAACAAGAAATATCATATCCACACTAATGCCCTGACTGTTGACACTTAGGGATACTTGTTTTCTTATGGTTTTGTTCTGTCGGCCGGTAGCTCCTACAAGTACAATATTATTAATAGGTAGTACCGGTAAGTTTTTATGACATTCCTGCTGTATCCGGTCCAACTCATTATGATTTATTATAGAGACATTTGCTCCAGTGTCTATCATTATGGGAACAGAAATACCCTCAATTTCTGCAATTATATATATTATTTCATTGTCATTATTATTAATGTTAATTTCGTTTTCTTCTAGCAAGTCCTTACTAGATATCTTTCAAATAGTTATTGTATATTATTGTAAAATTTTTTCTTTCTTCCTTCAAATTTATCTCTTGGTCAAACCCAGCAGATTGGAGCAGTAAAGGGTTATTGGAGTTTATTACTGCCTCCGTTCGTTTAAATGTTCCGCATCATTACGGATTAGGCCGTTGGAAGCATCAACTTGGAGTCCTGAAACTGCTTCGTTTGGTTCAGCACGATCGTCCTGTTGGGCTTCCGTTACAGGTAGTCTTCGTTGATTGTCCAGGCTGGAACTGCGTCTGGGCTTGTACTCTCTGTAACGATTACTTCCCTGACTTCCTTGAAAGGTCTCATACTCATAATATCGGCTCCTTCGTTGAGGCTGGTACCTCCTCTGTCCACTGCCTTCCGCTCTGATGTAGTTAATATGGGGTCGATATATCCTGTAATTATTGTTATTACCTCCATTCGGGTAATTCCTGTTATAATTACTATGATAATTGTTATTAGGGGGTTGGGGTTTCTCTGACCATTTGGAACATAATTACGGTTATTATTATAATAACCGTTGTTATTGGGTGGACAGTTATTATTATTATTGTTGTTGCCCTCATTATTACTAATTCGAGGAACATGATTATTATTATTATTGTTATTAAATCTAGGTACATTATTGTTATTACGGGGGTTATGATTGTATTCGGCATTATTCCGATTTGCGGAATTATAATTATTATTGTTGCCCACATTCTGCCGATTATTATTATTATTCGAATTATTGGTGTTACTTCTTGGTTCCGGCCTTTCATAACTCCTGCGACTTTGGCGGTAGTAATCCTCGTGCTCATACATTTCTAAGAGCTCGGTCATTGCTTGTACAGTCTTTATTTGACTGTTTCTTCTAGCTCTTATTATATCTTCCTCATAATGGTATGAGAGCTTGCTGACCAGGCATTCTTCCGGTACTCTGGGCTCTAGATGTTTGGCCACACACACCTTTCCCAAGAAGTACGCTGTTAGGGTCTGGTTTCCATACGGGTTGTATTTTCCATGACAGATCCCGTCTCTGGCGATATTTTGTGTCGATTCAGACCAATATTTGGCTTTGAATAGCCTTTTGAATTGCTGGTAGTCGGTCACTTCGTCTCTTATCGCCATCCACCAATTATCTGCTATCTCCTTGAACGATTCGTCAAGTACTTCTTTATTCTCCCTCCAGCGATTGCCTCTGTGTTTGGTGAAGTACTCTTCAATTCTGGCTAGGAACTCCATCGGTTTGTTTTTATAAAATCTGAAGTTAATTCCTTCGCGATTCTCGTTGTTAGGACAACTGGTAATGCTTGTCGGTCGACTATGGAACAGGTCTATATCTGTTTGATTCTGTCGCACCTGACTGTTGATACTGGTCACAGTAGCTTCAATGCCGTCACATTTTTCTGTGAATCGGTCCTGCACTCGCTCCCAGTCTTCACGTGTTTCTTTTAGTTTTCCCTCTAAGTCTTCCTATTCGTTTCTTCAATGTTGTTAACCTTAGTGTTTATTTCTGTCTTGATACTCTGTACTTCTCGTTCGGTCTGACTCCATCTTTCGTCAGCTCTTGTAATCTTGTGTTCGATTACCGTTATTTCCTCTTCTACCTTCTTGCTGATTGTTTCATTGTTTTCAGCTATCTTCTGGCTCAATTCTTCCTTTAATATTTCCATCTAATCGGTTCATATTCTCTTGGTTCGTCTCTTTCAATTCTTCTCTTAATTGTTGATTATTGCTTTCCATTTTCTGACTTGTTTCTTCCATCTTCTTGTTGGTCTCTTCCAGTTTTTGGCTTATCTGGGTTAATTCCTCCTTCGACTGTTTATTGTCAGTCGTTATTTCCTCCATTTTCTCCTCAATTTTCTGAATATTTTCTTCCATCTTCTCTTCTATCTTCTTACTGTTTGCTTCCATCTTCTCCTCCATCTTCTTACTGGTATCTCCAATTTTATTACCCAATTCTTCCTTCAATCGTTGGTTATCATTCTTCATTTCCTTATTATTTTCTTCCATCTTCTTACTATTTTCTTCCATTTTCTCCTCCATCTTCTTACTGTTATCTTCGATTTTCTTATTGGTATCCCCGATTTTATTACCCAATTCTTCCTTTGTCGTTTTAAATTCTCTGAGTAACATCTCCATCATTCTATCCAATTTTGTATCTTCCTTTGTGGTGGATTTCTCCGGCTGTTCCTCCTGTGGTGCAGGCTTGTTTGGTTCTGCCGGCGGTAACATCGACTCCACATCTTCCACTGGGGTCGCCTCCTTATCCTCCATATCTATTTCCTGTTCGGCCTCCACAGCCCTTTTCTTTGATGTCGCCCTCCTGTGCATCTTGTTTCTTTTTCTGACCTGTTGACAGCTGCCGAGCTAAAATAGGAAACTGGACAATTGTCCTTATTTTATAACTCTATTAACTGCTATTTTAAGCCCCACGTTGGACACCAAATTTGTAGTAAATCTACAAATTATAAAATAAAATAAAGATATAAAGATATGAAATTGTGATGCTAATAAATGTTGTCTGAATATCGGTGTTGAACTCGCCGATGATACAGCTCCACTTTGGATTCACCAATTGGTAATTATTCCCAATTATAAAGAATAAATTAAATATAAATAATGTATGATAATAAAGTGTGATTTGTTGATAATAAAAAATTTTTGTAAGTTATAAAATTTCACTTTTATATTTTTTTGTTTAATTAATTAATTCAATTAAATAAATAAATAATTAATTAATTGTGTGTGCTTTAATTACTTCCAATTAAATAGGTATGAATTTGTGGTTTGAAACTATTTGTTTCTATTAATAATTTAATTGTGTAGTTAGATCTGTTAATTCTCTCTGCTGACTTTGCTCTTCTTCTTCCTCTCAAATATTTATTTTATCACTCTAAATTATTTTTTTTAGAAGAAAGAATAACTAGCATTCCCTATACAAATAAATACAAACTCTTATAACTGAATAATTATGTTCATTTATTGACATTTGAAATTATGCGCCATTCTGGCTGCGCATGAACCAGGCATTGGTTGATATTTGCTCAAGTCGGTAGCGAACAAAATTGACAAAATATATTTTTACAAGATTAATTAATTAGGATTCTTTTAACTGTCGAAATGGTCAGAGAGGGCAAGGAACAAGATACAATTCTTACAGCTATTTTTAAAATAAATTATTATGGCTGGAAAAACAATATTATTATGTAAATTGTCAATTATTAAAAGTAACATCGAATCATTCGTCGAATGACGTCACTGGCTTCAAGCAGGCTGTGTCCTGGGCTCGTTCGGAAATTAAGTATGGCCGCCGTAACCTCGATTTCTCTGCTATGCACTGCGGATGCTGGTTGATCTTCTCCCTCAGAAATAAATGAGTATTCCCTTCTCTGCGAAGTTGTAGTTGTCCTGGAATATAGTGTAGAGTGTTCTTCCTTCTTCTGCGATGTCGTTTCGTGATGGTTTACTGTTGAAGTGTTCGGTGTTCAAATGTGTTGTATTCGTGTTCTGCTAGTACGGTTTAATATTCCTTCAAAATGGCCGTTGATTTCTTGTGCTCGTGTTAGATAGTGTTATTGCTGTTGTTCTGAATTAGTTTGGTGTTAATTATTCTCTGTTGGTGGTATTTTTATTTAGTTAACCTCTGTTACACTTTTCGAGGCTACACTCACGGTTTTGCACTAAATTATACTTTTTCGGTCTTCTGTTAGTAATTTCTCAACTGTTCATATTAACGATTAACAATAGACTGGCGACTGAAAGTCGTCGTTTTGGGGTAATTTATGAAATGTCTTTTTCCTCTTCCCATTGTTTTTTTAAAAATACATGCCTCAGATTTGGTTCATCATCTAAATATACATAACAAGTTTTCCTATTTATTGCTGTAACTCAATTATTTATTAATTTTACAAAAATCTAACTATTCAGCAATATTCTTAAATTAATTTTACATAATTTGATATATAGCTGGGTCTGTTTTAAGTTCATATAAGCCTAAAATTTACAATTTTTGATATTTATGGTAGGCCTCATATTTTGTACAAATTTAGTATTTAAATGGTTTACAAGTGTTTTTCTGATAATATTTCCATGAAATAATATTAATCACTCCGTGATTATTATTTGTGGTTAATAATTTTGTTGTTATAACATTTCAATATTGATTAATTTACTTTTTAGTCTGAGTTGATTACCCTTTTAGGCATAGTATTAGCTATTTCCAAAAGAAGTTCATTTTCTTCCTTTGTCATTCCATTCGTTATTATTTGTATCTGTACTGATTATATTTTCATATTTTTGTGTTGTATGGATTAAATTCTACTCCTTATATTATGTAGTTTGATTGAATTTATATAATTAAGGTTGACTCTCTGATAGATGGTTTTGGTTTACATTACTGGTCTGTTTTCCTAGAGTGGTGTATTAGCTAATCTGCTTTGTATTTTTTACATAGTTTACAGTTTTAAATAAAATTATAACATTCCTATTTCCTACTTGCCTCTCTGCCTTGACAAACTTGAAAATTAGTTAACATTATTTTGAACACAACAGAACATCTTATTATCTACTATTTTTCATATATCACCTAATTTTAACAAAAACATCTTATTCCTATTATTTTTAACTGTATCATCAAATGATAACAAAATATCTTATCCTTATTATTACCTAGACATAATTTAATTAGAAAATAAAAAACTCCTATTACTAGTAATACTGTCAGTCATTAACTGTCTTTTGTATTTATGTTTCTTTTGAAAACAATTCAACTGTGATTAAAAAACATCTTGTATCTATTATCACCTTATATCTAAAATATTATCTAATTAACAATAAATAACAAACATCTTATTATTAGTTATACCCTCAGTTATGAACTGTCCTCTGGTATTTTTGTCCTTCTCACAATTTACTTAACTGTAATTAAAGAAAACATTTTATGGGTAATAGTATTTCTTATATCTAATTTAAAAAACTCTTATTACTGATAATGTTGTCAGTCCTTAGACAGTCTTTGATTCCAATGGTTTTACTAGTATTATTCTACACTCATGGTAGTCTTTTTATATTATTTACACTTCATTGAATATTTTTTCATCGATTTTTTAGCTATGTTTCTCACTAAACTCACTGTAGTTTCTTAGTTTTTGTTACCTCACTTCACTTAATTGGGTTCTACACTATGGTAGTCTTTTCAGTGGGTTCTACACTATGGTAGTCTCTTTTGGGTTGTTACATATAATACTTATATCTAGTTTACAATTCGGTTTTCATTGGATTGTATCTTGTAACTTGAGTTACTGGGTCTAAATATATTGGTTTTAATTTAGTTCAATGGCATGTATTCCTTTATTAACATTTTTGGAATAGCTCTTCTTATTTCTAGGCTCTTTTTAGGAATCTTGACATATTTGGTCCTTTCTTCCTTATTATATTAGTAAATTTCTTGTCTTGTGGTTTCTCTGCTTCTTGTCTCTATAAATTTCTCTTATTAAAATTGTTTTCACCTCTTTACCTCTTTTTTCTTTTCCTTTTTACTGCTTCCCCAATCTACTGGGTATACTGCTGGTTTATTGGGTTTTTATATATGGTAGGTTATTCGTATATTGACCAATAGTTTTCTTTGTTATTGTTCATTCTTATTAACATTTTATTGACTTAATGTACAGTTTCTTTAGTTTAATCTTTAACCAATTCATTATTCTCACTCACTATGGACCTTTTCTTCTTTATTTATGTTGCATTAAGTTAAAATTTTAATGTGATAATTTTGTTATGCTACATATGCTCTCCTGTAAAAGTGATTAGTTCAGATCATACTCTTAGTATGGATGAAATAATTACTCCTAATTCCTTTTATTTACTATATTTTCTTCATGATTTCACTTTATATACCTTCTTTTTCCACCGTTGCTTCCTCTCAGATGATGTGTATCTCCTTCATTAGTTTCCTTTTTTCATTAATAAGTAATCATCAATCTTGTGTATAACCTTATCATTTTATATCCTTTCTTATTTGGTGCTTCCTCACCAGTATGTTTACTCCCTAACATTCCCTAACATAATAAATTGGAACAGTTCAGAGTGGCACTTTTGGCTTCAATCCCTGCTGTCCAATACTTCAATTAATTGAGTCCAGAGGTATTATCATCTCTGCTCAAAATATAAGACTGATGGCATTTTCTACATCCAGTCATAAAAATAAATAATTAGTAAAAGTAGTCTCTTGTGAGTAAAATAAACATCCTTAGATTCTTCACTTCATAATATTTTATATCAATTAATACTTTTATACACTTGACTCTTCTTCTCTATTAAAGCTTATTCCATATTATGTGGTTTAGGTATGTGGTATAATATACATTTCATCTCGTTTACATAGTAATTAGCATTTATATAGATTTTTTCTACCATTTGGTATCCAATGAGTTATTTTATTGCTCATGGCATAACATTAATTAATTCTTTATCACTTTTCGCTACAACAGTGGTTATTACAACAATATTATCATTAATAGTACCAGGGTTTTTGGGTTCTGGTCTTAATATTTGGTCTCTACTTAGTTGGTCTTTCTTCATTGTTCCATCTTTATCAAATTAATTTCTTTGTGAGTTTGGTTAAGTTGTTTTGATTAAATTATATGATATTCTGGTTTCTTTTCTCTTTTTCATTTGAAATTCTGTATCATTTTTGTCTTAAATTGTCTCATTTACATAATTTATAATAGTGGTCATTGTTAGCATAGTCACTATTATCATACAAACTATAGTATGGTTTTTTATAGCTGTGATAGTTTATTGAGGTTTTTTTTTTTTTTTTTTTTTTTTAAACACTGGTTTTTATGAAGATTTGTTACATTCCTTCTTCTGACATTATTAACAACATTCATTAATATATTGTTCTGGTAACATTAAATTATCCAATTGTTTAACATTGGTTGTTCTCTTTGTTTACTGGAACCTGTTCTTTTTGTTTTGGGTCTCTGGAGAGTCTGATAGGGAGTTTTTACATTTGTACTCCATTTACCTTCAAATTCTTTTGTGTAAGAATTCACTCAAATTATGAGTGTGATTTGTTCTTACTCTTTTAGAATTTTGTATCTCTTTCTTACAAAATTTCTTTTTATATTTAAGAGTTATTTCTCATCATTCGTAAGAGTTGTACTTACTTTTTTTTAACTTTAGATATTTTTATTCAACTAAATTCTTTCTTATTCATAATAGTTTTTCAAATATTTTGGTGTAAGTTGTACTTCCTATTGTTTTGAATTTTGAAATTTTTTATTCATCAAAATTTTTTTTTTTCTTTCATTTTCATCATAATGGTTTTTCGAATAATCAGTTGGTGTAAGCTGTTCTTATTACTTTTTGAATTTTGAACTTTTTGTTCATCAAAATTCCTTTTTGTTTCATCATAGTTTTACGAATAATCAGTGTAAGTTGTTCTTACTACTTTTTGAATTTGGACATTAACCAAATTCTTTTTTCATTCATAATAGTTTTTCGAATAATCAGTTGGTGTAAGCTGTTCTTACTATTTTTTGAATTTGGACATTTTTGTTCATCAAAATTCCTTTTTGTTTCATCATAGTTTTTCGAATAATCAGTGTAAGTTGTACTTACTATTTTTTGAATTTTGACATTAACCAAATTCTTTTTTCATTCATAATAGTTTTTCGAATAATCAGTTGGTGTAAGCTGTTCTTACTATTTTTTGAATTTGGACATTTTTATCTCTCCTCTATATATTTTTTAATTGATAATTGATTATAAGTTTCTTTTACTTTATTTGAAATGATATCCTTTAATACATACGTATTGTTATTATTGTTTTTAATAATCAGGTATGGGCCGGTATACAGCAGTAACAACGTTTTGGTAATGCCTTCCAAAGTACTGGGTAATTCCCTGTTTTTTAGTAGTACCCTTTCTCCGACTTCATAGCTTATTATTTTCTTAATCGCCTTTTGATACTGGTTCTTGCACCTTTCCTGGTCTTCTGCCAATTTATTGTAAAACCTGATTCGATTGAACTTGTATTCTTGACTCATGGGGAATTCTATTATGTCTTGTATTTCTCTTGGAGGCAGTTTTTCATACATTGCTGTGTATGGTGTGGTACCTATAGCGGGGTGATATGCCAAATTAAGGAATTCTTCAGTAGCTAATAAATATTCTTGCCACTTCCTTTGTTGATTATGGCAATAAGTCCGTAATATTCTTCCGACTTCTCGCAGTACCCTCTCCGCTGGATTACTGCTGGGGTGGTAGACAGATGTCTTGTACGTCTTAATGCCCAACGTATTTAGAGTGTTTTTCCACCTCCTGCCCTTAAATTGCGTTCCATGGTCTGTGATTATGGATGCCGGGCTCCCTATCTCTGGAATGTAATGATTTGTTATTACTCCTAGAGTCTTCAAAGTGGTGGCTCTGTTCACCGGGTACAGTTTTGTGAATTTTGTGAAGTGATCCATCATGATAATAATGTATTTGTATCGGTGGCGTCCGCCACTGCGGGGGAATGGACCACAGATGTCCAGAAAGACCTTTTCCAGTTTGGCTTGTGAGGTAATTGGTATCATCATACCCTCTTTTCTCTCATTGTTGGTTTTCACCAATTGACATATCAGACAGGTTTTGAGGTAGTTTCTCGTCTTTCTATTTATATTTTTTATATGGCAATTCTCTTCTATAGCCTTGATCACCTTCATGGCTCCCATGTGACCATATCGTAGATGATAGTCCAGGATGATATCATTTTTGATTGTAGTATGGATCATGATCTTCCATATCTCTTCATCAAGGGATGTTTTGATGAATAATATTTCGTTATGTATACAATAAAACTGGTTATTGTGTCATCTTGGCTGGAGAGATGAAGTTTAATGTGGTTTAACTTCGGGTCGGACTGCTGGTGTTTGCTGATGTCCTGCACTATCTTTTCTAGATCGGATCTGTCCTTAATAATATTATAGATCTTCAAGATGCTCTCCTTTTCACCTTCGAACGTCTGTTCTTCCAGATTTACTCTCAACAACACGTCGGCTACAACATTTTTACTCCCAGGAACATACTCCCACTGTATATCGTATTCCTGCAGGGCAAGTACCCATCTGGTCAATCTACCATGGCTTAACTTGCATCTTCTCAGAAATGATATAGATTTGTGATCTGTTCGAACGGTCACTGGATATCCGAGGATATACGTCCGAAACTTCCCACAGGCAAAGACTACACTTAGCAGTTCCTTTTCCGTCACGTTATAGTTCTTTTCACACTGGTTAAGGGTTCTGCTAGCAAAGCTCACTACTAGATGGTTTCCACTTTCGTCTTCTTGGTACAGTGTTGATCCCAAGCTAATGTTACTAGCGTCACAGTTTAGAAAGAAGGGTCGGTTAAAATCTGGATGGTTGAGCATCACTACTTCCAAGAACTTCTCCTTTATTGATTTGAAGGTTTCGTCTTGTTCTTGACCCCATCGCCATTTATTCTCGGACGATAACTGGTACTGAAACCGGGCCGTCAGTTCGGAATAATTATTTTGGAACTTCCTATAGTAGTTACACAGGCCTAAAAATGATTGTAGTTGCCTTCTGTTTTTTGGTATAGGGAATCATTGTATGGCGTCTACTTTTTCTGTTGATGGTGTTATTCCTTGACTGTTTAACTGGAAACCCAAGAATTGCACTTCTTTAGCTATAAGCTTGGACTTGTCTAGTTTAAGGGTAACATTATTTTCAGCCAGCTTCTTCAAGACATGCTCCACACGGTAACAGTGTTCTTCCCAATTGGTTGATGTTATTAGGAGATCATCAACATAGACAGTCGTGAATTGGAGCGCTTCTGGTCCAAGTATATGATCCATACAGGCGACAAAAACAGCTACTGAGTTCACTAACCCGAAGGGCAACCTCTTTAACTGGTAGTTGCGCCCTACGAAGATGAACGCCATGTATTGCCGGCTTGCTGGGTGCAACTCCACCTGCCAATACCCGCACACGGTATCCCACGTAGTAATGAACTTCGTTCCGTGAAATCTCTTCAATATCTCATCAATTTCGCCAGGTGAGGTACGATCGTTAATAATCATTTTGTTTATCTCACGTGCGTCAAGGCAAAGCCTTACCTTCCCATTTTTCTTTTGTATAGCCACAATTGGGCTAGTGTATGGCGATTGACTGCTTTCGATAATATCTTTACTGATCATATTCTGGATCTCTGTGCTTACGGCTTCCTTCAAAGATTGTGCTATGGGATACGACTTTCGGTTAAATTCTACCGGTTCTCTGAATCGTATGGAACATTGGTAGTTCCGGATCTTTCCAGGTTCGTCCGAAAATACAGCTCGATATTTTTCATATATGTTGACTAATTGATTCAGCTGGTTTTCCTCTAATTGCTCGGTAGTATTGTGGCACTGGAAGTCACGTATCTCCTGAATCTTTTGTGGCCATAGGTCATCCTCCGAATTCTGATGTACTGGCTTGTTGTTTGTCGAGTAGTTTGACAAGTAATTCACCTTATTTTTGTGGTCGAGAAGTTGTCTGGAGTCTAGCATCTTGTTGTTAGTTAAATTGGCTACCCAGGTCGAACCTTCAGAAAAGAGTGATACCTTCCCTCGGCACAAATCGATAACTGCTGAGTTCCTGCGCAATATGTCACATCCTATCATGATGTTGAAAGGTAATCCGGCTGCAACAAGAAATATCATATCCACACTAATGCCCTGACTGTTGACACTTAGGGATACTTGTTTTCTTATGGTTTTGTTCTGTCGGCCGGTAGCTCCTACAAGTACAATATTATTAATAGGTAGTACCGGTAAGTTTTTATGACATTCCTGCTGTATCCGGTCCAACTCATTATGATTTATTATAGAGACATTTGCTCCAGTGTCTATCATTATGGGAACAGAAATACCCTCAATTTCTGCAATTATATATATTATTTCATTGTCATTATTATTAATGTTAATTTTGTTTTCTTCTAGCAAGTCCTTACTAGATATCTTTCAAATAGTTATTGTATATTATTGTAAAATTTTTTCTTTCTTCCTTCAAATTTATCTCTTGGTCAAACCCAGCAGATTGGAGCAGTAAAGGGTTATTGGAGTTTATTACTGCCTCCGTTCGTTTAAATGTTCCGCATCATTACGGATTAGGCCGTTGGAAGCATCAACTTGGAGTCCTGAAACTGCTTCGTTTGGTTCAGCACGATCGTCCTGTTGGGCTTCCGTTACAGGTAGTCTTCGTTGATTGTCCAGGCTGGAACTGCGTCTGGGCTTGTACTCTCTGTAACGATTACTTCCCTGACTTCCTTGAAAGGTCTCATACTCATAATATCGGCTCCTTCGTTGAGGCTGGTACCTCCTCTGTCCACTGCCTTCCGCTCTGATGTAGTTAATATGGGGTCGATATATCCTGTAATTATTGTTATTACCTCCATTCGGGTAATTCCTGTTATAATTACTATGATAATTGTTATTAGGGGGTTGGGGTTTCTCTGACCATTTGGAACATAATTACGGTTATTATTATAATAACCGTTGTTATTGGGTGGACAGTTATAATTATTATTATTATTGTTGTTGCCCTCATTATTACTAATTCGAGGAACATGATTATTATTATTATTGTTATTAAATCTAGGTACATTATTGTTATTACGGGGGTTATGATTGTATTCGGCATTATTCCGATTTGCGGAATTATAATTATTATTGTTGCCCACATTCTGCCGATTATTATTATTATTCGAATTATTGGTGTTACTTCTTGGTTCCGGCCTTTCATAACTCCTGCGACTTTGGCGGTAGTAATCCTCGTGCTCATACATTTCTAAGAGCTCGGTCATTGCTTGTACAGTCTTTATTTGACTGTTTCTTCTAGCTCTTATTATATCTTCCTCATAATGGTATGAGAGCTTGCTGACCAGGCATTCTTCCGGTACTCTGGGCTCTAGATGTTTGGCCACACACACCTTTCCCAAGAAGTACGCTGTTAGGGTCTGGTTTCCATACGGGTTGTATTTTCCATGACAGATCCCGTCTCTGGCGATATTTTGTGTCGATTCAGACCAATATTTGGCTTTGAATAGCCTTTTGAATTGCTGGTAGTCGGTCACTTCGTCTCTTATCGCCATCCACCAATTATCTGCTATCTCCTTGAACGATTCGTCAAGTACTTCTTTATTCTCCCTCCAGCGATTGCCTCTGTGTTTGGTGAAGTACTCTTCAATTCTGGCTAGGAACTCCATCGGTTTGTTTTTATAAAATCTGAAGTTAATTCCTTCGCGATTCTCGTTGTTAGGACAACTGGTAATGCTTGTCGGTCGACTATGGAACAGGTCTATATCTGTTTGATTCTGTCGCACCTGACTGTTGATACTGGTCACAGTAGCTTCAATGCCGTCACATTTTTCTGTGAATCGGTCCTGCACTCGCTCCCAGTCTTCACGTGTTTCTTTTAGTTTTCCCTCTAAGTCTTCCTATTCGTTTCTTCAATGTTGTTAACCTTAGTGTTTATTTCTGTCTTGATACTCTGTACTTCTCGTTCGGTCTGACTCCATCTTTCGTCAGCTCTTGTAATCTTGTGTTCGATTACCGTTATTTCCTCTTCTACCTTCTTGCTGATTGTTTCATTGTTTTCAGCTATCTTCTGGCTCAATTCTTCCTTTAATATTTCCATCTAATCGGTTCATATTCTCTTGGTTCGTCTCTTTCAATTCTTCTCTTAATTGTTGATTATTGCTTTCCATTTTCTGACTTGTTTCTTCCATCTTCTTGTTGGTCTCTTCCAGTTTTTGGCTTATCTGGGTTAATTCCTCCTTCGACTGTTTATTGTCAGTCGTTATTTCCTCCATTTTCTCCTCAATTTTCTGAATATTTTCTTCCATCTTCTCTTCTATCTTCTTACTGTTTGCTTCCATCTTCTCCTCCATCTTCTTACTGGTATCTCCAATTTTATTACCCAATTCTTCCTTCAATCGTTGGTTATCATTCTTCATTTCCTTATTATTTTCTTCCATCTTCTTACTATTTTCTTCCATTTTCTCCTCCATCTTCTTACTGTTATCTTCGATTTTCTTATTGGTATCCCCGATTTTATTACCCAATTCTTCCTTTGTCATTTTAAATTCTCTGAGTAACATCTCCATCATTCTATCCAATTTTGTATCTTCCTTTGTGGTGGATTTCTCCGGCTGTTCCTCCTGTGGTGCAGGCTTGTTTGGTTCTGCCGGCGGTAACATCGACTCCACATCTTCCACTGGGGTCGCCTCCTTATCCTCCATATCTATTTCCTGTTCGGCCTCCACAGCCCTTTTCTTTGATGTCGCCCTCCTGTGCATCTTGTTTCTTTTTCTGACCTGTTGACAGCTGCCGAGCTAAAATAGGAAACTGGACAATTGTCCTTATTTTATAACTCTATTAACTGCTATTTTAAGCCCCACGTTGGACACCAAATTTGTAGTAAATCTACAAATTATAAAATAAAATAAAGATATGAAATTGTGATGCTAATAAATGTTGTCTGAATATCGGTGTTGAACTCGCCGATGATACAGCTCCACTTTGGATTCACCAATTGGTAATTATTCCCAATTACAAAGAATAAATTAAATATAAATAATGTATGATAATTAAGTGTAATTTGTTGATAATAAAAAATTTTTGTAAGTTATAAAATTTTACTTATATTTTTTTTGTTTAATTAATTAATTCAATTAAATAAATAAATAATTAATTAATTGTGTGTGCTTTAATTGCTTCCAATTAAATAGGTATGAATTTGTGGTTTGAAACTATTTGTTTCTATTAATAATTTAATTGTGTAGTTAGATCTGTTAATTGTCTCTGCTGACTTTGCTCTTCTTCTTCCTCTCAAATATTTATTTTATCACTCTAAATTATTTTTTTTAGAAGAAAGAATAACTAGCATTCCCTATACAAATAAATACAAACTCTTATAACTGAATAATTATGTTCATTTATTGACATTTGAAATTATGCGCCATTCTGGCTGCGCATGAACCAGGCGTTGGTTGATATTTGCTCAAGTCGGTAGCGAACAAAATTGACAAAATATATTTTTACAAGATTAATTAATTAGGATTCTTTTAACTGTCGAAATGGTCAGAGAGGGCAAGGAACAAGATACAATTCTTACAGCTATTTTTAAAATAAATTATTATGGCTGGAAAAACAATATTATTATGTAAATTGTCAATTATTAAAAGTAACATCGAACCATTCGTTGAATGACGTCACTGGATTCAAGCAGGCTGTGTCCTGGGCTCGTTCGGAAATTAAGTATGGCCGCCGTAACCTCGATTTCTCTGCTATGCACTGCGGATGCTGGTTGATCTTCTCCCTCAGAAATAAATGAGTATTCCCTTCTCTGCGAAGTTGTAGTTGTCCTGGAATATAGTGTAGAGTGTTCTTCCTTCTTCTGCGATGTCGTTTCGTGATGGTTTACTGTTGAAGTGTTCGGTGTTCAAATGTGTTGTATTCGTGTTCTGCTAGTACGGTTTAATATTCCTTCAAAATGGCCGTTGATTTCTTGTGCTCGTGTTAGATAGTGTTATTGCTGTTGTTCTGAATTAGTTTGGTGTTAATTATTCTCTGTTGGTGGTATTTTTATTTAGTTAACCTCTGTTACACTTTTCGAGGCTACACTCACGGTTTTGCACTAAATTATACTTTTTCGGTCTTCTGTTAGTAATTTCTCAACTGTTCATATTAACGATTAACAATAGACTGGCGACTGAAAGTCGTCGTTTTGGGGTAATTTATGAAATGTCTTTTTCCTCTTCCCATTGTTTTTTTAAAAATACATGCCTCAGATTTGGTTCATCATCTAAATATACATAAGTTTTCCTATTTATTGCTGTAACTCAATTATTTATTAATTTTACAAAAATCTAACTATTCAGCAATATTCTTAAATTAATTTTACATAATTTGATATATAGCTGGGTCTGTTTTAAGTTCATATAAGCCTAAAATTTACAATTTTTGATATTTATGGTAGGCCTCATATTTTGTACAAATTTAGTATTTAAATGGTTTACAAGTGTTTTTCTGATAATATTTCCATGAAATAATATTAATCACTCCGTGATTATTATTTGTGGTTAATAATTTTGTTGTTATAACATTTCAATATTGATTAATTTACTTTTTAGTCTGAGTTGATTACCCTTTTAGGCATAGTATTAGCTATTTCCAAAAGAAGTTCATTTTCTTCCTTTGTCATTCCATTCGTTATTATTTGTATCTGTACTGATTATATTTTCATATTTTTGTGTTGTATGGATTAAATTCTACTCCTTATATTATGTAGTTTGATTGAATTTATATAATTAAGGTTGACTCTCTGATAGATGGTTTTGGTTTACATTACTGGTCTGTTTTCCTAGAGTGGTGTATTAGCTAATCTGCTTTGTATTTTTTACATAGTTTACAGTTTTAAATAAAATTATAACATTCCTATTTCCTACTTGCCTCTCTGCCTTGACAAACTTGAAAATTAGTTAACATTATTTTGAACACAACAGAACATCTTATTATCTACTATTTTTCATATATCACCTAATTTTAACAAAAACATCTTATTCCTATTATTTTTAACTGTATCATCAAATGATAACAAAATATCTTATCCTTATTATTACCTAGACATAATTTAATTAGAAAATAAAAAACTCCTATTACTAGTAATACTGTCAGTCATTAACTGTCTTTTGTATTTATGTTTCTTTTGAAAACAATTCAACTGTGATTAAAAAACATCTTGTATCTATTATCACCTTATATCTAAAATATTATCTAATTAACAATAAATAACAAACATCTTATTATTAGTTATACCCTCAGTTATGAACTGTCCTCTGGTATTTTTGTCCTTCTCACAATTTACTTAACTGTAATTAAAGAAAACATTTTATGGGTAATAGTATTTCTTATATCTAATTTAAAAAACTCTTATTACTGATAATGTTGTCAGTCCTTAGACAGTCTTTGATTCCAATGGTTTTACTAGTATTATTCTACACTCATGGTAGTCTTTTTATATTATTTACACTTCATTGAATATTTTTTCATCGATTTTTTAGCTATGTTTCTCACTAAACTCACTGTAGTTTCTTAGTTTTTGTTACCTCACTTCACTTAATTGGGTTCTACACTATGGTAGTCTTTTCAGTGGGTTCTACACTATGGTAGTCTCTTTTGGGTTGTTACATATAATACTTATATCTAGTTTACAATTCGGTTTTCATTGGATTGTATCTTGTAACTTGAGTTACTGGGTCTAAATATATTGGTTTTAATTTAGTTCAATGGCATGTATTCCTTTATTAACATTTTTGGAATAGCTCTTCTTATTTCTAGGCTCTTTTTAGGAATCTTGACATATTTGGTCCTTTCTTCCTTATTATATTAGTAAATTTCTTGTCTTGTGGTTTCTCTGCTTCTTGTCTCTATAAATTTCTCTTATTAAAATTGTTTTCACCTCTTTACCTCTTTTTTCTTTTCCTTTTTACTGCTTCCCCAATCTACTGGGTATACTGCTGGTTTATTGGGTTTTTATATATGGTAGGTTATTCGTATATTGACCAATAGTTTTCTTTGTTATTGTTCATTCTTATTAACATTTTATTGACTTAATGTACAGTTTCTTTAGTTTAATCTTTAACCAATTCATTATTCTCACTCACTATGGACCTTTTCTTCTTTATTTATGTTGCATTAAGTTAAAATTTTAATGTGATAATTTTGTTATGCTACATATGCTCTCCTGTAAAAGTGATTAGTTCAGATCATACTCTTAGTATGGATGAAATAATTACTCCTAATTCCTTTTATTTACTATATTTTCTTCATGATTTCACTTTATATACCTTCTTTTTCCACCGTTGCTTCCTCTCAGATGATGTGTATCTCCTTCATTAGTTTCCTTTTTTCATTAATAAGTAATCATCAATCTTGTGTATAACCTTATCATTTTATATCCTTTCTTATTTGGTGCTTCCTCACCAGTATGTTTACTCCCTAACATTCCCTAACATAATAAATTGGAACAGTTCAGAGTGGCACTTTTGGCTTCAATCCCTGCTGTCCAATACTTCAATTAATTGAGTCCAGAGGTATTATCATCTCTGCTCAAAATATAAGACTGATGGCATTTTCTACATCCAGTCATAAAAATAAATAATTAGTAAAAGTAGTCTCTTGTGAGTAAAATAAACATCCTTAGATTCTTCACTTCATAATATTTTATATCAATTAATACTTTTATACACTTGACTCTTCTTCTCTATTAAAGCTTATTCCATATTATGTGGTTTAGGTATGTGGTATAATATACATTTCATCTCGTTTACATAGTAATTAGCATTTATATAGATTTTTTCTACCATTTGGTATCCAATGAGTTATTTTATTGCTCATGGCATAACATTAATTAATTCTTTATCACTTTTCGCTACAACAGTGGTTATTACAACAATATTATCATTAATAGTACCAGGGTTTTTGGGTTCTGGTCTTAATATTTGGTCTCTACTTAGTTGGTCTTTCTTCATTGTTCCATCTTTATCAAATTAATTTCTTTGTGAGTTTGGTTAAGTTGTTTTGATTAAATTATATGATATTCTGGTTTCTTTTCTCTTTTTCATTTGAAATTCTGTATCATTTTTGTCTTAAATTGTCTCATTTACATAATTTATAATAGTGGTCATTGTTAGCATAGTCACTATTATCATACAAACTATAGTATGGTTTTTTATAGCTGTGATAGTTTATTGAGGTTTTTTTTTTTTTTTTTTTTTTTTAAACACTGGTTTTTATGAAGATTTGTTACATTCCTTCTTCTGACATTATTAACAACATTCATTAATATATTGTTCTGGTAACATTAAATTATCCAATTGTTTAACATTGGTTGTTCTCTTTGTTTACTGGAACCTGTTCTTTTTGTTTTGGGTCTCTGGAGAGTCTGATAGGGAGTTTTTACATTTGTACTCCATTTACCTTCAAATTCTTTTGTGTAAGAATTCACTCAAATTATGAGTGTGATTTGTTCTTACTCTTTTAGAATTTTGTATCTCTTTCTTACAAAATTTCTTTTTATATTTAAGAGTTATTTCTCATCATTCGTAAGAGTTGTACTTACTTTTTTTTAACTTTAGATATTTTTATTCAACTAAATTCTTTCTTATTCATAATAGTTTTTCAAATATTTTGGTGTAAGTTGTACTTCCTATTGTTTTGAATTTTGAAATTTTTTATTCATCAAAATTTTTTTTTTTCTTTCATTTTCATCATAATGGTTTTTCGAATAATCAGTTGGTGTAAGCTGTTCTTACTACTTTTTGAATTTTGAACTTTTTGTTCATCAAAATTCCTTTTTGTTTCATCATAGTTTTTCGAATAATCAGTGTAAGTTGTTCTTACTACTTTTTGAATTTGGACATTAACCAAATTCTTTTTTCATTCATAATAGTTTTTCGAATAATCAGTTGGTGTAAGCTGTTCTTACTATTTTTTGAATTTGGACATTTTTGTTCATCAAAATTCCTTTTTGTTTCATCATAGTTTTTCGAATAATCAGTGTAAGTTGTACTTACTATTTTTTGAATTTTGACATTAACCAAATTCTTTTTTCATTCATAATAGTTTTTCGAATAATCAGTTGGTGTAAGCTGTTCTTACTATTTTTTGAATTTGGACATTTTTATCTCTCCTCTATATATTTTTTAATTGATAATTGATTATAAGTTTCTTTTACTTTATTTGAAATGATATCCTTTAATACATACGTATTGTTATTATTGTTTTTAATAATCAGGTATGGGCCGGTATACAGCAGTAACAACGTTTTGGTAATGCCTTCCAAAGTACTGGGTAATTCCCTGTTTTTTAGTAGTACCCTTTCTCCGACTTCATAGCTTATTATTTTCTTAATCGCCTTTTGATACTGGTTCTTGCACCTTTCCTGGTCTTCTGCCAATTTATTGTAAAACCTGATTCGATTGAACTTGTATTCTTGACTCATGGGGAATTCTATTATGTCTTGTATTTCTCTTGGAGGCAGTTTTTCATACATTGCTGTGTATGGTGTGGTACCTATAGCGGGGTGATATGCCAAATTAAGGAATTCTTCAGTAGCTAATAAATATTCTTGCCACTTCCTTTGTTGATTATGGCAATAAGTCCGTAATATTCTTCCGACTTCTCGCAGTACCCTCTCCGCTGGATTACTGCTGGGGTGGTAGACAGATGTCTTGTACGTCTTAATGCCCAACGTATTTAGAGTGTTTTTCCACCTCCTGCCCTTAAATTGCGTTCCATGGTCTGTGATTATGGATGCCGGGCTCCCTATCTCTGGAATGTAATGATTTGTTATTACTCCTAGAGTCTTCAAAGTGGTGGCTCTGTTCACCGGGTACAGTTTTGTGAATTTTGTGAAGTGATCCATCATGATAATAATGTATTTGTATCGGTGGCGTCCGCCACTGCGGGGGAATGGACCACAGATGTCCAGAAAGACCTTTTCCAGTTTGGCTTGTGAGGTAATTGGTATCATCATACCCTCTTTTCTCTCATTGTTGGTTTTCACCAATTGACATATCAGACAGGTTTTGAGGTAGTTTCTCATCTTTCTATTTATATTTTTTATATGGCAATTCTCTTCTATAGCCTTGATCACCTTCATGGCTCCCATGTGACCATATCGTAGATGATAGTCCAGGATGATATCATTTTCGATTGTAGTATGGATCATGATCTTCCATATCTCTTCATCAAGGGATGTTTTGATGAATAATATTTCGTTATGTATACAATAAAACTGGTTATTGTGTCATCTTGGCTGGAGAGATGAAGTTTAATGTGGTTTAACTTCGGGTCGGACTGCTGGTGTTTGCTGATGTCCTGCACTATCTTTTCTAGATCGGATCTGTCCTTAATAATATTATAGATCTTCAAGATGCTCTCCTTTTCGCCTTCGAACGTCTGTTCTTCCAGATTTACTCTCAACAACACGTCGGCTACAACATTTTTACTCCCAGGAACATACTCCCACTGTATATCGTATTCCTGCAGGGCAAGTACCCATCTGGTCAATCTACCATGGCTTAACTTGCATCTTCTCAGAAATGATATAGATTTGTGATCTGTTCGAACGGTCACTGGATATCCGAGGATATACGTCCGAAACTTCCCACAGGCAAAGACTACACTTAGCAGTTCCTTTTCCGTCACGTTATAGTTCTTTTCACACTGGTTAAGGGTTCTGCTAGCAAAGCTCACTACTAGATGGTTTCCACTTTCGTCTTCTTGGTACAGTGTTGATCCCAAACTAATGTTACTAGCGTCACAGTTTAGAAAGAAGGGTCGGTTAAAATCTGGATGGTTGAGCATCACTACTTCCAAGAACTTCTCCTTTATTGATTTGAAGGTTTCGTCTTGTTCTTGACCCCATCGCCATTTATTCTTGGACGATAACTGGTACTGAAACCGGGCCGTCAGTTCGGAATAATTATTTTGGAACTTCCTATAGTAGTTACACAGGCCTAAAAATGATTGTAGTTGCCTTCTGTTTTTTGGTATAGGGAATCGTTGTATGGCGTCTACTTTTTCTGTTGATGGTGTTATTCCTTGACTGTTTAACTGGAAACCCAAGAATTGCACTTCTTTAGCTATAAGCTTGGACTTGTCTAGTTTAAGGGTAACATTATTTTCAGCCAGCTTCTTCAAGACATGCTCCACACGGTAACAGTGTTCTTCCCAATTGGTTGATGTTATTAGGAGATCATCAACATAGACAGTCATGAATTGGAGCGCTTCTGGTCCAAGTATATGATCCATACAGGCGACAAAAACAGCTACTGAGTTCACTAACCCGAAGGGCAACCTCTTAAACTGGTAGTTGCGCCCTACGAAGATGAACGCCATGTATTGCCGGCTTGCTGGGTGCAACTCCACCTGCCAATACCCGCACACGGTATCCCACGTAGTAATGAACTTCGTTCCGTGAAATCTCTTCAGTATCTCATCAATTTCGCCAGGTGAGGTACGATCGTTAATAATCATTTTGTTTATCTCACGTGCGTCAAGGCAAAGCCTTACCTTCCCATTTTTCTTTTGTATAGCCACAATTGGGCTAGTGTATGGCGATTGACTGCTTTCGATAATATCTTTACTGATCATATTCTGGATCTCTGTGCTTACGGCTTCCTTCAAAGATTGTGCTATGGGATACGACTTTCGGTTAAATTCTACCGGTTCTCTGAATCGTATGGAACATTGGTAGTTCCGGATCTTTCCAGGTTCGTCCGAAAATACAGCTCGATATTTTTCATATATGTTGACTAATTGATTCAGCTGGTTTTCCTCTAATTGCTCGGTAGTATTGTGGCACTGGAAGTCACGTATCTCCTGAATCTTTTGTGGCCATAGGTCATCCTCCGAATTCTGATGTACTGGCTTGTTGTTTGTCGAGTAGTTTGACAAGTAATTCACCTTATTTTTGTGGTCGAGAAGTTGTCTGGAGTCTAGCATCTTGTTGTTAGTTAAATTGGCTACCCAGGTCGAACCTTCAGAAAAGAGTGATACCTTCCCTCGGCGCAAATCGATAACTGCTGAGTTCCTGCGCAATATGTCACATCCTATCATGATGTTGAAAGGTAATCCGGCTGCAACAAGAAATATCATATCCACACTAATGCCCTGACTGTTGACACTTAGGGATACTTGTTTTCTTATGGTTTTGTTCTGTCGGCCGGTAGCTCCTACAAGTACAATATTATTAATAGGTAGTACCGGTAAGTTTTTATGACATTCCTGCTGTATCCGGTCCAACTCATTATGATTTATTATAGAGACATTTGCTCCAGTGTCTATCATTATGGGAACAGAAATACCCTCAATTTCTGCAATTATATATATTATTTCATTGTCATTATTATTAATGTTAATTTCGTTTTCTTCTAGCAAGTCCTTACTAGATATCTTTCAAATAGTTATTGTATATTATTGTAAAATTTTTTCTTTCTTCCTTCAAATTTATCTCTTGGTCAAACCCAGCAGATTGGAGCAGTAAAGGGTTATTGGAGTTTATTACTGCCTCCGTTCGTTTAAATGTTCCGCATCATTACGGATTAGGCCGTTGGAAGCATCAACTTGGAGTCCTGAAACTGCTTCGTTTGGTTCAGCACGATCGTCCTGTTGGGCTTCCGTTACAGGTAGTCTTCGTTGATTGTCCAGGCTGGAACTGCGTCTGGGCTTGTACTCTCTGTAACGATTACTTCCCTGACTTCCTTGAAAGGTCTCATACTCATAATATCGGCTCCTTCGTTGAGGCTGGTACCTCCTCTGTCCACTGCCTTCCGCTCTGATGTAGTTAATATGGGGTCGATATATCCTGTAATTATTGTTATTACCTCCATTCGGGTAATTCCTGTTATAATTACTATGATAATTGTTATTAGGGGGTTGGGTTTTCTTTGACCATTTGGAACATAATTACGGTTATTATTATAATAACCGTTGTTATTGGGTGGACAGTTATTATTATTATTGTTATTGTTGTTGCCCTCATTATTATTAATTCTAGGAACATGATTATTATTATTATTGTTATTAAATCTAGGTACATTATTGTTATTACGGGGGTTATGATTGTATTCGGCATTATTCCGATTTGCGGAATTATAATTATTATTGTTGCCCACATTCTGCCGATTATTATTATTATTCGAATTATTGGTGTTACTTCTTGGTTCCGGCCTTTCATAACTCCTGCGACTTTGGCGGTAGTAATCCTCGTGCTCATACATTTCTAAGAGCTCGGTCATTGCTTGTACAGTCTTTATTTGACTGTTTCTTCTAGCTCTTATTATATCTTCCTCATAATGGTATGAGAGCTTGCTGACCAGGCATTCTTCCGGTACTCTGGGCTCTAGATGTTTGGCCACACACACCTTTCCCAAGAAGTACGCTGTTAGGGTCTGGTTTCCATACGGGTTGTATTTTCCATGACAGATCCCGTCTCTGGCAATATTTTGTGTCGATTCAGACCAATATTTGGCTTTGAATAGCCTTTTGAATTGCTGGTAGTCGGTCACTTCGTCTCTTATCGCCATCCACCAATTATCTGCTATCTCCTTGAACGATTCGTCAAGTACTTCTTTATTCTCCCTCCAGCGATTGCCTCTGTGTTTGGTGAAGTACTCTTCAATTCTGGCTAGGAACCCCATCGGTTTGTTTTTATAAAATCTGAAGTTAATTCCTTCGCGATTCTCGTTGTTAGGACAACTGGTAATGCTTGTCGGTCGACTATGGAACAGGTCTATATCTGTTTGATTCTGTCGCACCTGACCGTTGATACTGGTCACAGTAGCTTCAATGCCGTCACATTTTTCTGTGAATCGGTCCTGCACTCGCTCTCAGTCTTCACGTGTTTCTTTTAGTTTTCCCTCTAAGTCTTCCTATTCGTTTCTTCAATGTTGTTAACCTTAGTGTTTATTTCTGTCTTGATACTCTGTACTTCTCGTTCGGTCTGACTCCATCTTTCGTCAGCTCTTGTAATCTTGTGTTCGATTACCGTTATTTCCTCTTCTACCTTCTTGCTGATTGTTTCATTGTTTTCAGCTATCTTCTGGCTCAATTCTTCCTTTAATATTTCCATCTAATCGGTTCATATTCTCTTGGTTCGTCTCTTTCAATTCTTCTCTTAATTGTTGATTATTGCTTTCCATTTTCTGACTTGTTTCTTCCATCTTCTTGTTGGTCTCTTCCAGTTTTTGGCTTATCTGGGTTAATTCCTCCTTCGACTGTTTATTGTCAGTCGTTATTTCCTCCATTTTCTCCTCAATTTTCTGAATATTTTCTTCCATCTTCTCTTCTATCTTCTTACTGTTTGCTTCCATCTTCTCCTCCATCTTCTTACTGGTATCTCCAATTTTATTACCCAATTCTTCCTTCAATCGTTGGTTATCATTCTTCATTTCCTTATTATTTTCTTCCATCTTCTTACTATTTTCTTCCATTTTCTCCTCCATCTTCTTACTGTTATCTTCGATTTTCTTATTGGTATCCCCGATTTTATTACCCAATTCTTCCTTTGTCATTTTAAATTCTCTGAGTAACATCTCCATCATTCTATCCAATTTTGTATCTTCCTTTGTGGTGGATTTCTCCGGCTGTTCCTCCTGTGGTGCAGGCTTGTTTGGTTCTGCCGGCGGTAACATCGACTCCACATCTTCCACTGGGGTCGCCTCCTTATCCTCCATATCTATTTCCTGTTCGGCCTCCACAGCCCTTTTCTTTGATGTCGCCCTCCTGTGCATCTTGTTTCTTTTTCTGACCTGTTGACAGCTGCCGAGCTAAAATAGGAAACTGGACAATTGTCCTTATTTTATAACTCTATTAACTGCTATTTTAAGCCCCACGTTGGACACCAAATTTGTAGTAAATCTACAAATTATAAAATAAAATAAAGATATAAAGATATGAAATTGTGATGCTAATAAATGTTGTCTGAATATCGGTGTTGAACTCGCCGATGATACAGCTTCACTTTGGATTCACCAATTGGTAATTATTCCCAATTACAAAGAATAAATTAAATATAAATAATGTATGATAATAAAGTGTGATTTGTTGATAATAAAAAAATTTTGTAAGTTATAAAATTTCACTTATATATTTTTTTTGTTTAATTAATTAATTCAATTAAATAAATAAATAATTAATTAATTGTGTGTGCTTTAATTACTTCCAATTAAATAGGTATGAATTTGTGGTTTGAAACTATTTGTTTCTATTAATAATTTAATTGTGTAGTTAGATCTGTTAATTCTCTCTGCTGACTTTGCTCTTCTTCTTCCTCTCAAATATTTATTTTATCACTCTAAATTATTTTTTTTAGAAGAAAGAATAACTAGCATTCCCTATACAAATAAATACAAACTCTTATAACTGAATAATTATGTTCATTTATTGACATTTGAAATTATGCGCCATTCTGGCAGCGCATGAACCAGGCATTGGTTGATATTTGCTCAAGTCGGTAGCGAACAAAATTGACAAAATATATTTTTACAAGATTAATTAATTAGGATTCTTTTAACTGTCGAAATGGTCAGAGAGGGCAAGGAACAAGATACAATTCTTACAGCTATTTTTAAAATAAATTATTATGGCTGGAAAAACAATATTATTATGTAAATTGTCAATTATTAAAAGTAACATCGAATCATTCGTCGAATGACGTCACTGGCTTCAAGCAGGCTGTGTCCTGGGCTCGTTCGGAAATTAAGTATGGCCGCCGTAACCTCGATTTCTCTGCTATGCACTGCGGATGCTGGTTGATCTTCTCCCTCAGAAATAAATGAGTATTCCCTTCTCTGCGAAGTTGTAGTTGTCCTGGAATATAGTGTAGAGTGTTCTTCCTTCTTCTGCGATGTCGTTTCGTGATGGTTTACTGTTGAAGTGTTCGGTGTTCAAATGTGTTGTATTCGTGTTCTGCTAGTACGGTTTAATATTCCTTCAAAATGGCCGTTGATTTCTTGTGCTCGTGTTAGATAGTGTTATTGCTGTTGTTCTGAATTAGTTTGGTGTTAATTATTCTCTGTTGGTGGTATTTTTATTTAGTTAACCTCTGTTACACTTTTCGAGGCTACACTCACGGTTTTGCACTAAATTATACTTTTTCGGTCTTCTGTTAGTAATTTCTCAACTGTTCATATTAACGATTAACAATAGACTGGCGACTGAAAGTCGTCGTTTTGGGGTAATTTATGAAATGTCTTTTTCCTCTTCCCATTGTTTTTTTAAAAATACATGCCTCAGATTTGGTTCATCATCTAAATATACATAACAAGTTTTCCTATTTATTGCTGTAACTCAATTATTTATTAATTTTACAAAAATCTAACTATTCAGCAATATTCTTAAATTAATTTTACATAATTTGATATATAGCTGGGTCTGTTTTAAGTTCATATAAGCCTAAAATTTACAATTTTTGATATTTATGGTAGGCCTCATATTTTGTACAAATTTAGTATTTAAATGGTTTACAAGTGTTTTTCTGATAATATTTCCATGAAATAATATTAATCACTCCGTGATTATTATTTGTGGTTAATAATTTTGTTGTTATAACATTTCAATATTGATTAATTTACTTTTTAGTCTGAGTTGATTAATAGACTAAAGCATGTGCGGCGAGCCGGCTACCCAAAATCACTCTCAGCGGTGGATACTGTAGGAAACTGATGAGTCGGCCACCCACGAGTCTGAAATGTAATGCTTTGCGTTGTAGGCAATTGAATTACGTTAAGGCAAAATGTAGTGGTGATCCCACTAACTACTCAGTTAATATGGCGTCTGGTGTAGCACAGGTAAATATTTACCGTGTTTTTCTGATAATATTTCCATGAAATAATATTAATCACTCCGTGATTATTATTTGTGGTTAATAATTTTGTTGTTATAACATTTCAATATTGATTAATTTACTTTTTAGTCTGAGTTGATTACCCTTTTAGGCATAGTATTAGCTATTTCCAAAAGAAGTTCATTTTCTTCCTTTGTCATTCCATTCGTTATTATTTGTATCTGTACTGATTATATTTTCATATTTTTGTGTTGTATGGATTAAATTCTACTCCTTATATTATGTAGTTTGATTGAATTTATATAATTAAGGTTGACTCTCTGATAGATGGTTTTGGTTTACATTACTGGTCTGTTTTCCTAGAGTGGTGTATTAGCTAATCTACTTTGTATTTTTTACATAGTTTACAGTTTTAAATAAAATTATAACATTCCTATTTCCTACTTGCCTCTCTGCCTTGACAAACTTGAAAATTAGTTAACATTATTTTGAACACAACAGAACATCTTATTATCTACTATTTTTCATATATCACCTAATTTTAACAAAAACATCTTATTCCTATTATTTTTAACTGTATCATCAAATGATAACAAAATATCTTATCCTTATTATTACCTAGACATAATTTAATTAGAAAATAAAAAACTCCTATTACTAGTAATACTGTCAGTCATTAACTGTCTTTTGTATTTATGTTTCTTTTGAAAACAATTCAACTGTGATTAAAAAACATCTTGTATCTATTATCACCTTATATCTAAAATATTATCTAATTAACAATAAATAACAAACATCTTATTATTAGTTATACCCTCAGTTATGAACTGTCCTCTGGTATTTTTGTCCTTCTCACAATTTACTTAACTGTAATTAAAGAAAACATTTTATGGGTAATAGTATTTCTTATATCTAATTTAAAAAACTCTTATTACTGATAATGTTGTCAGTCCTTAGACAGTCTTTGATTCCAATGGTTTTACTAGTATTATTCTACACTCATGGTAGTCTTTTTATATTATTTACACTTCATTGAATATTTTTTCATCGATTTTTTAGCTATGTTTCTCACTAAACTCACTGTAGTTTCTTAGTTTTTGTTACCTCACTTCACTTAATTGGGTTCTACACTATGGTAGTCTCTTTTGGGTTGTTACATATAATACTTATATCTAGTTTACAATTCGGTTTTCATTGGATTGTATCTTGTAACTTGAGTTACTGGGTCTAAATATATTGGTTTTAATTTAGTTCAATGGCATGTATTCCTTTATTAACATTTTTGGAATAGCTCTTCTTATTTCTAGGCTCTTTTTAGGAATCTTGACATATTTGGTCCTTTCTTCCTTATTATATTAGTAAATTTCTTGTCTTGTGGTTTCTCTGCTTCTTGTCTCTATAAATTTCTCTTATTAAAATTGTTTTCACCTCTTTACCTCTTTTTTTTCTTTTCCTTTTTACTGCTTCCCCAATCTACTGGGTATACTGCTGGTTTATTGGGTTTTTATATATGGTAGGTTATTCGTATATTGACCAATAGTTTTCTTTGTTATTGTTCATTCTTATTAACATTTTATTGACTTAATGTACAGTTTCTTTAGTTTAATCTTTAACCAATTCATTATTCTCACTCACTATGGACCTTTTCTTCTTTATTTATGTTGCATTAAGTTAAAATTTTAATGTGATAATTTTGTTATGCTACATATGCTCTCCTGTAAAAGTGATTAGTTCAGATCATACTCTTAGTATGGATGAAATAATTACTCCTAATTCCTTTTATTTACTATATTTTCTTCATGATTTCACTTTATATACCTTCTTTTTCCACCGTTGCTTCCTCTCAGATGATGTGTATCTCCTTCATTAGTTTCCTTTTTTCATTAATAAGTAATCATCAATCTTGTGTATAACCTTATCATTTTATATCCTTTCTTATTTGGTGCTTCCTCACCAGTATGTTTACTCCCTAACATTCCCTAACATAATAAATTGGAACAGTTCAGAGTGGCACTTTTGGCTTCAATCCCTGCTGTCCAATACTTCAATTAATTGAGTCCAGAGGTATTATCATCTCTGCTCAAAATATAAGACTGATGGCATTTTCTACATCCAGTCATAAAAATAAATAATTAGTAAAAGTAGTCTCTTGTGAGTAAAATAAACATCCTTAGATTCTTCACTTCATAATATTTTATATCAATTAATACTTTTATACACTTGACTCTTCTTCTCTATTAAAGCTTATTCCATATTATGTGGTTTAGGTATGTGGTATAATATACATTTCATCTCGTTTACATAGTAATTAGCATTTATATAGATTTTTTCTACCATTTGGTATCCAATGAGTTATTTTATTGCTCATGGCATAACATTAATTAATTCTTTATCACTTTTCGCTACAACAGTGGTTATTACAACAATATTATCATTAATAGTACCAGGGTTTTTGGGTTCTGGTCTTAATATTTGGTCTCTACTTAGTTGGTCTTTCTTCATTGTTCCATCTTTATCAAATTAATTTCTTTGTGAGTTTGGTTAAGTTGTTTTGATTAAATTATATGATATTCTGGTTTCTTTTCTCTTTTTCATTTGAAATTCTGTATCATTTTTGTCTTAAATTGTCTCATTTACATAATTTATAATAGTGGTAATTGTTAGCATAGTCACTATTATCATACAAACTATAGTATGGTTTTTTATAGCTGTGATAGTTTATTGAGGGTTTTTTTTTTTTTTTTTTTTTTTTTAAACACTGGTTTTTATGAAGATTTGTTACATTCCTTCTTCTGACATTATTAACAACATTCATTAATATATTGTTCTGGTAACATTAAATTATCCAATTGTTTAACATTGGTTGTTCTCTTTGTTTACTGGAACCTGTTCTTTTTGTTTTGGGTCTCTGGAGAGTTTGATAGGGAGTTTTTACATTTGTACTCCATTTACCTTCAAATTCTTTTGTGTAAGAATTCACTCAAATTATGAGTGTGATTTGTTCTTACTCTTTTAGAATTTTGTATCTCTTTCTTACAAAATTTCTTTTTATATTTAAGAGTTATTTCTCATCATTCGTAAGAGTTGTACTTACTTTTTTTTAACTTTAGATATTTTTATTCAACTAAATTCTTTCTTATTCATAATAGTTTTTCAAATATTTTGGTGTAAGTTGTACTTCCTATTGTTTTGAATTTTGAAATTTTTTATTCATCAAAATTTTTTTTTTTCTTTCATTTTCATCATAATGGTTTTTCGAATAATCAGTTGGTGTAAGCTGTTCTTACTACTTTTTGAATTTTGAACTTTTTGTTCATCAAAATTCCTTTTTGTTTCATCATAGTTTTTCGAATAATCAGTGTAAGTTGTTCTTACTACTTTTTGAATTTGGACATTAACCAAATTCTTTTTTCATTCATAATAGTTTTTCGAATAATCAGTTGGTGTAAGCTGTTCTTACTATTTTTTGAATTTGGACATTTTTATCTCTCCTCTATATATTTTTTAATTGATAATTGATTATAAGTTTCTTTTACTTTATTTGAAATGATATCCTTTAATACATACGTATTGTTATTATTGTTTTTAATAATCAGGTATGGGCCGGTATACAGCAGTAACAACGTTTTGGTAATGCCTTCCAAAGTACTGGGTAATTCCCTGTTTTTTAGTAGTACCCTTTCTCCGACTTCATAGCTTATTATTTTCTTAATCGCCTTTTGATACTGGTTCTTGCACCTTTCCTGGTCTTCTGCCAATTTATTGTAAAACCTGATTCGATTGAACTTGTATTCTTGACTCATGGGGAATTCTATTATGTCTTGTATTTCTCTTGGAGGCAGTTTTTCATACATTGCTGTGTATGGTGTGGTACCTATAGCGGGGTGATATGCCAAATTAAGGAATTCTTCAGTAGCTAATAAATATTCTTGCCACTTCCTTTGTTGATTATGGCAATAAGTCCGTAATATTCTTCCGACTTCTCGCAGTACCCTCTCCGCTGGATTACTGCTGGGGTGGTAGACAGATGTCTTGTACGTCTTAATGCCCAACGTATTTAGAGTGTTTTTCCACCTCCTGCCCTTAAATTGCGTTCCATGGCCTGTGATTATGGATGCCGGGCTCCCTGTCTCTGGAATGTAATGATTTGTTATTACTCCTAGAGTCTTCAAAGTGGTGGCTCTGTTCACCGGGTACAGTTTTGTGAATTTTGTGAAGTGATCCATCATGATAATAATGTATTTGTATCGGTGGCGTCCGCCACTGCGGGGGAATGGACCACAGATGTCCAGAAAGACCTTTTCCAGTTTGGCTTGTGAGGTAATTGGTATCATCATACCCTCTTTTCTCTCATTGTTGGTTTTCACCAATTGACATATCAGACAGGTTTTGAGGTAGTTTCTCATCTTTCTATTTATATTTTTTATATGGCAATTCTCTTCTATAGCCTTGATCACCTTCATGGCTCCCATGTGACCATATCGTAGATGATAGTCCAGGATGATATCATTTTCGATTGTAGTATGGATCATGATCTTCCATATCTCTTCATCAAGGGATGTTTTGATGAATAATATTTCGTTATGTATACAATAAAACTGGTTATTGTGTCATCTTGGCTGGAGAGATGAAGTTTAATGTGGTTTAACTTCGGGTCGGACTGCTGGTGTTTGCTGATGTCCTGCACTATCTTTTCTAGATCGGATCTGTCCTTAATAATATTATAGATCTTCAAGATGCTCTCCTTTTCGCCTTCGAACGTCTGTTCTTCCAGATTTACTCTCAACAACACGTCGGCTACAACATTTTTACTCCCAGGAACATACTCCCACTGTATATCGTATTCCTGCAGGGCAAGTACCCATCTGGTCAATCTACCATGGCTTAACTTGCATCTTCTCAGAAATGATATAGATTTGTGATCTGTTCGAACGGTCACTGGATATCCGAGGACATACGTCCGAAACTTCCCACAGGCAAAGACTACACTTAGCAGTTCCTTTTCCGTCACGTTATAGTTCTTTTCACACTGGTTAAGGGTTCTGCTAGCAAAGCTCACTACTAGATGGTTTCCACTTTCGTCTTCTTGGTACAGTGTTGATCCCAAGCTAATGTTACTAGCGTCACAGTTTAGAAAGAAGGGTCGGTTAAAATCTGGATGGTTGAGCATCACTACTTCCAAGAACTTCTCCTTTATTGATTTGAAGGTTTCGTCTTGTTCTTGACCCCATCGCCATTTATTCTTGGACGATAACTGGTACTGAAACCGGGCCGTCAGTTCGGAATAATTATTTTGGAACTTCCTATAGTAGTTACACAGGCCTAAAAATGATTGTAGTTGCCTTCTGTTTTTTGGTATAGGGAATCGTTGTATGGCGTCTACTTTTTCTGTTGATGGTGTTATTCCTTGACTGTTTAACTGGAAACCCAAGAATTGCACTTCTTTAGCTATAAGCTTGGACTTGTCTAGTTTAAGGGTAACATTATTTTCAGCCAGCTTCTTCAAGACATGCTCCACATGGTAACAGTGTTCTTCCCAATTGGTTGATGTTATTAGGAGATCATCAACATAGACAGTCGTGAATTGGAGCGCTTCTGGTCCAAGTATATGATCCATACAGGCGACAAAAACAGCTACTGAGTTCACTAACCCGAAGGGCAACCTCTTAAACTGGTAGTTGCGCCCTACGAAGATGAACGCCATGTATTGCCGGCTTGCTGGGTGCAACTCCACCTGCCAATACCCGCACACGGTATCCCACGTAGTAATGAACTTCGTTCCGTGAAATCTCTTCAATATCTCATCAATTTCGCCAGGTGAGGTACGATCGTTAATAATCATTTTGTTTATCTCACGTGCGTCAAGGCAAAGCCTTACCTTCCCATTTTTCTTTTGTATAGCCACAATTGGGCTAGTGTATGGCGATTGACTGCTTTCGATAATATCTTTACTGATCATATTCTGGATCTCTGTGCTTACGGCTTCCTTCAAAGATTGTGCTATGGGATACGACTTTCGGTTAAATTCTACCGGTTCTCTGAATCGTATGGAACATTGGTAGTTCCGGATCTTTCCAGGTTCGTCCGAAAATACAGCTCGATATTTTTCATATATGTTGACTAATTGATTCAGCTGGTTTTCCTCTAATTGCTCGGTAGTATTGTGGCACTGGAAGTCACGTATCTCCTGAATCTTTTGTGGCCATAGGTCATCCTCCGAATTCTGATGTACTGGCTTGTTGTTTGTCGAGTAGTTTGACAAGTAATTCACCTTATTTTTGTGGTCGAGAAGTTGTCTGGAGTCTAGCATCTTGTTGTTAGTTAAATTGGCTACCCAGGTCGAACCTTCAGAAAAGAGTGATACCTTCCCTCGGCACAAATCGATAACTGCTGAGTTCCTGCGCAATATGTCACATCCTATCATGATGTTGAAAGGTAATCCGGCTGCAACAAGAAATATCATATCCACACTAATGCCCTGACTGTTGACACTTAGGGATACTTGTTTTCTTATGGTTTTGTTCTGTCGGCCGGTAGCTCCTACAAGTACAATATTATTAATAGGTAGTACCGGTAAGTTTTTATGACATTCCTGCTGTATCCGGTCCAACTCATTATGATTTATTATAGAGACATTTGCTCCAGTGTCTATCATTATGGGAACAGAAATACCCTCAATTTCTGCAATTATATATATTATTTCATTGTCATTATTATTAATGTTAATTTCGTTTTCTTCTAGCAAGTCCTTACTAGATATCTTTCAAATAGTTATTGTATATTATTGTAAAATTTTTTCTTTCTTCCTTCAAATTTATCTCTTGGTCAAACCCAGCAGATTGGAGCAGTAAAGGGTTATTGGAGTTTATTACTGCCTCCGTTCGTTTAAATGTTCCGCATCATTACGGATTAGGCCGTTGGAAGCATCAACTTGGAGTCCTGAAACTGCTTCGTTTGGTTCAGCACGATCGTCCTGTTGGGCTTCCGTTACAGGTAGTCTTCGTTGATTGTCCAGGCTGGAACTGCGTCTGGGCTTGTACTCTCTGTAACGATTACTTCCCTGACTTCCTTGAAAGGTCTCATACTCATAATATCGGCTCCTTCGTTGAGGCTGGTACCTCCTCTGTCCACTGCCTTCCGCTCTGATGTAGTTAATATGGGGTCGATATATCCTGTAATTATTGTTATTACCTCCATTCGGGTAATTCCTGTTATAATTACTATGATAATTGTTATTAGGGGGTTGGGGTTTCTCTGACCATTTGGAACATAATTACGGTTATTATTATAATAACCGTTGTTATTGGGTGGACAGTTATTATTATTATTGTTGTTGCCCTCATTATTACTAATTCGAGGAACATGATTATTATTATTATTGTTATTAAATCTAGGTACATTATTGTTATTACGGGGGTTATGATTGTATTCGGCATTATTCCGATTTGCGGAATTATAATTATTATTGTTGCCCACATTCTGCCGATTATTATTATTATTCGAATTATTGGTGTTACTTCTTGGTTCCGGCCTTTCATAACTCCTGCGACTTTGGCGGTAGTAATCCTCGTGCTCATACATTTCTAAGAGCTCGGTCATTGCTTGTACAGTCTTTATTTGACTGTTTCTTCTAGCTCTTATTATATCTTCCTCATAATGGTATGAGAGCTTGCTGACCAGGCATTCTTCCGGTACTCTGGGCTCTAGATGTTTGGCCACACACACCTTTCCCAAGAAGTACGCTGTTAGGGTCTGGTTTCCATACGGGTTGTATTTTCCATGACAGATCCCGTCTCTGGCGATATTTTGTGTCGATTCAGACCAATATTTGGCTTTGAATAGCCTTTTGAATTGCTGGTAGTCGGTCACTTCGTCTCTTATCGCCATCCACCAATTATCTGCTATCTCCTTGAACGATTCGTCAAGTACTTCTTTATTCTCCCTCCAGCGATTGCCTCTGTGTTTGGTGAAGTACTCTTCAATTCTGGCTAGGAACTCCATCGGTTTGTTTTTATAAAATCTGAAGTTAATTCCTTCGCGATTCTCGTTGTTAGGACAACTGGTAATGCTTGTCGGTCGACTATGGAACAGGTCTATATCTGTTTGATTCTGTCGCACCTGACTGTTGATACTGGTCACAGTAGCTTCAATGCCGTCACATTTTTCTGTGAATCGGTCCTGCACTCGCTCCCAGTCTTCACGTGTTTCTTTTAGTTTTCCCTCTAAGTCTTCCTATTCGTTTCTTCAATGTTGTTAACCTTAGTGTTTATTTCTGTCTTGATACTCTGTACTTCTCGTTCGGTCTGACTCCATCTTTCGTCAGCTCTTGTAATCTTGTGTTCGATTACCGTTATTTCCTCTTCTACCTTCTTGCTGATTGTTTCATTGTTTTCAGCTATCTTCTGGCTCAATTCTTCCTTTAATATTTCCATCTAATCGGTTCATATTCTCTTGGTTCGTCTCTTTCAATTCTTCTCTTAATTGTTGATTATTGCTTTCCATTTTCTGACTTGTTTCTTCCATCTTCTTGTTGGTCTCTTCCAGTTTTTGGCTTATCTGGGTTAATTCCTCCTTCGACTGTTTATTGTCAGTCGTTATTTCCTCCATTTTCTCCTCAATTTTCTGAATATTTTCTTCCATCTTCTCTTCTATCTTCTTACTGTTTGCTTCCATCTTCTCCTCCATCTTCTTACTGGTATCTCCAATTTTATTACCCAATTCTTCCTTCAATCGTTGGTTATCATTCTTCATTTCCTTATTATTTTCTTCCATCTTCTTACTATTTTCTTCCATTTTCTCCTCCATCTTCTTACTGTTATCTTCGATTTTCTTATTGGTATCCCCGATTTTATTACCCAATTCTTCCTTTGTCGTTTTAAATTCTCTGAGTAACATCTCCATCATTCTATCCAATTTTGTATCTTCCTTTGTGGTGGATTTCTCCGGCTGTTCCTCCTGTGGTGCAGGCTTGTTTGGTTCTGCCGGCGGTAACATCGACTCCACATCTTCCACTGGGGTCGCCTCCTTATCCTCCATATCTATTTCCTGTTCGGCCTCCACAGCCCTTTTCTTTGATGTCGCCCTCCTGTGCATCTTGTTTCTTTTTCTGACCTGTTGACAGCTGCCGAGCTAAAATAGGAAACTGGACAATTGTCCTTATTTTATAACTCTATTAACTGCTATTTTAAGCCCCACGTTGGACACCAAATTTGTAGTAAATCTACAAATTATAAAATAAAATAAAGATATAAAGATATGAAATTGTGATGCTAATAAATGTTGTCTGAATATCGGTGTTGAACTCGCCGATGATACAGCTCCACTTTGGATTCACCAATTGGTAATTATTCCCAATTATAAAGAATAAATTAAATATAAATAATGTATGATAATAAAGTGTGATTTGTTGATAATAAAAAATTTTTGTAAGTTATAAAATTTCACTTTTATATTTTTTTGTTTAATTAATTAATTCAATTAAATAAATAAATAATTAATTAATTGTGTGTGCTTTAATTACTTCCAATTAAATAGGTATGAATTTGTGGTTTGAAACTATTTGTTTCTATTAATAATTTAATTGTGTAGTTAGATCTGTTAATTCTCTCTGCTGACTTTGCTCTTCTTCTTCCTCTCAAATATTTATTTTATCACTCTAAATTATTTTTTTTAGAAGAAAGAATAACTAGCATTCCCTATACAAATAAATACAAACTCTTATAACTGAATAATTATGTTCATTTATTGACATTTGAAATTATGCGCCATTCTGGCTGCGCATGAACCAGGCATTGGTTGATATTTGCTCAAGTCGGTAGCGAACAAAATTGACAAAATATATTTTTACAAGATTAATTAATTAGGATTCTTTTAACTGTCGAAATGGTCAGAGAGGGCAAGGAACAAGATACAATTCTTACAGCTATTTTTAAAATAAATTATTATGGCTGGAAAAACAATATTATTATGTAAATTGTCAATTATTAAAAGTAACATCGAATCATTCGTCGAATGACGTCACTGGCTTCAAGCAGGCTGTGTCCTGGGCTCGTTCGGAAATTAAGTATGGCCGCCGTAACCTCGATTTCTCTGCTATGCACTGCGGATGCTGGTTGATCTTCTCCCTCAGAAATAAATGAGTATTCCCTTCTCTGCGAAGTTGTAGTTGTCCTGGAATATAGTGTAGAGTGTTCTTCCTTCTTCTGCGATGTCGTTTCGTGATGGTTTACTGTTGAAGTGTTCGGTGTTCAAATGTGTTGTATTCGTGTTCTGCTAGTACGGTTTAATATTCCTTCAAAATGGCCGTTGATTTCTTGTGCTCGTGTTAGATAGTGTTATTGCTGTTGTTCTGAATTAGTTTGGTGTTAATTATTCTCTGTTGGTGGTATTTTTATTTAGTTAACCTCTGTTACACTTTTCGAGGCTACACTCACGGTTTTGCACTAAATTATACTTTTTCGGTCTTCTGTTAGTAATTTCTCAACTGTTCATATTAACGATTAACAATAGACTGGCGACTGAAAGTCGTCGTTTTGGGGTAATTTATGAAATGTCTTTTTCCTCTTCCCATTGTTTTTTTAAAAATACATGCCTCAGATTTGGTTCATCATCTAAATATACATAACAAGTTTTCCTATTTATTGCTGTAACTCAATTATTTATTAATTTTACAAAAATCTAACTATTCAGCAATATTCTTAAATTAATTTTACATAATTTGATATATAGCTGGGTCTGTTTTAAGTTCATATAAGCCTAAAATTTACAATTTTTGATATTTATGGTAGGCCTCATATTTTGTACAAATTTAGTATTTAAATGGTTTACAAGTGTTTTTCTGATAATATTTCCATGAAATAATATTAATCACTCCGTGATTATTATTTGTGGTTAATAATTTTGTTGTTATAACATTTCAATATTGATTAATTTACTTTTTAGTCTGAGTTGATTACCCTTTTAGGCATAGTATTAGCTATTTCCAAAAGAAGTTCATTTTCTTCCTTTGTCATTCCATTCGTTATTATTTGTATCTGTACTGATTATATTTTCATATTTTTGTGTTGTATGGATTAAATTCTACTCCTTATATTATGTAGTTTGATTGAATTTATATAATTAAGGTTGACTCTCTGATAGATGGTTTTGGTTTACATTACTGGTCTGTTTTCCTAGAGTGGTGTATTAGCTAATCTGCTTTGTATTTTTTACATAGTTTACAGTTTTAAATAAAATTATAACATTCCTATTTCCTACTTGCCTCTCTGCCTTGACAAACTTGAAAATTAGTTAACATTATTTTGAACACAACAGAACATCTTATTATCTACTATTTTTCATATATCACCTAATTTTAACAAAAACATCTTATTCCTATTATTTTTAACTGTATCATCAAATGATAACAAAATATCTTATCCTTATTATTACCTAGACATAATTTAATTAGAAAATAAAAAACTCCTATTACTAGTAATACTGTCAGTCATTAACTGTCTTTTGTATTTATGTTTCTTTTGAAAACAATTCAACTGTGATTAAAAAACATCTTGTATCTATTATCACCTTATATCTAAAATATTATCTAATTAACAATAAATAACAAACATCTTATTATTAGTTATACCCTCAGTTATGAACTGTCCTCTGGTATTTTTGTCCTTCTCACAATTTACTTAACTGTAATTAAAGAAAACATTTTATGGGTAATAGTATTTCTTATATCTAATTTAAAAAACTCTTATTACTGATAATGTTGTCAGTCCTTAGACAGTCTTTGATTCCAATGGTTTTACTAGTATTATTCTACACTCATGGTAGTCTTTTTATATTATTTACACTTCATTGAATATTTTTTCATCGATTTTTTAGCTATGTTTCTCACTAAACTCACTGTAGTTTCTTAGTTTTTGTTACCTCACTTCACTTAATTGGGTTCTACACTATGGTAGTCTTTTCAGTGGGTTCTACACTATGGTAGTCTCTTTTGGGTTGTTACATATAATACTTATATCTAGTTTACAATTCGGTTTTCATTGGATTGTATCTTGTAACTTGAGTTACTGGGTCTAAATATATTGGTTTTAATTTAGTTCAATGGCATGTATTCCTTTATTAACATTTTTGGAATAGCTCTTCTTATTTCTAGGCTCTTTTTAGGAATCTTGACATATTTGGTCCTTTCTTCCTTATTATATTAGTAAATTTCTTGTCTTGTGGTTTCTCTGCTTCTTGTCTCTATAAATTTCTCTTATTAAAATTGTTTTCACCTCTTTACCTCTTTTTTCTTTTCCTTTTTACTGCTTCCCCAATCTACTGGGTATACTGCTGGTTTATTGGGTTTTTATATATGGTAGGTTATTCGTATATTGACCAATAGTTTTCTTTGTTATTGTTCATTCTTATTAACATTTTATTGACTTAATGTACAGTTTCTTTAGTTTAATCTTTAACCAATTCATTATTCTCACTCACTATGGACCTTTTCTTCTTTATTTATGTTGCATTAAGTTAAAATTTTAATGTGATAATTTTGTTATGCTACATATGCTCTCCTGTAAAAGTGATTAGTTCAGATCATACTCTTAGTATGGATGAAATAATTACTCCTAATTCCTTTTATTTACTATATTTTCTTCATGATTTCACTTTATATACCTTCTTTTTCCACCGTTGCTTCCTCTCAGATGATGTGTATCTCCTTCATTAGTTTCCTTTTTTCATTAATAAGTAATCATCAATCTTGTGTATAACCTTATCATTTTATATCCTTTCTTATTTGGTGCTTCCTCACCAGTATGTTTACTCCCTAACATTCCCTAACATAATAAATTGGAACAGTTCAGAGTGGCACTTTTGGCTTCAATCCCTGCTGTCCAATACTTCAATTAATTGAGTCCAGAGGTATTATCATCTCTGCTCAAAATATAAGACTGATGGCATTTTCTACATCCAGTCATAAAAATAAATAATTAGTAAAAGTAGTCTCTTGTGAGTAAAATAAACATCCTTAGATTCTTCACTTCATAATATTTTATATCAATTAATACTTTTATACACTTGACTCTTCTTCTCTATTAAAGCTTATTCCATATTATGTGGTTTAGGTATGTGGTATAATATACATTTCATCTCGTTTACATAGTAATTAGCATTTATATAGATTTTTTCTACCATTTGGTATCCAATGAGTTATTTTATTGCTCATGGCATAACATTAATTAATTCTTTATCACTTTTCGCTACAACAGTGGTTATTACAACAATATTATCATTAATAGTACCAGGGTTTTTGGGTTCTGGTCTTAATATTTGGTCTCTACTTAGTTGGTCTTTCTTCATTGTTCCATCTTTATCAAATTAATTTCTTTGTGAGTTTGGTTAAGTTGTTTTGATTAAATTATATGATATTCTGGTTTCTTTTCTCTTTTTCATTTGAAATTCTGTATCATTTTTGTCTTAAATTGTCTCATTTACATAATTTATAATAGTGGTCATTGTTAGCATAGTCACTATTATCATACAAACTATAGTATGGTTTTTTATAGCTGTGATAGTTTATTGAGGTTTTTTTTTTTTTTTTTTTTTTTTAAACACTGGTTTTTATGAAGATTTGTTACATTCCTTCTTCTGACATTATTAACAACATTCATTAATATATTGTTCTGGTAACATTAAATTATCCAATTGTTTAACATTGGTTGTTCTCTTTGTTTACTGGAACCTGTTCTTTTTGTTTTGGGTCTCTGGAGAGTCTGATAGGGAGTTTTTACATTTGTACTCCATTTACCTTCAAATTCTTTTGTGTAAGAATTCACTCAAATTATGAGTGTGATTTGTTCTTACTCTTTTAGAATTTTGTATCTCTTTCTTACAAAATTTCTTTTTATATTTAAGAGTTATTTCTCATCATTCGTAAGAGTTGTACTTACTTTTTTTTAACTTTAGATATTTTTATTCAACTAAATTCTTTCTTATTCATAATAGTTTTTCAAATATTTTGGTGTAAGTTGTACTTCCTATTGTTTTGAATTTTGAAATTTTTTATTCATCAAAATTTTTTTTTTTCTTTCATTTTCATCATAATGGTTTTTCGAATAATCAGTTGGTGTAAGCTGTTCTTATTACTTTTTGAATTTTGAACTTTTTGTTCATCAAAATTCCTTTTTGTTTCATCATAGTTTTACGAATAATCAGTGTAAGTTGTTCTTACTACTTTTTGAATTTGGACATTAACCAAATTCTTTTTTCATTCATAATAGTTTTTCGAATAATCAGTTGGTGTAAGCTGTTCTTACTATTTTTTGAATTTGGACATTTTTGTTCATCAAAATTCCTTTTTGTTTCATCATAGTTTTTCGAATAATCAGTGTAAGTTGTACTTACTATTTTTTGAATTTTGACATTAACCAAATTCTTTTTTCATTCATAATAGTTTTTCGAATAATCAGTTGGTGTAAGCTGTTCTTACTATTTTTTGAATTTGGACATTTTTATCTCTCCTCTATATATTTTTTAATTGATAATTGATTATAAGTTTCTTTTACTTTATTTGAAATGATATCCTTTAATACATACGTATTGTTATTATTGTTTTTAATAATCAGGTATGGGCCGGTATACAGCAGTAACAACGTTTTGGTAATGCCTTCCAAAGTACTGGGTAATTCCCTGTTTTTTAGTAGTACCCTTTCTCCGACTTCATAGCTTATTATTTTCTTAATCGCCTTTTGATACTGGTTCTTGCACCTTTCCTGGTCTTCTGCCAATTTATTGTAAAACCTGATTCGATTGAACTTGTATTCTTGACTCATGGGGAATTCTATTATGTCTTGTATTTCTCTTGGAGGCAGTTTTTCATACATTGCTGTGTATGGTGTGGTACCTATAGCGGGGTGATATGCCAAATTAAGGAATTCTTCAGTAGCTAATAAATATTCTTGCCACTTCCTTTGTTGATTATGGCAATAAGTCCGTAATATTCTTCCGACTTCTCGCAGTACCCTCTCCGCTGGATTACTGCTGGGGTGGTAGACAGATGTCTTGTACGTCTTAATGCCCAACGTATTTAGAGTGTTTTTCCACCTCCTGCCCTTAAATTGCGTTCCATGGTCTGTGATTATGGATGCCGGGCTCCCTATCTCTGGAATGTAATGATTTGTTATTACTCCTAGAGTCTTCAAAGTGGTGGCTCTGTTCACCGGGTACAGTTTTGTGAATTTTGTGAAGTGATCCATCATGATAATAATGTATTTGTATCGGTGGCGTCCGCCACTGCGGGGGAATGGACCACAGATGTCCAGAAAGACCTTTTCCAGTTTGGCTTGTGAGGTAATTGGTATCATCATACCCTCTTTTCTCTCATTGTTGGTTTTCACCAATTGACATATCAGACAGGTTTTGAGGTAGTTTCTCGTCTTTCTATTTATATTTTTTATATGGCAATTCTCTTCTATAGCCTTGATCACCTTCATGGCTCCCATGTGACCATATCGTAGATGATAGTCCAGGATGATATCATTTTTGATTGTAGTATGGATCATGATCTTCCATATCTCTTCATCAAGGGATGTTTTGATGAATAATATTTCGTTATGTATACAATAAAACTGGTTATTGTGTCATCTTGGCTGGAGAGATGAAGTTTAATGTGGTTTAACTTCGGGTCGGACTGCTGGTGTTTGCTGATGTCCTGCACTATCTTTTCTAGATCGGATCTGTCCTTAATAATATTATAGATCTTCAAGATGCTCTCCTTTTCACCTTCGAACGTCTGTTCTTCCAGATTTACTCTCAACAACACGTCGGCTACAACATTTTTACTCCCAGGAACATACTCCCACTGTATATCGTATTCCTGCAGGGCAAGTACCCATCTGGTCAATCTACCATGGCTTAACTTGCATCTTCTCAGAAATGATATAGATTTGTGATCTGTTCGAACGGTCACTGGATATCCGAGGATATACGTCCGAAACTTCCCACAGGCAAAGACTACACTTAGCAGTTCCTTTTCCGTCACGTTATAGTTCTTTTCACACTGGTTAAGGGTTCTGCTAGCAAAGCTCACTACTAGATGGTTTCCACTTTCGTCTTCTTGGTACAGTGTTGATCCCAAGCTAATGTTACTAGCGTCACAGTTTAGAAAGAAGGGTCGGTTAAAATCTGGATGGTTGAGCATCACTACTTCCAAGAACTTCTCCTTTATTGATTTGAAGGTTTCGTCTTGTTCTTGACCCCATCGCCATTTATTCTCGGACGATAACTGGTACTGAAACCGGGCCGTCAGTTCGGAATAATTATTTTGGAACTTCCTATAGTAGTTACACAGGCCTAAAAATGATTGTAGTTGCCTTCTGTTTTTTGGTATAGGGAATCATTGTATGGCGTCTACTTTTTCTGTTGATGGTGTTATTCCTTGACTGTTTAACTGGAAACCCAAGAATTGCACTTCTTTAGCTATAAGCTTGGACTTGTCTAGTTTAAGGGTAACATTATTTTCAGCCAGCTTCTTCAAGACATGCTCCACACGGTAACAGTGTTCTTCCCAATTGGTTGATGTTATTAGGAGATCATCAACATAGACAGTCGTGAATTGGAGCGCTTCTGGTCCAAGTATATGATCCATACAGGCGACAAAAACAGCTACTGAGTTCACTAACCCGAAGGGCAACCTCTTTAACTGGTAGTTGCGCCCTACGAAGATGAACGCCATGTATTGCCGGCTTGCTGGGTGCAACTCCACCTGCCAATACCCGCACACGGTATCCCACGTAGTAATGAACTTCGTTCCGTGAAATCTCTTCAATATCTCATCAATTTCGCCAGGTGAGGTACGATCGTTAATAATCATTTTGTTTATCTCACGTGCGTCAAGGCAAAGCCTTACCTTCCCATTTTTCTTTTGTATAGCCACAATTGGGCTAGTGTATGGCGATTGACTGCTTTCGATAATATCTTTACTGATCATATTCTGGATCTCTGTGCTTACGGCTTCCTTCAAAGATTGTGCTATGGGATACGACTTTCGGTTAAATTCTACCGGTTCTCTGAATCGTATGGAACATTGGTAGTTCCGGATCTTTCCAGGTTCGTCCGAAAATACAGCTCGATATTTTTCATATATGTTGACTAATTGATTCAGCTGGTTTTCCTCTAATTGCTCGGTAGTATTGTGGCACTGGAAGTCACGTATCTCCTGAATCTTTTGTGGCCATAGGTCATCCTCCGAATTCTGATGTACTGGCTTGTTGTTTGTCGAGTAGTTTGACAAGTAATTCACCTTATTTTTGTGGTCGAGAAGTTGTCTGGAGTCTAGCATCTTGTTGTTAGTTAAATTGGCTACCCAGGTCGAACCTTCAGAAAAGAGTGATACCTTCCCTCGGCACAAATCGATAACTGCTGAGTTCCTGCGCAATATGTCACATCCTATCATGATGTTGAAAGGTAATCCGGCTGCAACAAGAAATATCATATCCACACTAATGCCCTGACTGTTGACACTTAGGGATACTTGTTTTCTTATGGTTTTGTTCTGTCGGCCGGTAGCTCCTACAAGTACAATATTATTAATAGGTAGTACCGGTAAGTTTTTATGACATTCCTGCTGTATCCGGTCCAACTCATTATGATTTATTATAGAGACATTTGCTCCAGTGTCTATCATTATGGGAACAGAAATACCCTCAATTTCTGCAATTATATATATTATTTCATTGTCATTATTATTAATGTTAATTTTGTTTTCTTCTAGCAAGTCCTTACTAGATATCTTTCAAATAGTTATTGTATATTATTGTAAAATTTTTTCTTTCTTCCTTCAAATTTATCTCTTGGTCAAACCCAGCAGATTGGAGCAGTAAAGGGTTATTGGAGTTTATTACTGCCTCCGTTCGTTTAAATGTTCCGCATCATTACGGATTAGGCCGTTGGAAGCATCAACTTGGAGTCCTGAAACTGCTTCGTTTGGTTCAGCACGATCGTCCTGTTGGGCTTCCGTTACAGGTAGTCTTCGTTGATTGTCCAGGCTGGAACTGCGTCTGGGCTTGTACTCTCTGTAACGATTACTTCCCTGACTTCCTTGAAAGGTCTCATACTCATAATATCGGCTCCTTCGTTGAGGCTGGTACCTCCTCTGTCCACTGCCTTCCGCTCTGATGTAGTTAATATGGGGTCGATATATCCTGTAATTATTGTTATTACCTCCATTCGGGTAATTCCTGTTATAATTACTATGATAATTGTTATTAGGGGGTTGGGGTTTCTCTGACCATTTGGAACATAATTACGGTTATTATTATAATAACCGTTGTTATTGGGTGGACAGTTATAATTATTATTATTATTGTTGTTGCCCTCATTATTACTAATTCGAGGAACATGATTATTATTATTATTGTTATTAAATCTAGGTACATTATTGTTATTACGGGGGTTATGATTGTATTCGGCATTATTCCGATTTGCGGAATTATAATTATTATTGTTGCCCACATTCTGCCGATTATTATTATTATTCGAATTATTGGTGTTACTTCTTGGTTCCGGCCTTTCATAACTCCTGCGACTTTGGCGGTAGTAATCCTCGTGCTCATACATTTCTAAGAGCTCGGTCATTGCTTGTACAGTCTTTATTTGACTGTTTCTTCTAGCTCTTATTATATCTTCCTCATAATGGTATGAGAGCTTGCTGACCAGGCATTCTTCCGGTACTCTGGGCTCTAGATGTTTGGCCACACACACCTTTCCCAAGAAGTACGCTGTTAGGGTCTGGTTTCCATACGGGTTGTATTTTCCATGACAGATCCCGTCTCTGGCGATATTTTGTGTCGATTCAGACCAATATTTGGCTTTGAATAGCCTTTTGAATTGCTGGTAGTCGGTCACTTCGTCTCTTATCGCCATCCACCAATTATCTGCTATCTCCTTGAACGATTCGTCAAGTACTTCTTTATTCTCCCTCCAGCGATTGCCTCTGTGTTTGGTGAAGTACTCTTCAATTCTGGCTAGGAACTCCATCGGTTTGTTTTTATAAAATCTGAAGTTAATTCCTTCGCGATTCTCGTTGTTAGGACAACTGGTAATGCTTGTCGGTCGACTATGCAACAGGTCTATATCTGTTTGATTCTGTCGCACCTGACTGTTGATACTGGTCACAGTAGCTTCAATGCCGTCACATTTTTCTGTGAATCGGTCCTGCACTCGCTCCCAGTCTTCACGTGTTTCTTTTAGTTTTCCCTCTAAGTCTTCCTATTCGTTTCTTCAATGTTGTTAACCTTAGTGTTTATTTCTGTCTTGATACTCTGTACTTCTCGTTCGGTCTGACTCCATCTTTCGTCAGCTCTTGTAATCTTGTGTTCGATTACCGTTATTTCCTCTTCTACCTTCTTGCTGATTGTTTCATTGTTTTCAGCTATCTTCTGGCTCAATTCTTCCTTTAATATTTCCATCTAATCGGTTCATATTCTCTTGGTTCGTCTCTTTCAATTCTTCTCTTAATTGTTGATTATTGCTTTCCATTTTCTGACTTGTTTCTTCCATCTTCTTGTTGGTCTCTTCCAGTTTTTGGCTTATCTGGGTTAATTCCTCCTTCGACTGTTTATTGTCAGTCGTTATTTCCTCCATTTTCTCCTCAATTTTCTGAATATTTTCTTCCATCTTCTCTTCTATCTTCTTACTGTTTGCTTCCATCTTCTCCTCCATCTTCTTACTGGTATCTCCAATTTTATTACCCAATTCTTCCTTCAATCGTTGGTTATCATTCTTCATTTCCTTATTATTTTCTTCCATCTTCTTACTATTTTCTTCCATTTTCTCCTCCATCTTCTTACTGTTATCTTCGATTTTCTTATTGGTATCCCCGATTTTATTACCCAATTCTTCCTTTGTCATTTTAAATTCTCTGAGTAACATCTCCATCATTCTATCCAATTTTGTATCTTCCTTTGTGGTGGATTTCTCCGGCTGTTCCTCCTGTGGTGCAGGCTTGTTTGGTTCTGCCGGCGGTAACATCGACTCCACATCTTCCACTGGGGTCGCCTCCTTATCCTCCATATCTATTTCCTGTTCGGCCTCCACAGCCCTTTTCTTTGATGTCGCCCTCCTGTGCATCTTGTTTCTTTTTCTGACCTGTTGACAGCTGCCGAGCTAAAATAGGAAACTGGACAATTGTCCTTATTTTATAACTCTATTAACTGCTATTTTAAGCCCCACGTTGGACACCAAATTTGTAGTAAATCTACAAATTATAAAATAAAATAAAGATATGAAATTGTGATGCTAATAAATGTTGTCTGAATATCGGTGTTGAACTCGCCGATGATACAGCTCCACTTTGGATTCACCAATTGGTAATTATTCCCAATTACAAAGAATAAATTAAATATAAATAATGTATGATAATTAAGTGTAATTTGTTGATAATAAAAAATTTTTGTAAGTTATAAAATTTTACTTATATTTTTTTTGTTTAATTAATTAATTCAATTAAATAAATAAATAATTAATTAATTGTGTGTGCTTTAATTGCTTCCAATTAAATAGGTATGAATTTGTGGTTTGAAACTATTTGTTTCTATTAATAATTTAATTGTGTAGTTAGATCTGTTAATTGTCTCTGCTGACTTTGCTCTTCTTCTTCCTCTCAAATATTTATTTTATCACTCTAAATTATTTTTTTTAGAAGAAAGAATAACTAGCATTCCCTATACAAATAAATACAAACTCTTATAACTGAATAATTATGTTCATTTATTGACATTTGAAATTATGCGCCATTCTGGCTGCGCATGAACCAGGCGTTGGTTGATATTTGCTCAAGTCGGTAGCGAACAAAATTGACAAAATATATTTTTACAAGATTAATTAATTAGGATTCTTTTAACTGTCGAAATGGTCAGAGAGGGCAAGGAACAAGATACAATTCTTACAGCTATTTTTAAAATAAATTATTATGGCTGGAAAAACAATATTATTATGTAAATTGTCAATTATTAAAAGTAACATCGAACCATTCGTTGAATGACGTCACTGGATTCAAGCAGGCTGTGTCCTGGGCTCGTTCGGAAATTAAGTATGGCCGCCGTAACCTCGATTTCTCTGCTATGCACTGCGGATGCTGGTTGATCTTCTCCCTCAGAAATAAATGAGTATTCCCTTCTCTGCGAAGTTGTAGTTGTCCTGGAATATAGTGTAGAGTGTTCTTCCTTCTTCTGCGATGTCGTTTCGTGATGGTTTACTGTTGAAGTGTTCGGTGTTCAAATGTGTTGTATTCGTGTTCTGCTAGTACGGTTTAATATTCCTTCAAAATGGCCGTTGATTTCTTGTGCTCGTGTTAGATAGTGTTATTGCTGTTGTTCTGAATTAGTTTGGTGTTAATTATTCTCTGTTGGTGGTATTTTTATTTAGTTAACCTCTGTTACACTTTTCGAGGCTACACTCACGGTTTTGCACTAAATTATACTTTTTCGGTCTTCTGTTAGTAATTTCTCAACTGTTCATATTAACGATTAACAATAGACTGGCGACTGAAAGTCGTCGTTTTGGGGTAATTTATGAAATGTCTTTTTCCTCTTCCCATTGTTTTTTTAAAAATACATGCCTCAGATTTGGTTCATCATCTAAATATACATAAGTTTTCCTATTTATTGCTGTAACTCAATTATTTATTAATTTTACAAAAATCTAACTATTCAGCAATATTCTTAAATTAATTTTACATAATTTGATATATAGCTGGGTCTGTTTTAAGTTCATATAAGCCTAAAATTTACAATTTTTGATATTTATGGTAGGCCTCATATTTTGTACAAATTTAGTATTTAAATGGTTTACAAGTGTTTTTCTGATAATATTTCCATGAAATAATATTAATCACTCCGTGATTATTATTTGTGGTTAATAATTTTGTTGTTATAACATTTCAATATTGATTAATTTACTTTTTAGTCTGAGTTGATTACCCTTTTAGGCATAGTATTAGCTATTTCCAAAAGAAGTTCATTTTCTTCCTTTGTCATTCCATTCGTTATTATTTGTATCTGTACTGATTATATTTTCATATTTTTGTGTTGTATGGATTAAATTCTACTCCTTATATTATGTAGTTTGATTGAATTTATATAATTAAGGTTGACTCTCTGATAGATGGTTTTGGTTTACATTACTGGTCTGTTTTCCTAGAGTGGTGTATTAGCTAATCTGCTTTGTATTTTTTACATAGTTTACAGTTTTAAATAAAATTATAACATTCCTATTTCCTACTTGCCTCTCTGCCTTGACAAACTTGAAAATTAGTTAACATTATTTTGAACACAACAGAACATCTTATTATCTACTATTTTTCATATATCACCTAATTTTAACAAAAACATCTTATTCCTATTATTTTTAACTGTATCATCAAATGATAACAAAATATCTTATCCTTATTATTACCTAGACATAATTTAATTAGAAAATAAAAAACTCCTATTACTAGTAATACTGTCAGTCATTAACTGTCTTTTGTATTTATGTTTCTTTTGAAAACAATTCAACTGTGATTAAAAAACATCTTGTATCTATTATCACCTTATATCTAAAATATTATCTAATTAACAATAAATAACAAACATCTTATTATTAGTTATACCCTCAGTTATGAACTGTCCTCTGGTATTTTTGTCCTTCTCACAATTTACTTAACTGTAATTAAAGAAAACATTTTATGGGTAATAGTATTTCTTATATCTAATTTAAAAAACTCTTATTACTGATAATGTTGTCAGTCCTTAGACAGTCTTTGATTCCAATGGTTTTACTAGTATTATTCTACACTCATGGTAGTCTTTTTATATTATTTACACTTCATTGAATATTTTTTCATCGATTTTTTAGCTATGTTTCTCACTAAACTCACTGTAGTTTCTTAGTTTTTGTTACCTCACTTCACTTAATTGGGTTCTACACTATGGTAGTCTTTTCAGTGGGTTCTACACTATGGTAGTCTCTTTTGGGTTGTTACATATAATACTTATATCTAGTTTACAATTCGGTTTTCATTGGATTGTATCTTGTAACTTGAGTTACTGGGTCTAAATATATTGGTTTTAATTTAGTTCAATGGCATGTATTCCTTTATTAACATTTTTGGAATAGCTCTTCTTATTTCTAGGCTCTTTTTAGGAATCTTGACATATTTGGTCCTTTCTTCCTTATTATATTAGTAAATTTCTTGTCTTGTGGTTTCTCTGCTTCTTGTCTCTATAAATTTCTCTTATTAAAATTGTTTTCACCTCTTTACCTCTTTTTTCTTTTCCTTTTTACTGCTTCCCCAATCTACTGGGTATACTGCTGGTTTATTGGGTTTTTATATATGGTAGGTTATTCGTATATTGACCAATAGTTTTCTTTGTTATTGTTCATTCTTATTAACATTTTATTGACTTAATGTACAGTTTCTTTAGTTTAATCTTTAACCAATTCATTATTCTCACTCACTATGGACCTTTTCTTCTTTATTTATGTTGCATTAAGTTAAAATTTTAATGTGATAATTTTGTTATGCTACATATGCTCTCCTGTAAAAGTGATTAGTTCAGATCATACTCTTAGTATGGATGAAATAATTACTCCTAATTCCTTTTATTTACTATATTTTCTTCATGATTTCACTTTATATACCTTCTTTTTCCACCGTTGCTTCCTCTCAGATGATGTGTATCTCCTTCATTAGTTTCCTTTTTTCATTAATAAGTAATCATCAATCTTGTGTATAACCTTATCATTTTATATCCTTTCTTATTTGGTGCTTCCTCACCAGTATGTTTACTCCCTAACATTCCCTAACATAATAAATTGGAACAGTTCAGAGTGGCACTTTTGGCTTCAATCCCTGCTGTCCAATACTTCAATTAATTGAGTCCAGAGGTATTATCATCTCTGCTCAAAATATAAGACTGATGGCATTTTCTACATCCAGTCATAAAAATAAATAATTAGTAAAAGTAGTCTCTTGTGAGTAAAATAAACATCCTTAGATTCTTCACTTCATAATATTTTATATCAATTAATACTTTTATACACTTGACTCTTCTTCTCTATTAAAGCTTATTCCATATTATGTGGTTTAGGTATGTGGTATAATATACATTTCATCTCGTTTACATAGTAATTAGCATTTATATAGATTTTTTCTACCATTTGGTATCCAATGAGTTATTTTATTGCTCATGGCATAACATTAATTAATTCTTTATCACTTTTCGCTACAACAGTGGTTATTACAACAATATTATCATTAATAGTACCAGGGTTTTTGGGTTCTGGTCTTAATATTTGGTCTCTACTTAGTTGGTCTTTCTTCATTGTTCCATCTTTATCAAATTAATTTCTTTGTGAGTTTGGTTAAGTTGTTTTGATTAAATTATATGATATTCTGGTTTCTTTTCTCTTTTTCATTTGAAATTCTGTATCATTTTTGTCTTAAATTGTCTCATTTACATAATTTATAATAGTGGTCATTGTTAGCATAGTCACTATTATCATACAAACTATAGTATGGTTTTTTATAGCTGTGATAGTTTATTGAGGTTTTTTTTTTTTTTTTTTTTTTTTAAACACTGGTTTTTATGAAGATTTGTTACATTCCTTCTTCTGACATTATTAACAACATTCATTAATATATTGTTCTGGTAACATTAAATTATCCAATTGTTTAACATTGGTTGTTCTCTTTGTTTACTGGAACCTGTTCTTTTTGTTTTGGGTCTCTGGAGAGTCTGATAGGGAGTTTTTACATTTGTACTCCATTTACCTTCAAATTCTTTTGTGTAAGAATTCACTCAAATTATGAGTGTGATTTGTTCTTACTCTTTTAGAATTTTGTATCTCTTTCTTACAAAATTTCTTTTTATATTTAAGAGTTATTTCTCATCATTCGTAAGAGTTGTACTTACTTTTTTTTAACTTTAGATATTTTTATTCAACTAAATTCTTTCTTATTCATAATAGTTTTTCAAATATTTTGGTGTAAGTTGTACTTCCTATTGTTTTGAATTTTGAAATTTTTTATTCATCAAAATTTTTTTTTTTCTTTCATTTTCATCATAATGGTTTTTCGAATAATCAGTTGGTGTAAGCTGTTCTTACTACTTTTTGAATTTTGAACTTTTTGTTCATCAAAATTCCTTTTTGTTTCATCATAGTTTTTCGAATAATCAGTGTAAGTTGTTCTTACTACTTTTTGAATTTGGACATTAACCAAATTCTTTTTTCATTCATAATAGTTTTTCGAATAATCAGTTGGTGTAAGCTGTTCTTACTATTTTTTGAATTTGGACATTTTTGTTCATCAAAATTCCTTTTTGTTTCATCATAGTTTTTCGAATAATCAGTGTAAGTTGTACTTACTATTTTTTGAATTTTGACATTAACCAAATTCTTTTTTCATTCATAATAGTTTTTCGAATAATCAGTTGGTGTAAGCTGTTCTTACTATTTTTTGAATTTGGACATTTTTATCTCTCCTCTATATATTTTTTAATTGATAATTGATTATAAGTTTCTTTTACTTTATTTGAAATGATATCCTTTAATACATACGTATTGTTATTATTGTTTTTAATAATCAGGTATGGGCCGGTATACAGCAGTAACAACGTTTTGGTAATGCCTTCCAAAGTACTGGGTAATTCCCTGTTTTTTAGTAGTACCCTTTCTCCGACTTCATAGCTTATTATTTTCTTAATCGCCTTTTGATACTGGTTCTTGCACCTTTCCTGGTCTTCTGCCAATTTATTGTAAAACCTGATTCGATTGAACTTGTATTCTTGACTCATGGGGAATTCTATTATGTCTTGTATTTCTCTTGGAGGCAGTTTTTCATACATTGCTGTGTATGGTGTGGTACCTATAGCGGGGTGATATGCCAAATTAAGGAATTCTTCAGTAGCTAATAAATATTCTTGCCACTTCCTTTGTTGATTATGGCAATAAGTCCGTAATATTCTTCCGACTTCTCGCAGTACCCTCTCCGCTGGATTACTGCTGGGGTGGTAGACAGATGTCTTGTACGTCTTAATGCCCAACGTATTTAGAGTGTTTTTCCACCTCCTGCCCTTAAATTGCGTTCCATGGTCTGTGATTATGGATGCCGGGCTCCCTATCTCTGGAATGTAATGATTTGTTATTACTCCTAGAGTCTTCAAAGTGGTGGCTCTGTTCACCGGGTACAGTTTTGTGAATTTTGTGAAGTGATCCATCATGATAATAATGTATTTGTATCGGTGGCGTCCGCCACTGCGGGGGAATGGACCACAGATGTCCAGAAAGACCTTTTCCAGTTTGGCTTGTGAGGTAATTGGTATCATCATACCCTCTTTTCTCTCATTGTTGGTTTTCACCAATTGACATATCAGACAGGTTTTGAGGTAGTTTCTCATCTTTCTATTTATATTTTTTATATGGCAATTCTCTTCTATAGCCTTGATCACCTTCATGGCTCCCATGTGACCATATCGTAGATGATAGTCCAGGATGATATCATTTTCGATTGTAGTATGGATCATGATCTTCCATATCTCTTCATCAAGGGATGTTTTGATGAATAATATTTCGTTATGTATACAATAAAACTGGTTATTGTGTCATCTTGGCTGGAGAGATGAAGTTTAATGTGGTTTAACTTCGGGTCGGACTGCTGGTGTTTGCTGATGTCCTGCACTATCTTTTCTAGATCGGATCTGTCCTTAATAATATTATAGATCTTCAAGATGCTCTCCTTTTCGCCTTCGAACGTCTGTTCTTCCAGATTTACTCTCAACAACACGTCGGCTACAACATTTTTACTCCCAGGAACATACTCCCACTGTATATCGTATTCCTGCAGGGCAAGTACCCATCTGGTCAATCTACCATGGCTTAACTTGCATCTTCTCAGAAATGATATAGATTTGTGATCTGTTCGAACGGTCACTGGATATCCGAGGATATACGTCCGAAACTTCCCACAGGCAAAGACTACACTTAGCAGTTCCTTTTCCGTCACGTTATAGTTCTTTTCACACTGGTTAAGGGTTCTGCTAGCAAAGCTCACTACTAGATGGTTTCCACTTTCGTCTTCTTGGTACAGTGTTGATCCCAAACTAATGTTACTAGCGTCACAGTTTAGAAAGAAGGGTCGGTTAAAATCTGGATGGTTGAGCATCACTACTTCCAAGAACTTCTCCTTTATTGATTTGAAGGTTTCGTCTTGTTCTTGACCCCATCGCCATTTATTCTTGGACGATAACTGGTACTGAAACCGGGCCGTCAGTTCGGAATAATTATTTTGGAACTTCCTATAGTAGTTACACAGGCCTAAAAATGATTGTAGTTGCCTTCTGTTTTTTGGTATAGGGAATCGTTGTATGGCGTCTACTTTTTCTGTTGATGGTGTTATTCCTTGACTGTTTAACTGGAAACCCAAGAATTGCACTTCTTTAGCTATAAGCTTGGACTTGTCTAGTTTAAGGGTAACATTATTTTCAGCCAGCTTCTTCAAGACATGCTCCACACGGTAACAGTGTTCTTCCCAATTGGTTGATGTTATTAGGAGATCATCAACATAGACAGTCATGAATTGGAGCGCTTCTGGTCCAAGTATATGATCCATACAGGCGACAAAAACAGCTACTGAGTTCACTAACCCGAAGGGCAACCTCTTAAACTGGTAGTTGCGCCCTACGAAGATGAACGCCATGTATTGCCGGCTTGCTGGGTGCAACTCCACCTGCCAATACCCGCACACGGTATCCCACGTAGTAATGAACTTCGTTCCGTGAAATCTCTTCAGTATCTCATCAATTTCGCCAGGTGAGGTACGATCGTTAATAATCATTTTGTTTATCTCACGTGCGTCAAGGCAAAGCCTTACCTTCCCATTTTTCTTTTGTATAGCCACAATTGGGCTAGTGTATGGCGATTGACTGCTTTCGATAATATCTTTACTGATCATATTCTGGATCTCTGTGCTTACGGCTTCCTTCAAAGATTGTGCTATGGGATACGACTTTCGGTTAAATTCTACCGGTTCTCTGAATCGTATGGAACATTGGTAGTTCCGGATCTTTCCAGGTTCGTCCGAAAATACAGCTCGATATTTTTCATATATGTTGACTAATTGATTCAGCTGGTTTTCCTCTAATTGCTCGGTAGTATTGTGGCACTGGAAGTCACGTATCTCCTGAATCTTTTGTGGCCATAGGTCATCCTCCGAATTCTGATGTACTGGCTTGTTGTTTGTCGAGTAGTTTGACAAGTAATTCACCTTATTTTTGTGGTCGAGAAGTTGTCTGGAGTCTAGCATCTTGTTGTTAGTTAAATTGGCTACCCAGGTCGAACCTTCAGAAAAGAGTGATACCTTCCCTCGGCGCAAATCGATAACTGCTGAGTTCCTGCGCAATATGTCACATCCTATCATGATGTTGAAAGGTAATCCGGCTGCAACAAGAAATATCATATCCACACTAATGCCCTGACTGTTGACACTTAGGGATACTTGTTTTCTTATGGTTTTGTTCTGTCGGCCGGTAGCTCCTACAAGTACAATATTATTAATAGGTAGTACCGGTAAGTTTTTATGACATTCCTGCTGTATCCGGTCCAACTCATTATGATTTATTATAGAGACATTTGCTCCAGTGTCTATCATTATGGGAACAGAAATACCCTCAATTTCTGCAATTATATATATTATTTCATTGTCATTATTATTAATGTTAATTTCGTTTTCTTCTAGCAAGTCCTTACTAGATATCTTTCAAATAGTTATTGTATATTATTGTAAAATTTTTTCTTTCTTCCTTCAAATTTATCTCTTGGTCAAACCCAGCAGATTGGAGCAGTAAAGGGTTATTGGAGTTTATTACTGCCTCCGTTCGTTTAAATGTTCCGCATCATTACGGATTAGGCCGTTGGAAGCATCAACTTGGAGTCCTGAAACTGCTTCGTTTGGTTCAGCACGATCGTCCTGTTGGGCTTCCGTTACAGGTAGTCTTCGTTGATTGTCCAGGCTGGAACTGCGTCTGGGCTTGTACTCTCTGTAACGATTACTTCCCTGACTTCCTTGAAAGGTCTCATACTCATAATATCGGCTCCTTCGTTGAGGCTGGTACCTCCTCTGTCCACTGCCTTCCGCTCTGATGTAGTTAATATGGGGTCGATATATCCTGTAATTATTGTTATTACCTCCATTCGGGTAATTCCTGTTATAATTACTATGATAATTGTTATTAGGGGGTTGGGTTTTCTTTGACCATTTGGAACATAATTACGGTTATTATTATAATAACCGTTGTTATTGGGTGGACAGTTATTATTATTATTGTTATTGTTGTTGCCCTCATTATTATTAATTCTAGGAACATGATTATTATTATTATTGTTATTAAATCTAGGTACATTATTGTTATTACGGGGGTTATGATTGTATTCGGCATTATTCCGATTTGCGGAATTATAATTATTATTGTTGCCCACATTCTGCCGATTATTATTATTATTCGAATTATTGGTGTTACTTCTTGGTTCCGGCCTTTCATAACTCCTGCGACTTTGGCGGTAGTAATCCTCGTGCTCATACATTTCTAAGAGCTCGGTCATTGCTTGTACAGTCTTTATTTGACTGTTTCTTCTAGCTCTTATTATATCTTCCTCATAATGGTATGAGAGCTTGCTGACCAGGCATTCTTCCGGTACTCTGGGCTCTAGATGTTTGGCCACACACACCTTTCCCAAGAAGTACGCTGTTAGGGTCTGGTTTCCATACGGGTTGTATTTTCCATGACAGATCCCGTCTCTGGCAATATTTTGTGTCGATTCAGACCAATATTTGGCTTTGAATAGCCTTTTGAATTGCTGGTAGTCGGTCACTTCGTCTCTTATCGCCATCCACCAATTATCTGCTATCTCCTTGAACGATTCGTCAAGTACTTCTTTATTCTCCCTCCAGCGATTGCCTCTGTGTTTGGTGAAGTACTCTTCAATTCTGGCTAGGAACCCCATCGGTTTGTTTTTATAAAATCTGAAGTTAATTCCTTCGCGATTCTCGTTGTTAGGACAACTGGTAATGCTTGTCGGTCGACTATGGAACAGGTCTATATCTGTTTGATTCTGTCGCACCTGACCGTTGATACTGGTCACAGTAGCTTCAATGCCGTCACATTTTTCTGTGAATCGGTCCTGCACTCGCTCTCAGTCTTCACGTGTTTCTTTTAGTTTTCCCTCTAAGTCTTCCTATTCGTTTCTTCAATGTTGTTAACCTTAGTGTTTATTTCTGTCTTGATACTCTGTACTTCTCGTTCGGTCTGACTCCATCTTTCGTCAGCTCTTGTAATCTTGTGTTCGATTACCGTTATTTCCTCTTCTACCTTCTTGCTGATTGTTTCATTGTTTTCAGCTATCTTCTGGCTCAATTCTTCCTTTAATATTTCCATCTAATCGGTTCATATTCTCTTGGTTCGTCTCTTTCAATTCTTCTCTTAATTGTTGATTATTGCTTTCCATTTTCTGACTTGTTTCTTCCATCTTCTTGTTGGTCTCTTCCAGTTTTTGGCTTATCTGGGTTAATTCCTCCTTCGACTGTTTATTGTCAGTCGTTATTTCCTCCATTTTCTCCTCAATTTTCTGAATATTTTCTTCCATCTTCTCTTCTATCTTCTTACTGTTTGCTTCCATCTTCTCCTCCATCTTCTTACTGGTATCTCCAATTTTATTACCCAATTCTTCCTTCAATCGTTGGTTATCATTCTTCATTTCCTTATTATTTTCTTCCATCTTCTTACTATTTTCTTCCATTTTCTCCTCCATCTTCTTACTGTTATCTTCGATTTTCTTATTGGTATCCCCGATTTTATTACCCAATTCTTCCTTTGTCGTTTTAAATTCTCTGAGTAACATCTCCATCATTCTATCCAATTTTGTATCTTCCTTTGTGGTGGATTTCTCCGGCTGTTCCTCCTGTGGTGCAGGCTTGTTTGGTTCTGCCGGCGGTAACATCGACTCCACATCTTCCACTGGGGTCGCCTCCTTATCCTCCATATCTATTTCCTGTTCGGCCTCCACAGCCCTTTTCTTTGATGTCGCCCTCCTGTGCATCTTGTTTCTTTTTCTGACCTGTTGACAGCTGCCGAGCTAAAATAGGAAACTGGACAATTGTCCTTATTTTATAACTCTATTAACTCCTATTTTAAGCCCCACGTTGGACACCAAATTTGTAGTAAATCTACAAATTATAAAATAAAATAAAGATATAAAGATATGAAATTGTGATGCTAATAAATGTTGTCTGAATATCGGTGTTGAACTCGCCGATGATACAGCTCCACTTTGGATTCACCAATTGGTAATTATTCCCAATTACAAAGAATAAATTAAATATAAATAATGTATGATAATAAAGTGTAATTTGTTGATAATAAAAAATTTTTGTAAGTTATAAAATTTTACTTATATTTTTTTTGTTTAATTAATTAATTCAATTAAATAAATAAATAATTAATTAATTGTGTGTGCTTTAATTACTTCCAATTAAATAGGTATGAATTTGTGGTTTGAAACTATTTGTTTCTATTAATAATTTAATTGTGTAGTTAGATCTGTTAATTGTCTCTGCTGACTTTGCTCTTCTTCTTCCTCTCAAATATTTATTTTATCACTCTAAATTATTTTTTTTAGAAGAAAGAATAACTAGCATTCCCTATACAAATAAATACAAACTCTTATAACTGAATAATTATGTTCATTTATTGACATTTGAAATTATGCGCCATTCTGGCTGCGCATGAACCAGGCATTGGTTGATATTTGCTCAAGTCGGTAGCGAACAAAATTGACAAAATATATTTTTACAAGATTAATTAATTAGGATTCTTTTAACTGTCGAAATGGTCAGAGAGGGCAAGGAACAAGATACAATTCTTACAGCTATTTTTAAAATAAATTATTATGGCTGGAAAAACAATATTATTATGTAAATTGTCAATTATTAAAAGTAACATCGAACCATTCGTTGAATGACGTCACTGGCTTCAAGCAGGCTGTGTCCTGGGCTCGTTCGGAAATTAAGTATGGCCGCCGTAACCTCGATTTCTCTGCTATGCACTGCGGATGCTGGTTGATCTTCTCCCTCAGAAATAAATGAGTATTCCCTTCTCTGCGAAGTTGTAGTTGTCCTGGAATATAGTGTAGAGTGTTCTTCCTTCTTCTGCGATGTCGTTTCGTGATGGTTTACTGTTGAAGTGTTCGGTGTTCAAATGTGTTGTATTCGTGTTCTGCTAGTACGGTTTAATATTCCTTCAAAATGGCCGTTGATTTCTTGTGCTCGTGTTAGATAGTGTTATTGCTGTTGTTCTGAATTAGTTTGGTGTTAATTATTCTCTGTTGGTGGTATTTTTATTTAGTTAACCTCTGTTACACTTTTCGAGGCTACACTCACGGTTTTGCACTAAATTATACTTTTTCGGTCTTCTGTTAGTAATTTCTCAACTGTTCATATTAACGATTAACAATAGACTGGCGACTGAAAGTCGTCGTTTTGGGGTAATTTATGAAATGTCTTTTTCCTCTTCCCATTGTTTTTTTAAAAATACATGCCTCAGATTTGGTTCATCATCTAAATATACATAACAAGTTTTCCTATTTATTGCTGTAACTCAATTATTTATTAATTTTACAAAAATCTTAACTATTCAGCAATATTCTTAAATTAATTTTACATAATTTGATATATAGCTGGGTCTGTTTTAAGTTCATATAAGCCTAAAATTTACAATTTTTGATATTTATGGTAGGCCTCATATTTTGTACAAATTTAGTATTTAAATGGTTTACAAGTGTTTTTCTGATAATATTTCCATGAAATAATATTAATCACTCCGTGATTATTATTTGTGGTTAATAATTTTGTTGTTATAACATTTCAATATTGATTAATTTACTTTTTAGTCTGAGTTGATTACCCTTTTAGGCATAGTATTAGCTATTTCCAAAAGAAGTTCATTTTCTTCCTTTGTCATTCCATTCGTTATTATTTGTATCTGTACTGATTATATTTTCATATTTTTGTGTTGTATGGATTAAATTCTACTCCTTATATTATGTAGTTTGATTGAATTTATATAATTAAGGTTGACTCTCTGATAGATGGTTTTGGTTTACATTACTGGTCTGTTTTCCTAGAGTGGTGTATTAGCTAATCTGCTTTGTATTTTTTACATAGTTTACAGTTTTAAATAAAATTAACATTCCTATTTCCTACTTGCCTCTCTGCCTTGACAAACTTGAAAATTAGTTAACATTATTTTGAACACAACAGAACATCTTATTATCTACTATTTTTCATATATCACCTAATTTTAACAAAAACATCTTATTCCTATTATTTTTAACTGTATCATCAAATGATAACAAAATATCTTATCCTTATTATTACCTAGACATAATTTAATTAGAAAATAAAAAACTCCTATTACTAGTAATACTGTCAGTCATTAACTGTCTTTTGTATTTATGTTTCTTTTGAAAACAATTCAACTGTGATTAAAAAACATCTTGTATCTATTATCACCTTATATCTAAAATATTATCTAATTAACAATAAATAACAAACATCTTATTATTAGTTATACCCTCAGTTATGAACTGTCCTCTGGTATTTTTGTCCTTCTCACAATTTACTTAACTGTAATTAAAGAAAACATTTTATGGGTAATAGTATTTCTTATATCTAATTTAAAAAACACTTATTACTGATAATGTTGTCAGTCCTTAGACTGTCTTTGATTCCAATGGTTTTACTAGTATTATTCTACACTCATGGTAGTCTTTTTATATTATTTACACTTCATTGAATATTTTTTCATCGATTTTTTAGCTATGTTTCTCACTACACTCACTGTTGTTTCTTATTTTTGTTACCTCACTTCACTTTATTGGGTTCTACACTATGGTAGTCTTTTCAGTGGGTTCTACACTATGGTAGTCTCTTTTGGGTTGTTACATATAATACTTGTATCTAGTTTACAATTCGGTTTTCATTGGATTGTATCTTGTAACTTGAGTTACTGGGTCTAAATATATTGGTTTTAATTTAGTTCAATGGCATGTATTCCTTTATTAACATTTTTGGAATAGCTCTTCTTATTTCTAGGCTCTTTTTAGGAATCTTGACATATTTGGTCCTTTCTTCCTTATTATATTAGTAAATTTCTTGTCTTGTGGTTTCTCTGCTTCTTGTCTCTATAAATTTCTCTTATTAAAATTGTTTTCACCTCTTTACCTCTTTTTTTTCTTTTCCTTTTTACTGCTTCCCCAATCTACTGGGTATACTGCTGGTTTATTGGGTTTTTATATATGGTAGGTTATTCGTATATTGACCAATAGTTTTCTTTGTTATTGTTCATTCTTATTAACATTTTATTGGCTTAATGTACAGTTTCTTTAGTTTAATCTTTAACCAATTCATTATTCTCACTCACTATGGACCTTTTCTTCTTTATTTATGTTGCATTAAGTTAAAATTTTAATGTGATAATTTTGTTATGCTACATATGCCCTCCTGTAAAAGTGATTAGTTCAGATCATACTCTTAGTATGGATGAAATAATTACTCCTAATTCCTTTTATTTACTATATTTTCTTCATGATTTCACTTTATATACCTTCTTTTTCCACCGTTGCTTCCTCTCAGATGATGTGTATCTCCTTCATTAGTTTCCTTTTTTCATTAATAAGTAATCATCAATCTTGTGTATAACCTTATCATTTTATATCCTTTCTTATTTGGTGCTTCCTCACCAGTATGTTTACTCCCTAACATTCCCTAACATAATAAATTGGAACAGTTCAGAGTGGCACTTTTGGCTTCAATCCCTGCTGTCCAATACTTCAATTAATTGAGTCCAGAGGTATTATCATCTCTGCTCAAAATATAAGACTGATGGCATTTTCTACATCCAGTCATAAAAATAAATAATTAGTAAAAGTAGTCTCTTGTGAGTAAAATAAACATCCTTAGATTCTTCACTTCATAATATTTTATATCAATTAATACTTTTATACACTTGACTCTTCTTCTCTATTAAAGCTTATTCCATATTATGTGGTTTAGGTATGTGGTATAATATACATTTCATCTCGTTTACATAGTAATTAGCATTTATATAGATTTTTTCTACCATTTGGTATCCAATGAGTTATTTTATTGCTCATGGCATAACATTAATTAATTCTTTATCACTTTTCGCTACAACAGTGGTTATTACAACAATATTATCATTAATAGTACCAGGGTTTTTGGGTTCTGGTCTTAATATTTGGTCTCTACTTAGTTGGTCTTTCTTCATTGTTCCATCTTTATCAAATTAATTTCTTTGTGAGTTTGGTTAAGTTGTTTTGATTAAATTATATGATATTCTGGTTTCTTTTCTCTTTTTCATTTGAAATTCTGTATCATTTTTGTCTTAAATTGTCTCATTTACATAATTTATAATAGTGGTCATTGTTAGCATAGTCACTATTATCATACAAACTATAGTATGGTTTTTTATAGCTGTGATAGTTTATTGAGGGTTTTTTTTTTTTTTTTTTTTTTTTTAAACACTGGTTTTTATGAAGATTTGTTACATTCCTTCTTCTGACATTATTAACAACATTCATTAATATATTGTTCTGGTAACATTAAATTATCCAATTGTTTAACATTGGTTGTTCTCTTTGTTTACTGGAACCTGTTCTTTTTGTTTTGGGTCTCTGGAGAGTTTGATAGGGAGTTTTTACATTTGTACTCCATTTACCTTCAAATTCTTTTGTGTAAGAATTCACTCAAATTATGAGTGTGATTTGTTCTTACTCTTTTAGAATTTTGTATCTCTTTCTTACAAAATTTCTTTTTATATTTCAGAGTTATTTCTCATCATTCGTAAGAGTTGTACTTACTATTTTTTAACTTTAGATATTTTTATTCAACTAAATTCTTTCTTATTCATAATAGTTTTTCAAATATTTTGGTGTAAGTTGTACTTCCTATTGTTTTGAATTTTGAAATTTTTTATTCATCAAACATTTTTTTTTCTTTCATTTTCATCATAATGGTTTTTCGAATAATCAGTTGGTGTAAGCTGTTCTTACTACTTTTTGAATTTTGAACTTTTTGTTCATCAAAATTCCTTTTTGTTTCATCATAGTTTTTCGAATAATCAGTGTAAGTTGTTCTTACTACTTTTTGAATTTGGACATTAACCAGATTCTTTTTTCATTCATAATAGTTTTTCGAATAATCAGTTGGTGTAAGCTGTTCTTACTATTTTTTGAATTTGGACATTTTTGTTCATCAAAATTCCTTTTTGTTTCATCATAGTTTTTCGAATAATCAGTGTAAGTTGTACTTACTATTTTTTGAATTTTGACATTAACCAAATTCTTTTTTCATTCATAATAGTTTTTCGAATAATCAGTTGGTGTAAGCTGTTCTTACTATTTTTTGAATTTGGACATTTTTATCTCTCCTCTATATATTTTTTAATTGATAATTGATTATAAGTTTCTTTTACTTTATTTGAAATGATATCCTTTAATACATACGTATTGTTATTATTGTTTTTAATAATCAGGTATGGGCCGGTATACAGCAGTAACAACTTTTTGGTAATGCCTTCCAAAGAACTGGGTAATTCCCTGTGGTTTTTAGTAGTACCCTTTCTCCGACTTCATAGCTTATTATTTTCTTAATCGCCTTTTGATACTGGTTCTTGCACCTTTCCTGGTCTTCTGCCAATTTATTGTAAAACCTGATTCGATTGAACTTGTACTCTTGACTCATGGGGAATTCTATTATGTCTTGTATTTCTCTTGGAGGCGGTTTTTCATACATTGCTGTGTATGGTGTGGTACCTATAGCGGGGTGATATGCCAAATTAAGGAATTCTTCAGTAGCTAATAAATATTCTTGCCACTTCCTTTTTTTGATTATGGCAATAAGTCCGTAATATTCTTCCGACTTCTCGCAGTACCCTCTCCGCTGGATTACTGCTGGGGTGGTAGACAGATGTCTTGTACGTCTTAATGCCCAACGTATTTAGAGTGTTTTTCCACCTCCTGCCCTTAAATTGCGTTCCATGGTCTGTGATTATGGATGCCGGGCTCCCTATCTCTGGAATGTAATGATTTGTTATTACTCCTAGAGTCTTCAAAGTGGTGGCTCTGTTCACCGGGTACAGTTTTGTGAATTTTGTGAAGTGATCCATCATGATAATAATGTATTTGTATCGGTGGCGTCCGCCACTGCGGGGGAATGGACCACAGATGTCCAGAAAGACCTTTTCCAGTTTGGCTTGTGAGGTAATTGGTATCATCATACCCTCTTTTCTCTCATTGTTGGTTTTCACCAATTGACATATCAGACAGGTTTTGAGGTAGTTTCTCGTCTTTCTATTTATATTTTTTATATGGCAATTCTCTTCTATAGCCTTGATCACCTTCATGGCTCCCATGTGACCATATCGTAGATGATAGTCCAGGATGATATCATTTTCGATTGTAGTATGGATCATGATCTTCCATATCTCTTCATCAAGGGATGTTTTGATGAATAATATTTCGTTATGTATACAATAAAACTGGTTATTGTGTCATCTTGGCTGGAGAGATGAAGTTTAATGTGGTTTAACTTCGGGTCGGACTGCTGGTGTTTGCTGATGTCCTGCACTATCTTTTCTAGATCGGATCTGTCCTTAATAATATTATAGATCTTCAAGATGCTCTCCTTTTCGCCTTCGAACGTCTGTTCTTCCAGATTTACTCTCAACAACACGTCGGCTACAACATTTTTACTCCCAGGAACATACTCCCACTGTATATCGTATTCCTGCAGGGCAAGTACCCATCTGGTCAATCTACCATGGCTTAACTTGCATCTTCTCAGAAATGATATAGATTTGTGATCTGTTCGAACGGTCACTGGATATCCGAGGATATACGTCCGAAACTTCCCACAGGCAAAGACTACACTTAGCAGTTCCTTTTCCGTCACGTTATAGTTCTTTTCACACTGGTTAAGGGTTCTGCTAGCAAAGCTCACTACTAGATGGTTTCCACTTTCGTCTTCTTGGTACAGTGTTGATCCCAAGCTAATGTTACTAGCGTCACAGTTTAGAAAGAAGGGTCGGTTAAAATCTGGATGGTTGAGCATCACTACTTCCAAGAACTTCTCCTTTATTGATTTGAAGGTTTCGTCTTGTTCTTGACCCCATCGCCATTTATTCTTGGACGATAACTGGTACTGAAACCGGGCCGTCAGTTCGGAATAATTATTTTGGAACTTCCTATAGTAGTTACACAGGCCTAAAAATGATTGTAGTTGCCTTCTGTTTTTTGGTATAGGGAATCGTTGTATGGCGTCTACTTTTTCTGTTGATGGTGTTATTCCTTGACTGTTTAACTGGAAACCCAAGAATTGCACTTCTTTAGCTATAAGCTTGGACTTGTCTAGTTTAAGGGTAACATTATTTTCAGCCAGCTTCTTCAAGACATGCTCCACACGGTAACAGTGTTCTTCCCAATTGGTTGATGTTATTAGGAGATCATCAACATAGACAGTCGTGAATTGGAGCGCTTCTGGTCCAAGTATATGATCCATACAGGCGACAAAAACAGCTACTGAGTTCACTAACCCGAAGGGCAACCTCTTAAACTGGTAGTTGCGCCATACGAAGATGAACGCCATGTATTGCCGGCTTGCTGGGTGCAACTCCACCTGCCAATACCCGCACACGGTATCCCACGTAGTAATGAACTTCGTTCCGTGAAATCTCTTCAATATCTCATCAATTTCGCCAGGTGAGGTACGATCGTTAATAATCATTTTGTTTATCTCACGTGCGTCAAGGCAAAGCCTTACCTTCCCATTTTTCTTTTGTATAGCCACAATTGGGCTAGTGTATGGCGATTGACTGCTTTCGATAATATCTTTACTGATCATATTCTGGATCTCTGTGCTTACGGCTTCCTTCAAAGATTGTGCTATGGGATACGACTTTCGGTTAAATTCTACCGGTTCTCTGAATCGTATGGAACATTGGTAGTTCCGGATCTTTCCAGGTTCGTCCAAAAATACAGCTCGATATTTTTCATATATGTTGACTAATTGATTCAGCTGGTTTTCCTCTAATTGCTCGGTAGTATTGTGGCACTGGAAGTCACGTATCTCCTGAATCTTTTGTGGCCATAGGTCATCCTCCGAATTCTGATGTACTGGCTTGTTGTTTGTCGAGTAGTTTGACAAGTAATTCACCTTATTTTTGTGGTTGAGAAGTTGTCTGGAGTCTAGCATCTTGTTGTTAGTTAAATTGGCTACCCAGGTCGAACCTTCAGAAAAGAGTGATACCTTCCCTCGGCGCAAATCGATAACTGCTGAGTTCCTGCGCAATATGTCACATCCTATCATGATGTTGAAAGGTAATCCGGCTGCAACAAGAAATATCATATCCACACTAATGCCCTGACTGTTGACACTTAGGGATACTTGTTTTCTTATGGTTTTGTTCTGTCGGCCGGTAGCTCCTACAAGTACAATATTATTAATAGGTAGTACCGGTAAGTTTTTATGACATTCCTGGTGTATCCGGTCCAACTCATTATGATTTATTATAGAGACATTTGCTCCAGTGTCTATCATTATGGGAACAGAAATACCCTCAATTTCTGCAATTATATATATTATTTCATTGTCATTATTATTAATGTTAATTTCGTTTTCTTCTAGCAAGTCCTTACGGATATCTTTCAAATAGTTATTGTATATTATTGTAAAATTTTTTCTTTCTTCCTTCAAATTTATCTCTTGGTCAAACCCAGCAGATTGGAGCAGTAAAGGGTTATTGGAGTTTATTACTGCCTCCGTTCGTTTAAATGTTCCGCATCATTACGGATTAGGCCGTTGGAAGCATCAACTTGGAGTCCTGAAACTGCTTCGTTTGGTTCAGCACGATCGTCCTGTTGGGCTTCCGTTACAGGTAGTCTTCGTTGATTGTCCAGGCTGGAACTGCGTCTGGGCTTGTACTCTCTGTAACGATTACTTCCCTGACTTCCTTGAAAGGTCTCATACTCATAATATCGGCTCCTTCGTTGAGGCTGGTACCTCCTCTGTCCACTGCCTTCCGCTCTGATGTAGTTAATATGGGGTCGATATATCCTGTAATTATTGTTATTACCTCCATTCGGGTAATTCCTGTTATAATTACTATGATAATTGTTATTAGGGGGTTGGGGTTTCTCTGACCATTTGGAACATAATTACGGTTATTATTATAATAACCGTTGTTATTGGGTGGACAGTTATTATTATTATTATTATTGTTGTTGCCCTCATTATTACTAATTCGAGGAACATGATTATTATTATTATTGTTATTAAATCTAGGTACATTATTGTTATTACGGGGGTTATGATTGTATTCGGCATTATTCCGATTTGCAGAATTATAATTATTATTGTTGCCCACATTCTGCCGATTATTATTATTATTCGAATTATTGGTGTTACTTCTTGGTTCCAGCCTTTCATAACTCCTGCGACTTTGGCGGTAGTAATCCTCGTGCTCATACATTTCTAAGAGCTCGGTCATTGCTTGTACAGTCTTTATTTGACTGTTTCTTCTAGCTCTTATTATATCTTCCTCATAATGGTATGAGAGCTTGCTGACCAGGCATTCTTCCGGTACTCTGGGCTCTAGATGTTTGGCCACACACACCTTTCCCAAGAAGTACGCTGTTAGGGTCTGGTTTCCATACGGGTTGTATTTTCCATGACAGATCCCGTCTCTGGCGATATTTTGTGTCGATTCAGACCAATATTTGGCTTTGAATAGCCTTTTGAATTGCTGGTAGTCGGTCACTTCGTCTCTTATCGCCATCCACCAATTATCTGCTATCTCCTTGAACGATTCGTCAAGTACTTCTTTATTCTCCCTCCAGCGATTGCCTCTGTGTTTGGTGAAGTACTCTTCAATTCTGGCTAGGAACTCCATCGGTTTGTTTTTATAAAATCTGAAGTTAATTCCTTCGCGATTCTCGTTGTTAGGACAACTGGTAATGCTTGTCGGTCGACTATGGAACAGGTCTATATCTGTTTGATTCTGTCGCACCTGACTGTTGATACTGGTCACAGTAGCTTCAATGCCGTCACATTTTTCTGTGAATCGGTCCTGCACTCGCTCCCAGTCTTCACGTGTTTCTTTTAGTTTTCCCTCTAAGTCTTCCTATTCGTTTCTTCAATGTTGTTAACCTTAGTGTTTATTTCTGTCTTGATACTCTGTACTTCTCGTTCGGTCTGACTCCATCTTTCGTCAGCTCTTGTAATCTTGTGTTTGATTACCGTTATTTCCTCTTCTACCTTCTTGCTGATTGTTTCATTGTTTTCAGCTATCTTCTGGCTCAATTCTTCCTTTAATATTTCCATCTAATCGGTTCATATTCTCTTGGTTCGTCTCTTTCAATTCTTCTCTTAATTGTTGATTATTGCTTTCCATTTTCTGACTTGTTTCTTCCATCTTCTTGTTGGTCTCTTCCAGTTTTTGGCTTATCTGGGTTAATTCCTCCTTCGACTGTTTATTGTCAGTCGTTATTTCCTCCATTTTCTCCTCAATTTTCTGAATATTTTCTTCCATCTTCTCTTCTATCTTCTTACTGTTTGCTTCCATCTTCTCCTCCATCTTCTTACTGGTATCTCCAATTTTATTACCCAATTCTTCCTTCAATCGTTGGTTATCATTCTTCATTTCCTTATTATTTTCTTCCATCTTCTTACTATTTTCTTCCATTTTCTCCTCCATCTTCTTACTGTTATCTTCGATTTTCTTATTGGTATCCCCGATTTTATTACCCAATTCTTCCTTTGTCGTTTTAAATTCTCTGAGTAACATCTCCATCATTCTATCCAATTTTGTATCTTCCTTTGTGGTGGATTTCTCCGGCTGTTCCTCCTGTGGTGCAGGCTTGTTTGGTTCTGCCGGCGGTAACATCGACTCCACATCTTCCACTGGGGTCGCCTCCTTATCCTCCATATCTATTTCCTGTTCGGCCTCCACAGCCCTTTTCTTTGATGTCGCCCTCCTGTGCATCTTGTTTCTTTTTCTGACCTGTTGACAGCTGCCGAGCTAAAATAGGAAACTGGACAATTGTCCTTATTTTATAACTCTATTAACTGCTATTTTAAGCCCCACGTTGGACACCAAATTTGTAGTAAATCTACAAATTATAAAATAAAATAAAGATATGAAATTGTGATGCTAATAAATGTTGTCTGAATATCGGTGTTGAACTCGCCGATGATACAGCTCCACTTTGGATTCACCAATTGGTAATTATTCCCAATTACAAAGAATAAATTAAATATAAATAATGTATGATAATAAAGTGTAATTTGTTGATAATAAAAAATTTTTGTAAGTTATAAAATTTTACTTATATTTTTTTGTTTAATTAATTAATTCAATTAAATAAATAAATAATTAATTAATTGTGTGTGCTTTAATTACTTCCAATTAAATAGGTATGAATTTGTGGTTTGAAACTATTTGTTTCTATTAATAATTTAATTGTGTAGTTAGATCTGTTAATTGTCTCTGCTGACTTTGCTCTTCTTCTTCCTCTCAAATATTTATTTTATCACTCTAAATTATTTTTTTTAGAAGAAAGAATAACTAGCATTCCCTATACAAATAAATACAAACTCTTATAACTGAATAATTATGTTCATTTATTGACATTTGAAATTATGCGCCATTCTGGCTGCGCATGAACCAGGCATTGGTTGATATTTGCTCAAGTCGGTAGCGAACAAAATTGACAAAATATATTTTTACAAGATTAATTAATTAGGATTCTTTTAACTGTCGAAATGGTCAGAGAGGGCAAGGAACAAGATACAATTCTTACAGCTATTTTTAAAATAAATTATTATGGCTGGAAAAACAATATTATTATGTAAATTGTCAATTATTAAAAGTAACATCGAACCATTCGTTGAATGACGTCACTGGCTTCAAGCAGGCTGTGTCCTGGGCTCGTTCGGAAATTAAGTATGGCCGCCGTAACCTCGATTTCTCTGCTATGCACTGCGGATGCTGGTTGATCTTCTCCCTCAGAAATAAATGAGTATTCCCTTCTCTGCGAAGTTGTAGTTGTCCTGGAATATAGTGTAGAGTGTTCTTCCTTCTTCTGCGATGTCGTTTCGTGATGGTTTACTGTTGAAGTGTTCGGTGTTCAAATGTGTTGTATTCGTGTTCTGCTAGTACGGTTTAATATTCCTTCAAAATGGCCGTTGATTTCTTGTGCTCGTGTTAGATAGTGTTATTGCTGTTGTTCTGAATTAGTTTGGTGTTAATTATTCTCTGTTGGTGGTATTTTTATTTAGTTAACCTCTGTTACACTTTTCGAGGCTACACTCACGGTTTTGCACTAAATTATACTTTTTCGGTCTTCTGTTAGTAATTTCTCAACTGTTCATATTAACGATTAACAATAGACTGGCGACTGAAAGTCGTCGTTTTGGGGTAATTTATGAAATGTCTTTTTCCTCTTCCCATTGTTTTTTAAAAAATACATGCCTCAGATTTGGTTCATCATCTAAATATACATAACAAGTTTTCCTATTTATTGCTGTAACTCAATTATTTATTAATTTTACAAAAATCTAACTATTCAGCAATATTCTTAAATTAATTTTACATAATTTGATATATAGCTGGGTCTGTTTTAAGTTCATATAAGCCTAAAATTTACAATTTTTGATATTTATGGTAGGCCTCATATTTTGTACAAATTTAGTATTTAAATGGTTTACAAGTGTTTTTATGATAATATTTCCATGAAATAATATTAATCACTCCGTGATTATTATTTGTGGTTAATAATTTTGTTGTTATAACATTTCAATATTGATTAATTTACTTTTTAGTCTGAGTTGATTACCCTTTTAGGCATAGTATTAGCTATTTCCAAAAGAAGTTAATTTTCTTCCTTTGTCATTCCATTCGTTATTATTTGTATCTGTACTGATTATATTTTCATATTTTTATGTTGTATGGATTAAATTCTACTCCTTATATTATGTAGTTTGATTGAATTTATATAATTAAGGTTGACTCTCTGATAGATGGTTTTGGTTTACATTACTGGTCTGTTTTCCTAGAGTGGTGTATTAGCTAATCTGCTTTGTATTTTTTACATAGTTTACAGTTTTAAATAAAATTAACATTCCTATTTCCTACTTGCCTCTCTGCCTTGACAAACTTGAAAATTAGTTAACATTATTTTGAACACAACAGAACATCTTATTATCTACTATTTTTCATATATCACCTAATTTTAACAAAAACATCTTATTCCTATTATTTTTAACTGTATCATCAAATGATAACAAAATATCTTATCCTTATTATTACCTAGACATAATTTAATTAGAAAATAAAAAACTCCTATTACTAGTAATACTGTCAGTCATTAACTGTCTTTTGTATTTATGTTTCTTTTGAAAACAATTCAACTGTGATTAAAAAACATCTTGTATCTATTATCACCTTATATCTAAAATATTATCTAATTAACAATAAATAACAAACATCTTATTATTAGTTATACCCTCAGTTATGAACTGTCCTCTGGTATTTTTGTCCTTCTCACAATTTACTTAACTGTAATTAAAGAAAACATTTTATGGGTAATAGTATTTCTTATATCTAATTTAAAAAACTCTTATTACTGATAATGTTGTCAGTCCTTAGACTGTCTTTGATTCCAATGGTTTTACTAGTATTATTCTACACTCATGGTAGTCTTTTTATATTATTTACACTTCATTGAATATTTTTTCATCGATTTTTTAGCTATGTTTCTCACTACACTCACTGTAGTTTCTTATTTTTGTTACCTCACTTCACTTTATTGGGTTCTACACTATGGTAGTCTTTTCAGTGGGTTCTACGCTATGGTAGTCTCTTTTGGGTTGTTACATATAATACTTATATCTAGTTTACAATTCGGTTTTCATTGGATTGTATCTTGTAACTTGAGTTACTGGGTCTAAATATATTGGTTTTAATTTAGTTCAATGGCATATATTCCTTTATTAACATTTTTGGAATAGCTCTTCTTATTTCTAGGCTCTTTTTAGGAATCTTGACATATTTGGTCCTTTCTTCCTTATTATATTAGTAAATTTCTTGTCTTGTGGTTTCTCTGCTTCTTGTCTCTATAAATTTCTCTTATTAAAATTGTTTTCACCTCTTTACCTCTTTTTTTTCTTTTCCTTTTTACTGCTTCCCCAATCTACTGGGTATACTGCTGGTTTATTGGGTTTTTATATATGGTAGGTTATTCGTATATTGACCAATAGTTTTCTTTGTTATTGTTCATTCTTATAAACATTTTATTGGCTTAATGTACAGTTTCTTTAGTTTAATCTTTAACCAATTCATTATTCTCACTCACTATGGACCTTTTCTTCTTTATTTATGTTGCATTAAGTTAAAATTTTAATGTGATAATTTTGTTATGCTACATATGCTCTCCTGTAAAAGTGATTAGTTCAGATCATACTCTTAGTATGGATGAAATAATTACTCCTAATTCCTTTTATTTACTATATTTTCTTCATGATTTCACTTTATATACCTTCTTTTTCCACCGTTGCTTCCTCTCAGATGATGTGTATCTCCTTCATTAGTTTCCTTTTTTCATTAATAAGTAATCATCAATCTTGTGTATAACCTTATCATTTTATATCCTTTCTTATTTGGTGCTTCCTCACCAGTATGTTTACTCCCTAACATTCCCTAACATAATAAATTGGAACAGTTCAGAGTGGCACTTTTGGCTTCAATCCCTGCTGTCCAATACTTCAATTAATTGAGTCCAGAGGTATTATCATCTCTGCTCAAAATATAAGACTGATGGCATTTTCTACATCCAGTCATAAAAATAAATAATTAGTAAAAGTAGTCTCTTTTGACTAAAGTAAACATCCTTAGATTCTTCACTTCATAATATTTTATATCAATTAATACTTTTATACACTTGACTCTTCTTCTCTATTAAAGCTTATTCCATATTATGTGGTTTAGGTATGTGGTATAATATACATTTCATCATTTCATCTTGTTTACATAGTAATTAGCATTTATATAGATTTTTTCTACCATTTGGTATCCAATGAGTTATTTTATTGCTCATGGCATAACATTAATTAATTCTTTATCACTTTTCGCTACAACAGTGGTTATTACAACAATATTATCATTAATAGTACCAGGGTTTTTGGGTTCTGGTCTTAATATTTGGTCTCTACTTAGTTGGTCTTTCTTCATTGTTCCATCTTTATCAAATTAATTTCTTTGTGAGTTTGGTTAAGTTGTTTTGATTAAATTATATGATATTCTGGTTTCTTGTCTCTTTTTCATTTGAAATTCTGTATCATTTTTGTCTTAAATTGTCTCATTTACATAATTTATAATAGTGGTCATTGTTAGCATAGTCACTATTATCATACAAACTATAGTATGGTTTTTTATAGCTGTGATAGTTTATTGAGGGGTTTTTTTTTTTTTTTTTTTTTTTTTTTTTTAAACACTGGTTTTTATGAAGATTTGTTACATTCCTTCTTCTGACATTTTTAACAACATTCATTAATATATTGTTCTGGTAACATTAAATTATCCAATTGTTTAACATTGGTTGTTCTCTTTGTTTACTGGAACCTGTTCTTTTTGTTTTGGGTCTCTGGAGAGTTTGATAGGGAGTTTTTACATTTGTACTCCATTTACCTTCAAATTCTTTTGTGTAAGAATTCACTCAAATTATGAGTGTGATTTGTTCTTACTCTTTTAGAATTTTGTATCTCTTTCTTACAAAATTTCTTTTTATATTTAAGAGTTATTTCTCATCATTCGTAAGAGTTGTACTTACTATTTTTTAACTTTAGATATTTTTATTCAACTAAATTCTTTCTTATTCATAATAGTTTTTCAAATATTTTGGTGTAAGTTGTACTTCCTATTGTTTTGAATTTTGAAATTTTTTATTCATCAAAAATTTTTTTTTTCTTTCATTTTCATCATAATGGTTTTTCGAATAATCAGTTGGTGTAAGCTGTTCTTACTACTTTTTGAATTTTGAACTTTTTGTTCATCAAAATTCCTTTTTGTTTCATCATAGTTTTTCGAATAATCAGTGTAAGTTGTTCTTACTACTTTTTGAATTTGGACATTAACCAAATTCTTTTTTCATTCATAATAGTTTTTCGAATAATCAGTTGGTGTAAGCTGTTCTTACTATTTTTTGAATTTGGACATTTTTGTTCATCAAAATTCCTTTTTGTTTCATCATAGTTTTTCGAATAATCAGTGTAAGTTGTACTTACTATTTTTTGAATTTTGACATTAACCAAATTCTTTTTTCATTCATAATAGTTTTTCGAATAATCAGTTGGTGTAAGCTGTTCTTACTATTTTTTGAATTTGGACATTTTTATCTCTCCTCTATATATTTTTTAATTGATAATTGATTATAAGTTTCTTTTACTTTATTTGAAATGATATCCTGTAATACATACGTATTGTTATTATTGTTTTTAATAATCAGGTATGGGCCGGTATACAGCAGTAACAACTTTTTGGTAATGCCTTCCAAAGTACTGGGTAATTCCCTGTTTTTTAGTAGTACCCTTTCTCCGACTTCATAGCTTATTATTTTCTTAATCGCCTTTTGATACTTGTTCTTGCGCCTTTCCTGGTTTTCTGCCAATTTATTGTAAAACCTGGTTCGATTGAACTTGTATTCTTGACTCATGGGGAATTCTATTATGTCTTGGATTTCTCTTGGAGGCGGTTTTTCATACATTGCCGTGTATGGTGTGGTACCTATAGCGGGGTGATATGCCAAATTAAGGAATTCTTCAGTAGCTAATAAATATTCTTGCCACTTCCTTTGTTGATTATGGCAATAAGTCCGTAATATTCTTCCGACTTCTCGCAGTACCCTCTCCGCTGGATTACTGCTGGGGTGGTAGACAGATGTCTTGTACGTCTTAATGCCCAACGTATTTAGAGTGTTTTTCCACCTCCTGCCCTTAAATTGCGTTCCATGGTCTGTGATTATGGATGCCGGGCTCCCTATCTCTGGAATGTAATGATTTGTTATTACTCCTAGAGTCTTCAAAGTGGTGGCTTTGTTCACCGGGTACAGTTTTGTGAATTTTGTGAAGTGATCCATCATGATAATAATGTATTTGTATCGGTGGCGTCCGCCACTGCGGGGGAATGGACCACAGATGTCCAGAAAGACCTTTTCCAGTTTGGCTTGTGAGGTAATTGGTATCATCATACCCTCTTTTCTCTCATTGTTGGTTTTCACCAATTGACATATCAGACAGGTTTTGAGGTAGTTTTTCGTCTTTCTATTTATATTTTTTATATGGCAATTCTCTTCTATAGCCTTGATCACCTTCATGGCTCCCATGTGACCATATCGTAGATGATAGTTCAGGATGATATCATTTTCGATTGTAGTAGGGATCATGATCTTCCATATCTCTTCATCAAGGGATGTTTTGATGAATAATATTTCGTTATGTATACAATAAAACTGGTTATTGTGTCATCTTGGCTGGAGAGATGAAGTTTAATGTGGTTTAACTTCGGGTCGGACTGCTGGTGTTTGCTGATGTCCTGCACTATCTTTTCTAATATATTACATTTTAGGTTAGTTGTCTCCAAGTCGCTTATATTAATATAATAGATATTTACCATATATCCGTCGTGCGACTTCGTTTTTCTCGTCTTATTTTGACGCGTTTCGGCAACGAATTGCCATCTTCAGAATCTTAATCACTCATATGAGATCGTTAAAAAATTAAAAACACTAAAATCATTACGGTAAAAGTGCACTTTTACGATATTGGAAACTCACAGACGCGAACATGAAAGTTTATGTTTCTCGCGTGGACTATATCGATCGACTGCTTTCGCGTGGACAATATCGATCAACTGATTCACTGTTTATATAGCCACTGATAAACCTGTTTTGCTTATTATAGCCCATATGTACTGTGACATTTCATTTACTGGCGCCCGTGTGCAAGTATTGCCGTGTCGTACAACATGTTATGTGAAAATGTAAGTTTATCATTCAAGACATAATCACTGTTGATTTTGACGGCTTTATATATTTCGTATTCCTCAAGCGCGTCCATGTATTTGCCTTTCCTGCAGCAATGCAAAGGCTGGAAATTTGTCTCAAAATCACTGTAGTTATGATTACATAGTATCAGGTGCCTGGCAAAATTAGATGTTGTTTTATGTAATTCCCTTCTGGGAAGATGTTCGTTATATCTTTCTTCAAATGGTCTGCCTGTTTCGCCTATGTAGAACATGTCGCATGAGCTGCAATTCATCTTGTATACTCCGGTTCTTTTTCTTTCTGGTATACTGTTTTTTCGGCTAAGAAGTCTCTGAATGTTGTTATTTGTACGAAAGGTTACAATTACATGGTGTTTCTTGAGTTCGTTAACTAGAATATTTGGTAAAATGTTTGTGTAATCTGCAGATATGTATTTATTAACCGGAAGTGTGTTATCATTGTTCGACTTTTTTATTTTCTTCTCTTTGTGTTTACTTATTAATTTATCCACTAATGAACTTTTATATCCGTTAGCCGCTGCTATGTGCTTGATGGTATTAACCTCTTCAATGTAGTCTTTTTCACTTAACGGTATAGTTAGCAATCTATGCACAAAACTATTGTAAGCTGCCATTTTATGCGAGGTGGGATGATATGAATCGGCATGAATTGTGACGTCCGTTGTTGTGGCCTTTCTATAGATTTTAAATTGAAGTTTTCCTTTGTTTTTTAAAATGGTCAAATCTAAGAAATTTAATTGATTTTCTTCTTCTATTTCAGATGTGAATTTAATCTTATGGTGTATGCTGTTTATGTGACTATTTAAGTTTTGTATTTGCCTTTTTGTTCCATTAAATATCGTAAACGTATCGTCGACGTATCTACAATAAAAAATGATTTTATTCTTGTATAATTTATTCGATATTATGTTCATATTCTCATAATAATTTAAATATATATCAGCTAATAGTCCTGACAGTGGCGAACCCATAGCCAGACCGTCATCTTGTGTAAAAAACCCGTTGTCAAATGTAAAGTAATTTTGTTCCAAGACGACTGTAAGTAGTTTTATAAGTTCATTGATTTTTTGCATGCTAAGTTGAGCTACTTCCTTTAAATTGTTATTTACAATTTCTATAGTTTCCCTCACGGGGATATTAGTGTACAAATTATTTACGTCTAACGATACTAATTTATATTGTGGTAGTATTTCTATCTTTTTAAGTTTTTCAACAAACTCATAACTGTTCTTTATACTGTAATTATTTGCTATCCTGATATTATTCTTAATTAAAGTCACTAACAATTTAGCAGCTTTGTATCCGGGAGCTGTGGTGTAGTTTATTACTGGTCTGATTGGTGTACTTTCCTTGTGGATTTTAGGTAGTCCTGTGAATTTTGGTGCCGTGGCATTAATTGGTTTTAAATATCTGCGTGTTTTCTCATCTAACAAAAAATTACATTGATTAATGGTGTTATTCAAAGTTTTTACATAAGCCTTTGTGGGATCCCGGTCTATTTTCTTAATATTATTATTATTTATGAAATCAAATACCTTTTGAGTATACTCTCTTTTCTGCATGACCACCAATGTGTCACCCTTATCTGCCTTACTTATAATTGCATCATTTTTCTCAAGTTTATTTTTTATGGTTTTAAGAATCATGATATCCTGCTTATATTTACTTTTTAAAAAAAAGTCAAAGAGAAGAATATAAAAAAGTCGAACAATGATAACACACTTCCGGTTAATAAAAACATATCTGCAGATTACACAAACATTTTACCAAATATTCTAGTTAACGAACTCAAGAAACACCATGTAATTGTAACCTTTCGTACAAATAACAACATTCAGAGACTTCTTAGCCGAAAAAACAGTATACCAGAAAGAAAAAGAACCGGCGTATACAAGATGAATTGCAGCTCATGCGACATGTTCTACATAGGCCAAACAGGCAGACCATTTGAAGAAAGATATAACGAACATCTTCCCAGAAGGGAATTACATAAAACAACATCTAATTTTGCCAGGCACCTGATACTATGTAATCATAACTACAGTGATTTTGAGACAAATTTCCAGCCTTTGCATTGCTGCAGGAAAGGAAAATACATGGACGCGCTTGAGGAATACGAAATATATAAAGCCGTCAAAATCAACAGTGATTATGTTTTGAATGATAAACTTACATTTTCACATAACATGTTGTACGACACGGCAATACTTGCACACGGGCGCCAGTAAATGAAATGTCACAGTACATATGGGCTATAATAAGCAAAACAGGTTTATCAGTGGCTATATAAACAGTGAATCAGTTGATCGATATTGTCCACGCGAAAGCAGTCGATCGATATAGTCCACGCGAGAAACATAAACTTTCATGTTCGCGTCTGTGAGTTTCCAATATCGTAAAAGTGCACTTTTACCGTAATGATTTTAGTGTTTTTAATTTTTTAACGATCTCATATGAATGATTAAGATTCTGAAGATGGCAATTCGTTGCCGAAACGCGTCAAAATAAGACGAGAAAAACGAAGTCGCACAATGGATATATGGTAAATATCTATTATATTAATATAAGCGACTTGGAGACAACTAACCTAAAATGTATTATATTGAAGCCCGTCAGGCAAGTGTTGTCTACAAATACAAAAATGTTATTATCAAAATGCTAAAAGTTGCACAAAACATTAAATTTAATAAAATGTGTATAAAAATGAATATCATAACAAAATTTGCACGCATAAATATTAATTCAAGAACACCGGCGGCACTCAAGACGAAACAAATAGCAGAAAAAATGTGGTTAACGCAAGAAATTAGACAATTATACAAAAAGAAAAACAGGTTAAATACGGATCTTTATAAAGCGCATTTAGAAATGTTAAAGGAAATTCACCCTGCAGTTATAGATGTTATCATGACCAAAATTAACGCTTTAATATCCTATTATTTTTATCATAAAGTATTAACCCATAATAAGAAAATACGAAATCTATATCTTACTCAGCATAAAAAAGAAAATAGACCAATAGATTGTAAACATGTGTTCTATGAACGTGTAACGAATACAACCAACATAGAGTTCACTAACCAAGAAATAAACGTGCTTAATAAAGGTCTGAAATATAATGTACCAAGATTTAATACTACAAACGAAATTGTCCATGAGGTAGTTAATGCTGAAGCTGGTATTAAAAGATTAAATGGTTCCGTTGCACAGAATGAAGCAAGGGTTTTTATCAACAACAAACTCAATAACGCAATTAATAGTAATAAATGTAAAAGTCAAAACAATTTTTTAAAAAGTAAATATAAGCAGGATATCATGATTCTTAAAACCATAAAAAGTAAACTTGAGAAAAATGATGCAATTATAAGTAAGGCAGATAAGGGTGACACATTGGTGGTCATGCAGAAAAGAGAGTATACTCAAAAGGTATTTGATTTCATAAATAATAATAATATTAAGAAAATAGACCGGGATCCCACAAAGGCTTATGTAAAAACTTTGAATAACACCATTAATCAATGTAATTTTTTGTTAGATGAGAAAACACGCAGATATTTAAAACCAATTAATGCCACGGCACCAAAATTCACAGGACTACCTAAAATCCACAAGGAAAGTACACCAATCAGACCAGTAATAAACTACACCACAGCTCCCGGATACAAAGCTGCTAAATTGTTAGTGACTTTAATTAAGAATAATATCAGGATAGCAAATAATTACAGTATAAAGAACAGTTATGAGTTTGTTGAAAAACTTAAAAAGATAGAAATACTACCACAATATAAATTAGTATCGTTAGACGTAACTAATTTGTACACTAATATCCCCGTGAGGGAAACTATAGAAATTGTAAATAACAATTTAAAGGAAGTAGCTCAACTTAGCATGCAAAAAATCAATGAACTTATAAAACTACTTACAGTCGTCTTGGAACAAAATTACTTTACATTTGACAACGGGTTTTTTACACAAGATGACGGTCTGGCTATGGGTTCGCCACTGTCAGGACTATTAGCTGATATATATTTAAATTATTATGAGAATATGAACATAATATCGAATAAATTATACAAGAATAAAATCATTTTTTATTGTAGATACGTCGACGATACGTTTACGATATTTAATGGAACAAAAAGGCAAATACAAAACTTAAATAGTCACATAAACAGCATACACCATAAGATTAAATTCACATCTGAAATAGAAGAAGAAAATCAATTAAATTTCTTAGATTTAACCATTTTAAAAAACAAAGGAAAACTTCAATTTAAAATCTATAGAAAGGCCACAACAACGGACGTCACAATTCATGCCGATTCATATCATCCCACCTCGCATAAAATGGCAGCTTACAATAGTTTTGTGCATAGATTGCTAACTATACCGTTAAGTGAAAAAGACTACATTGAAGAGGTTAATACCATCAAGCACATAGCAGCGGCTAACGGATATAAAAGTTCATTAGTGGATAAATTAATAAGTAAACACAAAGAGAAGAAAATAAAAAAGTCGAACAATGATAACACACTTCCGGTTAATAAATACATATCTGCAGATTACACAAACATTTTACCAAATATTCTAGTTAACGAACTCAAGAAACACCATGTAATTGTAACCTTTCGTACAAATAACAACATTCAGAGACTTCTTAGCCGAAAAAACAGTATACCAGAAAGAAAAAGAACCGGCGTATACAAGATGAATTGCAGCTCATGCGACATGTTCTACATAGGCCAAACAGGCAGACCATTTGAAGAAAGATATAACGAACATCTTCCCAGAAGGGAATTACATAAAACAACATCTAATTTTGCCAGGCACCTGATACTATGTAATCATAACTACAGTGATTTTGAGACAAATTTCCAGCCTTTGCATTGCTGCAGGAAAGGAAAATACATGGACGCGCTTGAGGAATACGAAATATATAAAGCCGTCAAAATCAACATTGATTATGTCTTGAATGATAAACTTACATTTTCACATAACATGTTGTACGACACGGCAATACTTGCACACGGGCGCCAGTAAATGAAATGTCACAGTACATATGGGCTATAATAAGCAAAACAGGTTTATCAGTGGCTATATAAACAGTGAATCAGTTGATCGATATTGTCCACGCGAAAGCAGTTGATCGATATAGTCCACGCGAGAAACATAAACTTTCATGTTCGCGTCTGTGAGTTTCCAATATCGTAAAAGTGCACTTTTACCGTAATGATTTTAGTGTTTTTAATTTTTTAACGATCTCATATGAGTGATTAAGATTCTGAAGATGGCAATTCGTTGCCGAAACGCGTCAAAATAAGACGAGAAAAACGAAGTCGCACGACGGATATATGGTAAATATCTATTATATTAATATAAGCGACTTGGAGACAACTAACCTAAAATGTATTATATTGAAGCCCGTCAGGCAAGTGTTGTCTACAAATACAAAAATGTTATTATCAAAATGCTAAAAGTTGCACAAAACATTAAATTTAATAAAATGTGTATAAAAATGAATATCATAACAAAATTTGCACGCATAAATATTAATTCAAGAACACCGGCGGCACTCAAGACGAAACAAATAGCAGAAAAAATGTGGTTAATGCAAGAAATTAGACAATTATACAAAAAGAAAAACAGGTTAAATACGGATCTTTATAAAGCGCATTTAGAAATGTTAAAGGAAATTCACCCTGCAGTTATAGATGTTATCATGACCAAAATTAACGCTTTAATATCCAATTATTTTTATCATAAAGTATTAACCCATAATAAGAAAATACGAAATCTATATCTTACTCAGCATAAAAAAGAAAATAGACCAATAGATTGTAAACATGTGTTCTATGAACGTGTAACGAATACAACCAACATAGAGTTCACTAACCAAGAAATAAACGTGCTTAATAAAGGTCTGAAATATAATGTACCAAGATTTAATACGACAAACGAAATTGTCCATGAGGTAGTTAATGCTGAAGCTGCTATTAAAAGATTAAATGGTTCCGTTGCACAGAATGAAGCAAGGGTTTTTATCAACAACAAACTCAATAACGCAATTAATAGTAATAAATGTAAAAGTCAAAACAATTTTTTAAAAAGTAAATATAAGCAGGATATCATGATTCTTAAAACCATAAAAAGTAAACTTGAGAAAAATGATGCAATTATAAGTAAGGCAGATAAGGGTGACACATTGGTGGTCATGCAGAAAAGAGAGTATACTCAAAAGGTATTTGATTTCATAAATAATAATAATATTAAGAAAATAGACCGGGATCCCACAAAGGCTTATGTAAAAACTTTGAATAACACCATTAATCAATGTAATTTTTTGTTAGATGAGAAAACACGCAGATATTTAAAACCAATTAATGCCACGGCACCAAAATTCACAGGACTACCTAAAATCCACAAGGAAAGTACACCAATCAGACCAGTAATAAACTACACCACAGCTCCTGGATACAAAGCTGCTAAATTGTTAGTGACTTTAATTAAGAATAATATCAGGATAGCAAATAATTACAGTATAAAGAACAGTTATGAGTTTGTTGAAAAACTTAAAAAGATAGAAATACTACCACAATATAAATTAGTATCGTTAGACGTAACTAATTTGTACACTAATATCCCCGTGAGGGAAACTATAGAAATTGTAAATAACAATTTAAAGGAAGTAGCTCAACTTAGCATGCAAAAAATCAATGAACTTATAAAACTACTTACAGTCGTCTTGGAACAAAATTACTTTACATTTGACAACGGGTTTTTTACACAAGATGACGGTCTGGCTATGGGTTCGCCACTGTCAGGACTATTAGCTGATATATATTTAAATTATTATGAGAATATGAACATAATATCGAATAAATTATACAAGAATAAAATCATTTTTTATTGTAGATACGTCGACGATACGTTTATGATATTTAATGGAACAAAAAGGCAAATACAAAACTTAAATAGTCACATAAACAGCATACACCATAAGATTAAATTCACATCTGAAATAGAAGAAGAAAATCAATTAAATTTCTTAGATTTAACCATTTTAAAAAACAAAGGAAAACTTCAATTTAAAATCTATAGAAAGGCCACAACAACGGACGTCACAATTCATGCCGATTCATATCATCCCACCTCGCATAAAATGGCAGCTTACAATAGTTTTGTGCATAGATTGCTAACTATACCGTTAAGTGAAAAAGACTACATTGAAGAGGTTAATACCATCAAGCACATAGCAGCGGCTAACGGATATAAAAGTTCATTAGTGGATAAATTAATAAGTAAACACAAAGAGAAGAAAATAAAAAAGTCGAACAATGATAACACACTTCCGGTTAATAAATACATATCTGCAGATTACACAAACATTTTACCAAATATTCTAGTTAACGAACTCAAGAAACACCATGTAATTGTAACCTTTCGTACAAATAACAACATTCAGAGACTTCTTAGCCGAAAAAACAGTATACCAGAAAGAAAAAGAACCGGCGTATACAAGATGAATTGCAGCTCATGCGACATGTTCTACATAGGCCAAACAGGCAGACCATTTGAAGAAAGATATAACGAACATCTTCCCAGAAGGGAATTACATAAAACAACTTCTAATTTTGCCAGGCACCTGATACTATGTAATCATAACTACAGTGATTTTGAGACAAATTTCCAGCCTTTGCATTGCTGCAGGAAAGGAAAATACATGGACGCGCTTGAGGAATACGAAATATATAAAGCCGTCAAAATCAACAGTGATTATGTCTTGAATGATAAACTTACATTTTCACATAACATGTTGTACGACACGGCAATACTTGCACACGGGCGCCAGTAAATGAAATGTCACAGTACATCTGGGCTATAATAAGCAAAACAGGTTTATCAGTGGCTATATAAACAGTGAATCAGTTGATCGATATTGTCCACGCGAAAGCAGTCGATCGATATAGTCCACGCGAGAAACATAAACTTTCATGTTCGCGTCTGTGAGTTTCCAATATCGTAAAAGTGCACTTTTACCGTAATGATTTTAGTGTTTTTAATTTTTTAACGATCTCATATGAGTGATTAAGATTCTGAAGATGGCAATTTGTTGCCGAAACGCGTCAAAATAAGACGAGAAAAACGAAGTCGCACGACGGATATATGGTAAATATCTATTATATATCTTTTCTAGATCGGATCTGTCCTTAGTAATATTATAGATCTTCAAGATGCTCTCCTTTTCGCCTTCGAATGTCTGTTCTTCCAGATTTACTCTCAACAACACGTCGGCTACAACATTTTTACTCCCAGGAACATACTCCCACTGTATATCGTATTCCTGCAGGGCAAGTACCCATCTGGTCAATCTACCATGGCTTAACTTGCATCTTCTCAGAAATGATATAGATTTGTGATCTGTTCGAACGGTCACTGGATATCCGAGGATATACGTCCGAAACTTCCCACAGGCAAAGACTACACTTAGCAGTTCCTTTTCCGTCACGTTATAGTTCTTTTCACACTGGTTAAGGGTTCTGCTAGCAAAGCTCACTACTAGATGGTTTCCACTTTCGTCTTCTTGGTACAGTGTTGATCCCAAGCTAATGTTACTAGCGTCACAGTTTAGAAAGAAGGGTCGGTTAAAATCTGGATGGTTGAGCATCACTACTTCCAAGAACTTCTCCTTTATTGATTTGAAGGTTTCGTCTTGTTCTTGACCCCATCGCCATTTATTCTTGGACGATAACTGGTACTGAAACCGGGCCGTCAGTTCGGAATAATTATTTTGGAACTTCCTATAGTAGTTACACAGGCCTAAAAATGATTGTAGTTGCCTTCTGTTTTTTGGTATAGGGAAGCGTTGTATGGCGTCTACTTTTTCTGTTGATGGTGTTATTCCTTGACTGTTTAACTGGAAACCCAAGAATTGCACTTCTTTAGCTATAAGCTTGGACTTGTCTAGTTTAAGGGTAACATTATTTTCAGCCAGCTTCTTCAAGACATGCTCCACACAGTAACAGTGTTCTTCCCAATTGGTTGATGTTATTAGGAGATCATCAACATAGACAGTCGTGAATTGGAGCGCTTCTGGTCCAAGTATATGATCCATACAGGCGACAAAAACAGCTACTGAGTTCACTAACCCGAAGGGCAACCTCTTAAACTGGTAGTTGCGCCCTACGAAGATGAACGCCATGTATTGCCGGCTTGCTGGGTGCAACTCCACCTGCCAATACCCGCACACGGTATCCCACGTAGTAATGAACTTCGTTCCGTGAAATCTCTTCAATATCTCATCAATTTCGCCAGGTGAGGTACGATCGTTAATAATCATTTTGTTTATCTCACGTGCGTCAAGGCAAAGCCTTACCTTCCCATTTTTCTTTTGTATAGCCACAATTGGGCTAGTGTATGGCGATTGACTGCTTTCGATAATATCTTTACTGATCATATTCTGGATCTCTGTGCTTACGGCTTCCTTCAAAGATTGTACTATGGGATACGACTTTCGGTTAAATTCTACCGGTTCTCTGAATCGTATGGAACATTGGTAGTTCCGGATCTTTCCAGGTTCGTCCGAAAATACAGCTCGATATTTTTCATATATGTTGACTAATTGATTCAGCTGGTTTTCCTCTAATTGCTCGGTAGTATTGTGGCACTGGAAGTCACGTATCTCCTGAATCTTTTGTGGCCATAGGTCATCCTCCGAATTCTGATGTACTGGCTTGTTGTTTGTCGAGTAGTTTGACAAGTAATTCACCTTATTTTTGTGGTCGAGAAGTTGTCTGGAGTCTAGCATCTTGTTGTTAGTTAAATTGGCTACCCAGGTCGAACCTTCAGAAAAGAGTGATACCTTCCCTCGGCACAAATCGATAACTGCTGAGTTCCTGCGCAATATGTCACATCCTATCATGATGTTGAAAGGTAATCCGGCTGCAACAAGAAATATCATATCCACACTAATGCCCTGACTGTTGACACTTAGGGATACTTGTTTTCTTATGGTTTTGTTCTGTCGGCCGGTAGCTCCTACAAGTACAATATTATTAATAGGTAGTACCGGTAAGTTTTTATGACATTCCTGCTGTATCCGGTCCAACTCATTATGATTTATTATAGAGACATTTGCTCCAGTGTCTATCATTATGGGAACAGAAATACCCTCAATTTTTGCAATTATATATATTATTTCATTGTCATTATTATTAATGTTAATTTCGTTTTCTTCTAGCAAGTCCTTACGGATATCTTTCAAATAGTTATTGTATAGTATTGTAAAATTTTTTCTTTCTTCCTTCAAATTTATCTCTTGGTCAAACCCAGCAGATTGGAGCAGTAAAGGGTTATTGGAGTTTATTACTGCCTCCGTTCGTTTAAATGTTCCGCATCATTACGGATTAGGCCGTTGGAAGCATCAACTTGGAGTCCTGAAACTGCTTCGTTTGGTTCAGCACGATCGTCCTGTTGGGCTTCCGTTACAGGTAGTCTTCGTTGATTGTCCAGGCTGGAACTGCGTCTGGGCTTGTACTCTCTGTAACGATTACTTCCCTGACTTCCTTGAAAGGTCTCATACTCATAATATCGGCTCCTTCGTTGAGGCTGGTACCTCCTCTGTCCAATGCCTTCCGCTCTGATGTAGTTAATATGGGGTCGATATATCCTGTAATTATTGTTATTACCTCCATTCGGGTAATTCCTGTTATAATTACTATGATAATTGTTATTAGGGGGTTGGGGTTTCTCTGACCATTTGGAACATAATTACGGTTATTATTATAATAACCGTTGTTATTGGGTGGACAGTTATTATTATTATTATTATTGTTGTTGCCCTCATTATTACTAATTCGAGGAACATGATTATTATTATTATTGTTATTAAATCTAGGTACATTATTGTTATTACGGGGGTTATGATTGTATTCGGCATTATTCCGATTTGCGGAATTATAATTATTATTGTTGCCCACATTCTGCCGATTATTATTATTATTCGAATTATTGGTGTTACTTCTTGGTTCCGGCCTTTCATAACTCCTGCGACTTTGGCGGTAGTAATCCTCGTGCTCATACATTTCTAAGAGCTTGGTCATTGCTTGTACAGTCTTTATTTGACTGTTTCTTCTAGCTCTTATTATATCTTCCTCATAATGGTATGAGAGCTTGCTGACCAGGCATTCTTCCGGTACTCTGGGCTCTAGATGTTTGGCCACACACACCTTTCCCAAGAAGTACGCTGTTAGGGTCTGGTTTCCATACGGGTTGTATTTTCCATGACAGATCCCGTCTCTGGCGATATTTTGTGTCGATTCAGACCAATATTTGGCTTTGAATAGCCTTTTGAATTGCTGGTAGTCGGTCACTTCGTCTCTTATCGCCATCCACCAATTATCTGCTATCTCCTTGAACGATTCGTCAAGTACTTCTTTATTCTCCCTCCAGCGATTGCCTCTGTGTTTGGTGAAGTACTCTTCAATTCTGGCTAGGAACTCCATCGGTTTGTTTTTATAAAATCTGAAGTTAATTCCTTCGCGATTCTCGTTGTTAGGACAACTGGTAATGCTTGTCGGTCGACTATGGAACAGGTCTATATCTGTTTGATTCTGTCGCACCTGACTGTTGATACTGGTCACAGTAGCTTCAATGCCGTCACATTTTTCTGTGAATCGGTCCTGCACTCGCTCCCAGTCTTCACGTGTTTCTTTTAGTTTTCCCTCTAAGTCTTCCTATTCGTTTCTTCAATGTTGTTAACCTTAGTGTTTATTTCTGTCTTGATACTCTGTACTTCTCGTTCGGTCTGACTCCATCTTTCGTCAGCTCTTGTAATCTTGTGTTCGATTACCGTTATTGCCTCTTCTACCTTCTTGCTGATTGTTCCATTGTTTTCAGCTATCTTCTGGCTCAATTCTTCCTTCAATATTTCCATTAATCGGTTCATATTCTCTTGGTTCGTCTCTTTCAATTCTTCTCTTAATTGTTGATTATTGCTTTCCATTTTCTGACTTGTTTCTTCCATCTTCTTGTTGGTCTCTTCCAGTTTTTGGCTTATCTGGGTTAATTCCTCCTTCGACTGTTTATTGTCAGTCGTTATTTCCTCCATTTTCTCCTCAATTTTCTGAATATTTTCTTCCATCTTCTCTTCTATCTTCTTACTGTTTGCTTCCATTTTCTCCTCCATCTTCTTACTGGTATCTCCAATTTTATTACCCAACTCTTCCTTCAATCGTTGGTTATCATTCTTCATTTCCTTATTATTTTCTTCCATCTTCTTACTATTTTCTTCCATTTTCTCCTCCATCTTCTTACTGTTATCTTCGATTTTCTTATTGGTATCCCCGATTTTATTACCCAATTCTTCATTTGTCGTTTTAAATTCTCTGAGTAACATCTCCATCATTCTATCCAATTTTGTATCTTCCTTTGTGGTGGATTTCTCCGGCTGTTCCTCCTGTGGTGCAGGCTTGTTTGGTTCTGCCGGCGGTAACATCGACTCCACATCTTCCACTGGGGTCGCCTCCTTATCCTCCATATCTATTTCCTGTTCGGCCTCCACAGCCCTTTTCTTTGATGTCGCCCTCCTGTGCATCTTGTTTCTTTTTCTGACCTGTTGACAGCTGCCGAGCTAAAATAGGAAACTGGACAATGGTCCTTATTTTATAACTCTATTAACTCCTATTTTAAGCCCCACGTTGGACACCAAATTTGTAGTAAATCTACAAATTATAAAATAAAATAAAGATATAAAGATATGAAATTGTGATGCTAATAAATGTTGTCTGAATATCGGTGTTGAACTCGCCGATGATACAGCTCCACTTTGGATTCACCAATTGGTAATTATTCCCAATTACAAAGAATAAATTAAATATAAATAATGTATGATAATAAAGTGTAATTTGTTGATAATAAAAAATTTTTGTAAGTTATAAAATTTTACTTATATTTTTTTTGTTTAATTAATTAATTCAATTAAATAAATAAATAATTAATTAATTGTGTGTGCTTTAATTACTTCCAATTAAATAGGTATGAATTTGTGGTTTGAAACTATTTGTTTCTATTAATAATTTAATTGTGTAGTTAGATCTGTTAATTGTCTCTGCTGACTTTGCTCTTCTTCTTCCTCTCAAATATTTATTTTATCACTCTAAATTATTTTTTTTAGAAGAAAGAATAACTAGCATTCCCTATACAAATAAATACAAACTCTTATAACTGAATAATTATGTTCATTTATTGACATTTGAAATTATGCGTTATTCTGGCTGCGCATTAACCAGGCATTGGTTGATATTTGCTCAAGTCGGTAGCGAACAAAATTGACAAAATATATTTTTACAAGATTAATTAATTAGGATTCTTTTAACTGTCGAAATGGTCAGAGAAGGCAAGGAACAAGATACAATTCTTACAGCTATTTTTAAAATAAATTATTATGGCTGGAAAAACAATATTATTATGTAAATTGTCAATTATTAAAAGTAACATCGAACCATTCGTTTAATGACGTCACTGGCTTCAAGCAGGCTGTGTCCTGGGCTCGTTCGGAAATTAAGTATGGCCGCCGTAACCTCGATTTCTCTGCCATGCACTGCGGATGCTGGTTGATCTTCTCCCTCAGAAATAAATGAGTATTCCCTTCTCTGCGAAGTTGTAGTTGTCCTGGAATATAGTGTAGAGTGTTCTTCCTTCTTCTGCGATGTCGTTTCGTGATGGTTTACTGTTGAAGTGTTCGGTGTTCAAATGTGTTGTATTCGTGTTCTGCTAGTATGGTTTAATATTCCTTCAAAATGGCCGTTGATTTCTTGTGCTCGTGTTAGATAGTGTTATTGCTGTTGTTCTGAATTAGTTTGGTGTTAATTATTCTCTGTTGGTGGTATTTTTATTTAGTTAACCTCTGTTACACTTTTCGAGGCTACACTCACGGTTTTGCACTAAATTATACTTTTTCGGTCTTCTGTTAGTAATTTCTCAACTGTTCATATTAACGATTAACAATAGACTGGCGACTGAAAGTCGTCGTTTTGGGGTAATTTATGAAATGTCTTTTTCCTCTTCCCATTGTTTTTTTAAAAATACATGCCTCAGATTTGGTTCATCATCTAAATATACATAACAAGTTTTCCTATTTATTGCTGTAACTCAATTATTTATTAATTTTACAAAAATCTAACTATTCAGCAATATTCTTAAATTAATTTTACATAATTTGATATATAGCTGGGTCTGTTTTAAGTTCATATAAGCCTAAAATTTACAATTTTTGATATTTATGGTAGGCCTCATATTTTGTACAAATTTAGTATTTAAATGGTTTACAAGTGTTTTTCTGATAATATTTCCATGAAATAATATTAATCACTCCGTGATTATTATTTGTGGTTAATAATTTTGTTGTTATAACATTTCAATATTGATTAATTTACTTTTTAGTCTGAGTTGATTACCCTTTTAGGCATAGTATTAGCTATTTCCAAAAGAAGTTAATTTTCTTCCTTTGTCATTCCATTCGTTATTATTTGTATCTGTACTGATTATATTTTCATATTTTTATGTTGTATGGATTAAATTCTACTCCTTATATTATGTAGTTTGATTGAATTTATATAATTAAGGTTGACTCTCTGATAGATGGTTTTGGTTTACATTACTGGTCTGTTTTCCTAGAGTGGTGTATTAGCTAATCTGCTTTGTATTTTTTACATAGTTTACAGTTTTAAATAAAATTAACATTCCTATTTCCTACTTGCCTCTCTGCCTTGACAAACTTGAAAATTAGTTAACATTATTTTGAACACAACAGAACATCTTATTATCTACTATTTTTCATATATCACCTGATTTTAACAAAAACATCTTATTCCTATTATTTTTAACTGTATCATCAAATGATAACAAAATATCTTATCCTTATTATTACCTAGACATAATTTAATTAGAAAATAAAAAACTCCTATTACTAGTAATACTGTCAGTCATTAACTGTCTTTTGTATTTATGTTTCTTTTGAAAACAATTCAACTGTGATTAAAAAACATCTTGTATCTATTATCACCTTATATCTAAAATATTATCTAATTAACAATAAATAACAAACATCTTATTATTAGTTATACCCTCAGTTATGAACTGTCCTCTGGTATTTTTGTCCTTCTCACAATTTACTTAACTGTAATTAAAGAAAACATTTTATGGGTAATAGTATTTCTTATATCTAATTTAAAAAACACTTATTACTGATAATGTTGTCAGTCCTTAGACTGTCTTTGATTCCAATGGTTTTACTAGTATTATTCTACACTCATGGTAGTCTTTTTATATTATTTACACTTCATTGAATATTTTTTCATCGATTTTTTAGCTATGTTTCTCACTACACTCACTGTAGTTTCTTATTTTTGTTACCTCACTTCACTTTATTGGGTTCTACACTATGGTAGTCTTTTCAGTGGGTTCTACACTATGGTAGTCTCTTTTGGGTTGTTACATATAATACTTATATCTAGTTTACAATTCGGTTTTCATTGGATTGTATCTTGTAACTTGAGTTACTGGGTCTAAATATATTGGTTTTAATTTAGTTCAATGGCATGTATTCCTTTATTAACATTTTTGGAATAGCTCTTCTTATTTCTAGGCTCTTTTTAGGAATCTTGACATATTTGGTCCTTTCTTCCTTATTATATTAGTAAATTTCTTGTCTTGTGGTTTCTCTGCTTCTTGTCTCTATAAATTTCTCTTATTAAAATTGTTTTCACCTCTTTACCTCTTTTTTTTCTTTTCCTTTTTACTGCTTCCCCAATCTACTGGGTATACTGCTGGTTTATTGGGTTTTTATATATGGTAGGTTATTCGTATATTGACCAATAGTTTTCTTTGTTATTGTTCATTCTTATTAACATTTTATTGGCTTAATGTACAGTTTCTTTAGTTTAATCTTTAACCAATTCATTATTCTCACTCACTATGGACCTTTTCTTCTTTATTTATGTTGCATTAAGTTAAAATTTTAATGTGATAATTTTGTTATGCTACATATGCTCTCCTGTAAAAGTGATTAGTTCAGATCATACTCTTAGTATGGATGAAATAATTACTCCTAATTCCTTTTATTTACTATATTTTCTTCATGATTTCACTTTATATACCTTCTTTTTCCACCGTTGCTTCCTCTCAGATGATGTGTATCTCCTTCATTAGTTTCCTTTTTTCATTAATAAGTAATCATCAATCTTGTGTATAACCTTATCATTTTATATCCTTTCTTATTTGGTGCTTCCTCACCAGTATGTTTACTCCCTAACATTCCCTAACATAATAAATTGGAACAGTTCAGAGTGGCACTTTTGGCTTCAATCCCTGCTGTCCAATACTTCAATTAATTGAGTCCAGAGGTATTATCATCTCTGCTCAAAATATAAGACTGATGGCATTTTCTACATCCAGTCATAAAAATAAATAATTAGTAAAAGTAGTCTCTTTTGACTAAAATAAACATCCTTAGATTCTTCACTTCATAATATTTTATATCAATTAATACTTTTATACACTTGACTCTTCTTCTCTATTAAAGCTTATTCCATATTATGTGGTTTAGGTATGTGGTATAATATACATTTCATCTTGTTTACATAGTAATTAGCATTTATATAGATTTTTTCTACCATTTGGTATCCAATGAGTTATTTTATTGCTCATGGCATAACATTAATTAATTCTTTATCACTTTTCGCTACAACAGTGGTTATTACAACAATATTATCATTAATAGTACCAGGGTTTTTGGGTTCTGGTCTTAATATTTGGTCTCTACTTAGTTGGTCTTTCTTCATTGTTCCATCTTTATCAAATTAATTTCTTTGTGAGTTTGGTTAAGTTGTTTTGATTAAATTATATGATATTCTGGTTTCTTTTCTCTTTTTCATTTGAAATTCTGTATCATTTTTGTCTTAAATTGTCTCATTTACATAATTTATAATAGTGGTCATTGTTAGCATAGTCACTATTATCATACAAACTATAGTATGGTTTTTTATAGCTGTGATAGTTTATTGAGGGGTTTTTTTTTTTTTTTTTTTTAAACACTGGTTTTTATGAAGATTTGTTACATTCCTTCTTCTGACATTTTTAACAACATTCATTAATATATTGTTCTGGTAACATTAAATTATCCAATTGTTTAACATTGGTTGTTCTCTTTGTTTACTGGAACCTGTTCTTTTTGTTTTGGGTCTCTGGAGAGTTTGATAGGGAGTTTTTACATTTGTACTCCATTTACCTTCAAATTCTTTTGTGTAAGAATTCACTCAAATTATGAGTGTGATTTGTTCTTACTCTTTTAGAATTTTGTATCTCTTTCTTACAAAATTTCTTTTTATATTTAAGAGTTATTTCTCATCATTCGTAAGAGTTGTACTTACTATTTTTTAACTTTAGATATTTTTATTCAACTAAATTCTTTCTTATTCATAATAGTTTTTCAAATATTTTGGTGTAAGTTGTACTTCCTATTGTTTTGAATTTTGAAATTTTTTATTCATCAAAAATTTTTTTTTTTCTTTCATTTTCATCATAATGGTTTTTCGAATAATCAGTTGGTGTAAGCTGTTCTTACTACTTTTTGAATTTTGAACTTTTTGTTCATCAAAATTCCTTTTTGTTTCATCATAGTTTTTCGAATAATCAGTGTAAGTTGTTCTTACTACTTTTTGAATTTGGACATTAACCAAATTCTTTTTTCATTCATAATAGTTTTTCGAATAATCAGTTGGTGTAAGCTGTTCTTACTATTTTTTGAATTTGGACATTTTTGTTCATCAAAATTCCTTTTTGTTTCATCATAGTTTTTCGAATAATCAGTGTAAGTTGTACTTACTATTTTTTGAATTTTGACATTAACCAAATTCTTTTTTCATTCATAATAGTTTTTCGAATAATCAGTTGGTGTAAGCTGTTCTTACTATTTTTTGAATTTGGACATTTTTATCTCTCCTCTATATATTTTTTAATTGATAATTGATTATAAGTTTCTTTTACTTTATTTGAAATGATATCCTTTAATACATACGTATTGTTATTATTGTTTTTAATAATCAGGTATGGGCCGGTATACAGCAGTAACAACTTTTTGGTAATGCCTTCCAAAGTACTGGGTAATTCCCTGTTTTTTAGTAGTACCCTTTCTCCGACTTCATAGCTTATTATTTTCTTAATCGCCTTTTGATACTGGTTCTTGCACCTTTCCTGGTCTTCTGCCAATTTATTCTAAAACCTGATTCGATTGAACTTGTATTCTTGACTCATGGGGAATTCTATTATGTCTTGTATTTCTCTTGGAGGCGGTTTTTCATACATTGCTGTGTATGGTGTGGTACCTATAGCGGGGTGATATGCCAAATTAAGGAATTCTTCAGTAGCTAATAAATATTCTTGCCACTTCCTTTGTTGATTATGGCAATAAGTCCGTAATATTCTTCCGACTTCTCGCAGTACCCTCTCCGCTGGATTACTGCTGGGGTGGTAGACAGATGTCTTGTACGTCTTAATGCCCAACGTATTTAGAGTGTTTTTCCACCTCCTGCCCTTAAATTGCGTTCCATGGTCTGTGATTATGGATGCCGGGCTCCCTATCTCTGGAATGTAATGATTTGTTATTACTCCTAGAGTCTTCAAAGTAGTGGCTCTGTTCACCGGGTACAGTTTTGTGAATTTTGTGAAGTGATCCATCATGATAATAATGTATTTGTATCGGTGGCGTCCACCACTGCGGGGGAATGGACCACAGATGTCCATAAAGACCTTTTCCAGTTTGGCTTGTGAGGTAATTGGTATCATCATACCCTCTTTTCTCTCATTGTTGGTTTTCACCAATTGACATATCAGACAGGTTTTGAGGTAGTTTCTCGTCTTTCTATTTATATTTTTTATATGGCAATTCTCTTCTATAGCCTTGATCACCTTCATGGCTCCCATGTGACCATATCGTAGATGATAGTCCAGGATGATATCATTTTCGATTGTAGTAGGGATCATGATCTTCCATATCTCTTCATCAAGGGATGTTTTGATGAATAATATTTCGTTATGTATACAATAAAACTGGTTATTGTGTCATCTTGGCTGGAGAGATGAAGTTTAATGTGGTTTAACTTCGGGTCGGACTGCTGGTGTTTGCTGATGTCCTGCACTATCTTTTCTAGATCGGATCTGTCCTTAATAATATTATAGATCTTCAAGATTCTCTCCTTTTCGCCTTCGAACGTCTGTTCTTCCAGATTTACTCTCAACAACACGTCGGCTACAACATTTTTACTCCCAGGAACATACTCCCACTGTATATCGTATTCCTGCAGGGCAAGTACCCATCTGGTCAATCTACCATGGCTTAACTTGCATCTTCTCAGAAATGATATAGATTTGTGATCTGTTCGAACGGTCACTGGATATCCGAGGATATACGTCCGAAACTTCCCACAGGCAAAGACTACACTTAGCAGTTCCTTTTCCGTCACGTTATAGTTCTTTTCACACTGGTTAAGGGTTCTGCTAGCAAAGCTCACTACTAGATGGTTTCCACTTTCGTCTTCTTGGTACAGTGTTGATCCCAAGCTAATGTTACTAGCGTCACAGTTTAGAAAGAAGGGTCGGTTAAAATCTGGATGGTTGAGCATCACTACTTCCAAGAACTTCTCCTTTATTGATTTGAAGGTTTCGTCTTGTTCTTGACCCCATCGCCATTTATTCTTGGACGATAACTGGTACTGAAACCGGGCCGTCAGTTCGGAATAATTATTTTGGAACTTCCTATAGTAGTTACACAGGCCTAAAAATGATTGTAGTTGCCTTCTGTTTTTTGGTATAGGGAATCGTTGTATGGCGTCTACTTTTTCTGTTGATGGTGTTATTCCTTGACTGTTTAACTGGAAACCCAAGAATTGCACTTCTTTAGCTATAAGCTTGGACTTGTCTAGTTTAAGGGTAACATTATTTTCAGCCAGCTTCTTCAAGACATGCTCCACACGGTAACAGTGTTCTTCCCAATTGGTTGATGTTATTAGGAGATCATCAACATAGACAGTCGTGAATTGGAGCGCTTCTGGTCCAAGTATATGATCCATACAGGCGACAAAAACAGCTACTGAGTTCACTAACCCGAAGGGCAACCTCTTAAACTGGTAGTTGCGCCCTACGAAGATGAACGCCATGTATTGCCGGCTTGCTGGGTGCAACTCCACCTGCCAATACCCGCACACGGTATCCCACGTAGTAATGAACTTCGTTCCGTGAAATCTCTTCAATATCTCATCAATTTCGCCAGGTGAGGTACGATCGTTAATAATCATTTTGTTTATCTCACGTGCGTCAAGGCAAAGCTTTACCTTCCCATTTTTCTTTTGTATAGCCACAATTGGGCTAGTGTATGGCGATTGACTGCTTTCGATAATATCTTTACTGATCATATTCTGGATCTCTGTGCTTACGGCTTCCTTCAAAGATTGTGCTATGGGATACGACTTTCGGTTAAATTCTACCGGTTCTCTGAATCGTATGGAACATTGGTAGTTCTGGATCTTTCCAGGTTCGTCCGAAAATACAGCTCGATATTTTTCATATATGTTGACTAATTGATTCAGCTGGTTTTCCTCTAATTGCTCGGTAGTATTGTGGCACTGGAAGTCACGTATCTCCTGAATCTTTTGTGGCCATAGGTCATCCTCCGAATTCTGATGTACTGGCTTGTTGTTTGTCGAGTAGTTTGACAAGTAATTCACCTTATTTTTGTGGTCGAGAAGTTGTCTGGAGTCTAGCATCTTGTTGTTAGTTAAATTGGCTACCCAGGTCGAACCTTCAGAAAAGAGTGATACCTTCCCTCGGCACAAATCGATAACTGCTGAGTTCCTGCGCAATATGTCACATCCTATCATGATGTTGAAAGGTAATCCGGCTGCAACAAGAAATATCATATCCACACTAATGCCCTGACTGTTGACACTTAGGGATACTTGTTTTCTTATGGTTTTGTTCTGTCGGCCGGTAGCTCCTACAAGTACAATATTATTAATAGGTAGTACCGGTAAGTTTTTATGACATTCCTGCTGTATCCGGTCCAACTCATTATGATTTATTATAGAGACATTTGCTCCAGTGTCTATCATTATGGGAACAGAAATACCCTCAATTTCTGCAATTATATATATTATTTCATTGTCATTATTATTAATGTTAATTTCGTTTTCTTCTAGCAAGTCCTTACGGATATCTTTCAAATAGTTATTGTATATTATTGTAAAATTTTTTCTTTCTTCCTTCAAATTTATCTCTTGGTCAAACCCAGCAGATTGGAGCAGTAAAGGGTTATTGGAGTTTATTACTGCCTCCGTTCGTTTAAATGTTCCGCATCATTACGGATTAGGCCGTTGGAAGCATCAACTTGGAGTCCTGAAACTGCTTCGTTTGGTTCAGCACGATCGTCCTGTTGGGCTTCCGTTACAGGTAGTCTTCGTTGATTGTCCAGGCTGGAACTGCGTCTGGGCTTGTACTCTCTGTAACGATTACTTCCCTGACTTCCTTGAAAGGTCTCATACTCATAATATTGGCTCCTTCGTTGAGGCTGGTACCTCCTCTGTCCACTGCCTTCCGCTCTGATGTAGTTAATATGGGGTCGATATATCCTGTAATTATTGTTATTACCTCCATTCGGGTAATTCCTGTTATAATTACTATGATAATTGTTATTAGGGGGTTGGGGTTTCTCTGACCATTTGGAACATAATTACGGTTATTATTATAATAACCGTTGTTATTGGGTGGACAGTTATTATTATTATTGTTGTTGCCCTCATTATTACTAATTCGAGGAACATGATTATTATTATTATTGTTATTAAATCTAGGTACATTATTGTTATTACGGGGGTTATGATTGTATTCGGCATTATTCCGATTTGCGGAATTATAATTATTATTGTTGCCCACATTCTGCCGATTATTATTATTATTCGAATTATTGGTGTTACTTCTTGGTTCCGGCCTTTCATAACTCCTGCGACTTTGGCGGTAGTAATCCTCGTGCTCATACATTTCTAAGAGCTCGGTCATTGCTTGTACAGTCTTTATTTGACTGTTTCTTCTAGCTCTTATTATATCTTCCTCATAATGGTATGAGAGCTTGCTGACCAGGCATTCTTCCGGTACTCTGGGCTCTAGATGTTTGGCCACACACACCTTTCCCAAGAAGTACGCTGTTAGGGTCTGGTTTCCATACGGGTTGTATTTTCCATGACAGATCCCGTCTCTGGCGATATTTTGTGTCGATTCAGACCAATATTTGGCTTTGAATAGCCTTTTGAATTGCTGGTAGTCGGTCACTTCGTCTCTTATCGCCATCCACCAATTATCTGCTATCTCCTTGAACGATTCGTCAAGTACTTCTTTATTCTCCCTCCAGCGATTGCCTCTGTGTTTGGTGAAGTACTCTTCAATTCTGGCTAGGAACTCCATCGGTTTGTTTTTATAAAATCTGAAGTTAATTCCTTCGCGATTCTCGTTGTTAGGACAACTGGTAATGCTTGTCGGTTGACTATGGAACAGGTCTATATCTGTTTGATTCTGTCGCACCTGACTGTTGATACTGGTCACAGTAGCTTCAATGCCGTCACATTTTTCTGTGAATCGGTCCTGCACTCGCTCCCAGTCTTCACGTGTTTCTTTTAGTTTTCCCTCTAAAGTCTTCCTATTCGTTTCTTCAATGTTGTTAACCTTAGTGTTTATTTCTGTCTTGATACTCTGTACTTCTCGTTCGGTCTGACTCCATCTTTCGTCAGCTCTTGTAATCTTGTGTTCGATTACCGTTATTTCCTCTTCTACCTTCTTGCTGATTGTTTCATTGTTTTCAGCTATCTTCTGGCTCAATTCTTCCTTTAATATTTCCATCTAATCGGTTCATATTCTCTTGGTTCGTCTCTTTCAATTCTTCTCTTAATTGTTGATTATTGCTTTCCATTTTCTGACTTGTTTCTTCCATCTTCTTGTTGGTCTCTTCCAGTTTTTGGCTTATCTGGGTTAATTCCTCCTTCGACTGTTTATTGTCAGTCGTTATTTCCTCCATTTTCTCCTCAATTTTCTGAATATTTTCTTCCATCTTCTCTTCTATCTTCTTACTGTTTGCTTCCATCTTCTCCTCCATCTTCTTACTGGTATCTCCAATTTTATTACCCAATTCTTCCTTCAATCGTTGGTTATCATTCTTCATTTCCTTATTATTTTCTTCCATCTTCTTACTATTTTCTTCCATTTTCTCCTCCATCTTCTTACTGTTATCTTCGATTTTCTTATTGGTATCCCCGATTTTATTACCCAATTCTTCCTTTGTCGTTTTAAATTCTCTGAGTAACATCTCCATCATTCTATCCAATTTTGTATCTTCCTTTGTGGTGGATTTCTCCGGCTGTTCCTCCTGTGGTGCAGGCTTGTTTGGTTCTGCCGGCGGTAACATCGACTCCACATCTTCCACTGGGGTCGCCTCCTTATCCTCCATATCTATTTCCTGTTCGGCCTCCACAGCCCTTTTCTTTGATGTCGCCCTCCTGTGCATCTTGTTTCTTTTTCTGACCTGTTGACAGCTGCCGAGCTAAAATAGGAAACTGGACAATTGTCCTTATTTTATAACTCTATTAACTGCTATTTTAAGCCCCACGTTGGACACCAAATTTGTAGTAAATCTACAAATTATAAAATAAAATAAAGATATAAAGATATGAAATTGTGATGCTAATAAATGTTGTCTGAATATCGGTGTTGAACTCGCCGATGATACAGCTCCACTTTGGATTCACCAATTGGTAATTATTCCCAATTACAAAGAATAAATTAAATATAAATAATGTATGATAATAAAGTGTAATTTGTTGATAATAAAAAATTTTTGTAAGTTATAAAATTTTACTTATATTTTTTTTGTTTAATTAATTAATTCAATTAAATAAATAAATAATTAATTAATTGTGTGTGCTTTAATTACTTCCAATTAAATAGGTATGAATTTGTGGTTTGAAACTATTTGTTTCTATTAATAATTTAATTGTGTAGTTAGATCTGTTAATTGTCTCTGCTGACTTTGCTCTTCTTCTTCCTCTCAAATATTTATTTTATCACTCTAAATTATTTTTTTTAGAAGAAAGAATAACTAGCATTCCCTATACAAATAAATACAAACTCTTATAACTGAATAATTATGTTCATTTATTGACATTTGAAATTATGCGCCATTCTGGCTGCGCATGAACCAGGCATTGGTTGGTATTTGCTGAAGTCGGTAGCGAACAAAATTGACAAAATATATTTTTACAAGATTAATTAATTAGGATTCTTTTAACTGTCGAAATGGTCAGAGAGGGCAAGGAACAAGATACAATTCTTACAGCTATTTTTAAAATAAATTATTATGGCTGGAAAAACAATATTATTATGTAAATTGTCAATTATTAAAAGTAACATCGAACCATTCGTTGAATGACGTCACTGGCTTCAAGCAGGCTGTGTCCTGGGCTCGTTCGGAAATTAAGTATGGCCGCCGTAACCTCGATTTCTCTGCTATGCACTGCGGATGCTGGTCGATCTTCTCCCTCAGAAATAAATGAGTATTCCCTTCTCTGCGAAGTTGTAGTTGTCCTGGAATATAGTGTAGAGTGTTCTTCCTTCTTCTGCGATGTCGTTTCGTGATGGTTTACTGTTGAAGTGTTCGGTGTTCAAATGTGTTGTATTCGTGTTCTGCTAGTATGGTTTAATATTCCTTCAAAATGGCCGTTGATTTCTTGTGCTCGTGTTAGATAGTGTTATTGCTGTTGTTCTGAATTAGTTTGGTGTTAATTATTCTCTGTTGGTGGTATTTTTATTTAGTTAACCTCTGTTACACTTTTCGAGGCTACACTCACGGTTTTGCACTAAATTATACTTTTTCGGTCTTCTGTTAGTAATTTCTCAACTGTTCATATTAACGATTAACAATAGACTGGCGACTGAAAGTCGTCGTTTTGGGGTAATTTATGAAATGTCTTTTTCCTCTTCCCATTGTTTTTTTAAAAATACATGCCTCAGATTTGGTTCATCATCTAAATATACATAACAAGTTTTCCTATTTATTGCTGTAACTCAATTATTTATTAATTTTACAAAAATCTAACTATTCAGCAATATTCTTAAATTAATTTTACATAATTTGATATATAGCTGGGTCTGTTTTAAGTTCATATAAGCCTAAAATTTACAATTTTTGATATTTATGGTAGGCCTCATATTTTGTACAAATTTAGTATTTAAATGGTTTACAAGTGTTTTTATGATAATATTTCCATGAAATAATATTAATCACTCCGTGATTATTATTTGTGGTTAATAATTTTGTTGTTATAACATTTCAATATTGATTAATTTACTTTTTAGTCTGAGTTGATTACCCTTTTAGGCATAGTATTAGCTATTTCCAAAAGAAGTTAATTTTCTTCCTTTGTCATTCCATTCGTTATTATTTGTATCTGTACTGATTATATTTTCATATTTTTATGTTGTATGGATTAAATTCTACTCCTTATATTATGTAGTTTGATTGAATTTATATAATTAAGGTTGACTCTCTGATAGATGGTTTTGGTTTACATTACTGGTCTGTTTTCCTAGAGTGGTGTATTAGCTAATCTGCTTTGTATTTTTTACATAGTTTACAGTTTTAAATAAAATTAACATTCCTATTTCCTACTTGCCTCTCTGCCTTGACAAACTTGAAAATTAGTTAACATTATTTTGAACACAACAGAACATCTTATTATCTACTATTTTTCATATATCACCTGATTTTAACAAAAACATCTTATTCCTATTATTTTTAACTGTATCATCAAATGATAACAAAATATCTTATCCTTATTATTACCTAGACATAATTTAATTAGAAAATAAAAAACTCCTATTACTAGTAATACTGTCAGTCATTAACTGTCTTTTGTATTTATGTTTCTTTTGAAAACAATTCAACTGTGATTAAAAAACATCTTGTATCTATTATCACCTTATATCTAAAATATTATCTAATTAACAATAAATAACAAACATCTTATTATTAGTTATACCCTCAGTTATGAACTGTCCTCTGGTATTTTTGTCCTTCTCACAATTTACTTAACTGTAATTAAAGAAAACATTTTATGGGTAATAGTATTTCTTATATCTAATTTAAAAAACTCTTATTACTGATAATGTTGTCAGTCCTTAGACTGTCTTTGATTCCAATGGTTTTACTAGTATTATTCTACACTCATGGTAGTCTTTTTATATTATTTACACTTCATTGAATATTTTTTCATCGATTTTTTAGCTATGTTTCTCACTACACTCACTGTAGTTTCTTATTTTTGTTACCTCACTTCACTTAATTGGGTTCTACACTATGGTAGTCTTTTCAGTGGGTTCTACACTATGGTAGTCTCTTTTGGGTTGTTACATATAATACTTATATCTAGTTTACAATTCGGTTTTCATTGGATTGTATCTTGTAACTTGAGTTACTGGGTCTAAATATATTGGTTTTAATTTAGTTCAATGGCATGTATTCCTTTATTAACATTTTTGGAATAGCTCTTCTTATTTCTAGGCTCTTTTTAGGAATCTTGACATATTTGGTCCTTTCTTCCTTATTATATTAGTAAATTTCTTGTCTTGTGGTTTCTCTGCTTCTTGTCTCTATAAATTTCTCTTATTAAAATTGTTTTCACCTCTTTACCTCTTTTTTTTCTTTTCCTTTTTACTGCTTCCCCAATCTACTGGGTATACTGCTGGTTTATTGGGTTTTTATATATGGTAGGTTATTCGTATATTGACCAATAGTTTTCTTTGTTATTGTTCATTCTTATTAACATTTTATTGGCTTAATGTACAGTTTCTTTAGTTTAATCTTTAACCAATTCATTATTCTCACTCACTATGGACCTTTTCTTCTTTATTTATGTTGCATTAAGTTAAAATTTTAATGTGATAATTTTGTTATGCTACATATGCTCTCCTGTAAAAGTGATTAGTTCAGATCATACTCTTAGTATGGATGAAATAATTACTCCTAATTCCTTTTATTTACTATATTTTCTTCATGATTTCACTTTATATACCTTCTTTTTCCACCGTTGCTTCCTCTCAGATGATGTGTATCTCCTTCATTAGTTTCCTTTTTTCATTAATAAGTAATCATCAATCTTGTGTATAACCTTATCATTTTATATCCTTTCTTATTTGGTGCTTCCTCACCAGTATGTTTACTCCCTAACATTCCCTAACATAATAAATTGGAACAGTTCAGAGTGGCACTTTTGGCTTCAATCCCTGCTGTCCAATACTTCAATTAATTGAGTCCAGAGGTATTATCATCTCTGCTCAAAATATAAGACTGATGGCATTTTCTACATCCAGTCATAAAAATAAATAATTAGTAAAAGTAGTCTCTTTTGACTAAAATAAACATCCTTAGATTCTTCACTTCATAATATTTTATATCAATTAATACTTTTATACACTTGACTCTTCTTCTCTATTAAAGCTTATTCCATATTATGTGGTTTAGGTATGTGGTATAATATACATTTCATCTTGTTTACATAGTAATTAGCATTTATATAGATTTTTTCTACCATTTGGTATCCAATGAGTTATTTTATTGCTCATGGCATAACATTAATTAATTCTTTATCACTTTTCGCTACAACAGTGGTTATTACAACAATATTATCATTAATAGTACCAGGGTTTTTGGGTTCTGGTCTTAATATTTGGTCTCTACTTAGTTGGTCTTTCTTCATTGTTCCATCTTTATCAAATTAATTTCTTTGTGAGTTTGGTTAAGTTGTTTTGATTAAATTATATGATATTCTGGTTTCTTTTCTCTTTTTCATTTGAAATTCTGTATCATTTTTGTCTTAAATTGTCTCATTTACATAATTTATAATAGTGGTCATTGTTAGCATAGTCACTATTATCATACAAACTATAGTATGGTTTTTTATAGCTGTGATAGTTTATTGAGGGGTTTTTTTTTTTTTTTTTTTTAAACACTGGTTTTTATGAAGATTTGTTACATTCCTTCTTCTGACATTTTTAACAACATTCATTAATATATTGTTCTGGTAACATTAAATTATCCAATTGTTTAACATTGGTTGTTCTCTTTGTTTACTGGAACCTGTTCTTTTTGTTTTGGGTCTCTGGAGAGTTTGATAGGGAGTTTTTACATTTGTACTCCATTTACCTTCAAATTCTTTTGTGTAAGAATTCACTCAGATTATGAGTGTGATTTGTTCTTACTCTTTTAGAATTTTGTATCTCTTTCTTACAAAATTTCTTTTTATATTTAAGAGTTATTTCTCATCATTCGTAAGAGTTGTACTTACTATTTTTTAACTTTAGATATTTTTATTCAACTAAATTCTTTCTTATTCATAATAGTTTTTCAAATATTTTGGTGTAAGTTGTACTTCCTATTGTTTTGAATTTTGAAATTTTTTATTCATCAAAAATTTTTTTTTTTCTTTTATTTTCATCATAATGGTTTTTCGAATAATCAGTTGGTGTAAGCTGTTCTTACTACTTTTTGAATTTTGAACTTTTTGTTCATCAAAATTCCTTTTTGTTTCATCATAGTTTTTCGAATAATCAGTGTAAGTTGTTCTTACTACTTTTTGAATTTGGACATTAACCAAATTCTTTTTTCATTCATAATAGTTTTTCGAATAATCAGTTGGTGTAAGCTGTTCTTACTATTTTTTGAATTTGGACATTTTTGTTCATCAAAATTCCTTTTTGTTTCATCATAGTTTTTCGAATAATCAGTGTAAGTTGTACTTACTATTTTTTGAATTTTGACATTAACCAAATTCTTTTTTCATTCATAATAGTTTTTCGAATAATCAGTTGGTGTAAGCTGTTCTTACTATTTTTTGAATTTGGACATTTTTATCTCTCCTCTATATATTTTTTAATTGATAATTGATTATAAGTTCCTTTTACTTTATTTGAAATGATATCTTTTAATACATACGTATTGTTATTATTGTTTTTAATAATTAGTTATGGGCCGGTATACAGCAGTAACAACTTTTTGGTAATGCCTTCCAAAGTACTGGGTAATTCCCTGTTTTTTAGTAGTACCCTTTCTCCGACTTCATAGCTTATTATTTTCTTAATCGCCTTTTGATACTTGTTCTTGCGCCTTTCCTGGTTTTCTGCCAATTTATTGTAAAACCTGGTTCGATTGAACTTGTATTCTTGACTCATGGGGAATTCTATTATGTCTTGTATTTCTCTTGGAGGCGGTTTTTCATACATTGCCGTGTATGGTGTGGTACCTATAGCGGGGTGATATGCCAAATTAAGGAATTCTTCAGTAGCTAATAAATATTCTTGCCACTTCCTTTGTTGATTATGGCAATAAGTCCGTAATATTCTTCCGACTTCTCGCAGTACCCTCTCCGCTGGATTACTGCTGGAGTGGTAGACAGATGTCTTGTACGTCTTAATGCCCAACGTATTTAGAGTGTTTTTCCACCTCCTGCCCTTAAATTGCGTTCCATGGTCTGTGATTATGGATGCCGGGCTCCCTATCTCTGGAATGTAATGATTTGTTATTACTCCTAGAGTCTTCAAAGTGGTGGCTTTGTTCACCGGGTACAGTTTTGTGAATTTTGTGAAGTGATCCATCATGATAATAATGTATTTGTATCGGTGGCGTCCGCCACTGCGGGGGAATGGACCACAGATGTCTAGAAAGACCTTTTCCAGTTTGGCTTGTGAGGTAATTGGTATCATCATACCCTCTTTTCTCTCATTGTTGGTTTTCACCAATTGACATATCAGACAGGTTTTGAGGTAGTTTCTCGTCTTTCTATTTATATTTTTTATATGGCAATTCTCTTTTACTAATTATATTTAAATCGTCCCTGTGTGGACGTTATTTGAAGTAGTACACGTTAATTAATTCTTAAATTATTGAAATTTGGAATGTTACCTACCTTTCGTAATTTACCAAGGTGTCGTCTGGTGTACTTTAGCAGAGAAAAAACAGGGAAATGCAATGACAAATACATGTTTATATTGTTAATTAACACCTTTTTATGTTATCTGATTTCATCATCAAATTAAATTAAATTAAATTACATTAAACCTCCGCTCAACAGTCCGTTAAGGACCAAGGCGTACTGCACGGCTTTTGTGTTAGTGTGACGGTGTATGGCCAGTACTACGCGCCACCAGCCGCTAGTTGCGGTATTCACAGCCAGGAGGTGGCGCTGTTATCTCAGCGCCTACTCAGTTTGCCTCACGACGCTGAGTGCACGCCGTACGGAACCTCTGCCGGGAATTGAACCCGGGGCCACGAGCGCATCAATCGCCCGGGTTAGCCACTAGACCACCTGGAGGCTCGATTTCATCATCAAATGATACCAGAACTCCCACATCAACAATTTATTTTACGTTACATCAATAATAACTGCTGGAATATTCATTCAACTTTAATTTATGTATTACTCATTGTCTTCAAAAAACTACTATTTATTTCACATTCATTTAAATATTTGATTTTATGTTACTTCTTTGTTATTTTCCCTTTTTCTCAGAAAACATTGTTATTTATCTATTATACATGAAATAAAAACTTGTTACATTACTTATTGCTAACAATCTTAAATTATAATCATAGTAATAATAATAAGGCTACCCAGTTTGCTCATACTCACACACATACAGATTATGTAAAATAATAATAATGGGTTTGGTGGAATACTGTTACTTTCTGAAGCGGTGTCACTGTCGACTGCGTGGCGCGTCCTGCATGGTTCGCTCGCATTATGTCCAAACTGTTATTTTACTTTTGATAAAGAATTCACTTGGTTTTACTGTGTTCCATTTTGTTTTAAACTTTTCTACTGATTTACATCTTTGATACACACTTGGTTGGTCGGCCGACCCTAATTTGCTCACACAAAAAGTTTTTACTGACCACGCATGGTCTGGAGTTTAAGTCGACTGGCAACAACCCTGTACACCGCTCCCCACCTTTGCTGGTGGCTTAACAGGGAAGGCACTGCCTTCATGTTACGAACTGTTCGTCACTGTAAATGTAGCGTGGATTTTCAATGTGCCCAAGTTGTTGACGATATAACCGGCGACGATACAGGAGTCACAGGTAGGTGTGGCCTCTACTTAATTTCCTTCAGCATCAGAGCACGTTGTGATATAATTGTTCAGCCTCGCCATTTTTTCGAAGCGTTGTTTCAGTCTGAGGTGCGTCATCTGCGCGCGTGCTCGTTTTGCGCGTACTCTGTGCATGACAAAACACTCGATATACTAAAACAGTATTGCGTTCTATTACAACACCCCGTTTGTTACACTGTTCATTGTTTGAATAGAGCCTGGTTATGTGGGAATTACAATTGAAAGTTAAATAAATTTAATAAAGAATAAAAACCTCCTTTTTGCCCCATTACATATTCTTAAAACTCAGGGCTGCTGGTAACACTGATTTCTATGTTGTGATTATCTAACATGATTTGGTTAGATTTCTTATTTATAATTAATAAAATCGTGAGTTCTTTGAGTATACAAGATACTTACTACAAAAAAGTGCTTAAATACGATAATGACGTATTGTGGAGAGTGGTTACATAAAATAGAAAAAGGTTAATTATAATTGTAAACAAATTGTACAAGACACGCTTGCATTTAAATTTGCAGGTTATGGTATCGCATGTGCAATATGATTATTATTTCTGTATATCGGAATAAAATTTCGTTAATGGTTATAAAAATTAAAATATAATGACTGATTTATAATTTCAGTGCAATTAAAAAATAGTTATGCTTTCTTGAATTGAAAGCATTGCACTGTATCAATTGTGTACATTTCAACAACAGGTATGTTAGAATGAAAATTTTTCTAAGTTAATTGATAAAAATATCTGAATTAAATTCATAAAATCTCATCGTTATACATAATATTAGCTAGTGACATATTTATTAATCATTAACTTTATTGACAGTTCTCAAATATTATTAAGTAGGCTATCGAATTGTCTTTCGTTATCATTAAATCCTTAAATTTTTAGTGACCGTCAATCAATAAATGTTTTAGTGGATGGTTAGTGAGGATCGGTCAATAATACAAATTTTAGCTATTTTGCGTCGACGTTTCGACAATATTTATTGTCATCTTCAGGACCTGTGTATGAAATACAATAGAAATATCAAACATAACGAAACAATTAAATATTTGGGTGAACGTGTTGGTGATGTGAGTGTGTGCGTGCGTATGTATGTATCATTTTATATGTGAAGATTGTAACGATAAAATTCTGTCGTTTCTGTAAAAAAGTGTATAGGTAGTGTGTTCGCCTCACACTGGTGTCGTTACTTCAATCTTTGCGCTAACGAAGTCCGTAGCGATGTTTTAATTACCAGTACAACGCAGTAGTGACCTTACCTGTTATTAAATAGGGTTTTGTGAATCCCGGGTGGCGCCAAATTGTTTATTGAAAATAAATAGAATAGTTTCTCTGTTCTTTTCTATGAGTTCTTCCACTCTCTTTAGGAATTCGATGGGATTACGTCTGTAACTCCGAAAGTTTATTATTTCTCTGTTTTCGTTGGTGATAACGTGCGTGTTATGACAAGGCTTCTCCCTCAGTGCATCCAGTTCTTCTTGCATCTGCCTCTCTCTCTGACTGATTCCTTGTATCTTCTCTTTATTCTCTTGTGTCTGTCTGTCGACTTTATTGCTGGTGGTGTACACTCTTTCCACGCGATCACTGATATCAGTTTGTATTTCTTTGTGCCTCTCCTCCAGCTTCTTGAGCACCTCCTGTTTATTTCTTTGGCATTCTATCGTGGTTGTTATGTGGAGTTCTTCGATTTGGTTTTTTCCGTCGTCCTCGACTGCTTTAATTTTGTTTATGATTTCTTCTTGGGCCTTTACTATTGTTTCATTGGTTATTTTTATTTTTTAATTAGTTTCAGAGACCTTCTTTTGGATATCTTCACAGTATCCCTCTAACTGTTGTTCTAATTGACATTTTAATTCTTCTTTGTTCTTCTCATGGTCTTCCTTCAACTGTCCCCTCAATTCTTCCTTCAGTTCTTCATTTCTTTTTTGGATGTCCTCTGTCAGTTGCTGTTGTAGAGCTTCTTGGTTCTTTCTAAAGGTATCATTGTGTTCCTCCATTTTCTCGTTTATCTGCTGTTTCAAGGTTTCATTATTCCCTTCGATCTTGTTGTTCAATGTCTCAATATCTTCCCTTAAAATCTCATTCTGTCTCCTTGAATTCTCATTGATTTCCTCCTTTAAAGATTCTTGTAACGATTCTAACATTTTATTTAATTCCCCTTTGTCTTCCTTTCTTTGTTCTCTAGTTTCTTCCTGGATTTGGTCTATTTTTTCATTATTTTTATCTATTTTTCCATTAATTTCCTCTTTGTTTCTGTTTAATTGTTCCACCATAATCCTCATCATTTCTTGGAAATTCATGTCCATTGATTGTGTTGGTTTGTCTGGTTGGTCCCCGACTGTTCATTCCACCTCCGGTTCTGGTTGAGTTGGGTCTTCCGGTTGGTCTTCTTGGGTATCCTCCCCGATCATTTCTTCACTCTCTTCCATTTCTTCTTGGTCGGTACCTTCAGTTCCTTTCTTTGCTTGATATCTTGTAACCATGGAATGTCTCATAATCGCCGCTAGTCTTCTTTTCTAGTCTCACCAGTTGGTCGCCAATCTGTAACGATAAAATTCTGTCGTTTCTGTAAAAAAGTGTATAGTAGTGTGTTGTAGTGTGGAAAAATTCGTAACCAACGTGTGTTGTCATGGTTACATGCTAATTCTGATTGGTTACTCTTGGCTTATTACCATTGTTATCAAACTTGAATTATTATTCAAAATAGCTGTATATCTTCTGATTGCTTATATTCTTCTGTCTTCCTCCTTATATATTAAATATTATCACTACTGTTATTATTTCCTTTCAAAGATTGTTTTGATACCACATAAGGTTGTGTTCTATAAGATATTAACTTTTGTACAATTATGTTAACATTTGTTAATTACATTTCTTTTCTAATTTAAGTCCTTATTCTAACATTTTGCTTTTAATATTATTTACAAATTATCCTTGGTTAATTACTCGCCTCGGATTTGTTAATTTCTTTGTTAATTTGTTACAAATTGTAGTTGTTTGTTTTTTACAGTTAGGCATTTCCTAGGCCTAAGTAGCCATTGCTTATTATTTACTTATTTCCTACAAATTACATTTCATTTTAACGTAATGAGTTTTGTTTTGTTATTATAATTGGTTGTGTTATTTGTTGATATGTTTTGGATCTGTTTTTGTGTTATATGTATGTTACTATTAATTTATACATTATGGATTGCTATTATTATAACCAACTGATTTTCTCGTTTTCTAAGTTCTGCATGTTTATTTAACTTGCCATTGCTAACAATATGGCTATTACTTACTATAAAATATAACATCTAGGCCTATGGTCTCTACAATTCCTCCAGCCATATCCTATTCATAAATTTGATTAAACAATTATTATGTAGTGTTAGTTTACAATTCATTTCTTTTTATACTATTTTTTGGGTGTTAATCAACATCACACCTTTTGAATTAACTTAAATAATTATCCCTTATAACATGGGGTGTTTATTGATTTTGTTTTTAACTTCTTATTTTTTTAAATAATCTTTACCTTCACTCCATGATAACACTATCTGTTTCCTCTTTCATGGGATTCTCCTTTTTAACTACGATTGTATTCAATTAAACTTAACAATAAGATTCTTTTTTAATTAATACTGTTATCATCACTCTTTAGTGTTCAATACTTCTTAATTACTTGTTTACATCTAATACTATTCTTAACCACATTCTTAATTACTTTATAACCTCTTCTTTAGAGTTATAACGGAGGGAACCCAAAATAATTGGTTCTGCCAATTATTTCAGGCTGCCTTATTCGAGACGAGCTGAAATTTAAATCAGAACAACACACAGTAAGACATACAAGGAATCAGGGAAGGTGAAACTGTTGATTTATATACTCAGTATATGTGTGTAACAAGAAGACTTGCTTTATTAAACATTTGAAATATAACAGTTACTCCAAAGAACAGATCCCATGACGTTATTAATTAAATTAGTAAAATTAAGTGAAATGCTTTATTTAGAATATGGGATCACAACAAATTTATCTAGCTATACCCCTGGATCCGGGTAACCATTGGTATTTAGTCTCTAATCTTTTAATTATATTTTATTCAAAATTTTTATCTTGCAAGACTTTTACTTTTTTGCTTCATATATCTTCCATTAGAAGAATGGTATTAATAACACTACGTTACGTTAATATCTAAACTGTTACAATTGAATGATATTGAATAGTTACAATTAAGTTCTCAAATTTAAGTTTTTATATTCTTATAAAATCAATCGTCTCTGAAAGTCTCTTAAATAGAGTATTGTGTTACAAAAATATTATCATTATTCCTCGATAGACGTGCTATCGAGTCACCTCTATTTTTTTGGATGTAGTAATCGCCTCCATGTGGTTCCGTCTTGGGAGTCCTAAAACGTCGTCCTCGTCTTGGTCTGGTCTCTGTTGTTCATGGCTTAATACGTCTGCAGGATAGGTAGAGTCTTCTACACAGATACTCGTCGATTCTCAGATGTCTCGAACTGCCTCATCGGTAGGGTATACTAGAGTTCTCATTTAGATGGTCCATGACCACAGGTCAGAGGTTGAAAAGATTCGTCCATCGGTGAAGATTGCAGTCATCGTTTTTTCTTTATTAACACTCGTCGTTTGTAGTTACATCTTTCTTCTTGTTACAAAGTTTTTGGAATTTTCTTTTTGTTAACGTTACATGTTACACTTTTTGTAACGGTTAGTAAAATACAAAATAATAATTAATTAATCCACACTAACAACAAATTGTATAACTTTTGAACAGAGCATTTTGCTCGTGCGTCTGCACAGCTGGGCGTCGTCATCGCAAGAGAGCGATTTTTCGTCCGCTACCCTCGTACATGACGAGAGAGAGTGGGGTGTTTATTCCGCGAGCATATATAGTTCCTGTTTTCTCTTTAAATAAACTTTTTATTTATACAAACTATCGCTAGATAAAAATACATCATTTAAATTAATTGTTTTAGTTACTATCTGTGTCTACAGATACTTTAATTATTAACATTAGTTTACTCGGGGGTGAGCTGGTTCGTCCTCGTCGTGCCCCTGGATAGCATCTACTAGGTAGCTAGTGGATGTGAACTAAACGCTAGCGTCTTTTTCGGATCTCACTTTGCTTCAACTTGTCTTGGGTGAGATCTTTCTGGTCTTTAATCTTTCCTATCAGCCTGCCTTGGCTGACTCTTGTTCTTTTCGACTCCGACGCTATTAGAGTATTCGAGGGCTAGGATGTCTTCCATGTTTTTCATTCTATTTCTTGATACCTGCTGCCTTGCAGTAAGGCGTTGGATCGCCAAAGGCTAGAGGAAGAAAACCTTGATAAAAAAATCACCTAGAAATTATGCGATGTCTAAAACAAACGGATTAACTACCCCAGGTGGCAGACCAGGTACTCTGGAAAATCCACACTCCTTTATGGAGGTCGGCCCTATGGATTCTGGGGAGGGCCAACTTTCGCATATAAACCCATTTGAAAGGAGATCAACAATATCAAGATCACCACCAGAACACACGACTCAAGCAGGTACGCGCGGGATCGATAATACGACAGAAATGGATAAAGAGAAAGCTGAATTGCAAAATAGATTACGTGAAATGGAAAAAACCATGAATCAACTGAATAAGCAGCTACATAAGCTGACAGAGGAAAATGAACAGCTGAAAAAAATAATGATATTACAGGGTGAACTGCCTGAACACGATACTGGCACTAAAACTCCAGTTAGTTATCATACAGACGAAGAAGAACTAGAAAGAGAAACTGACTGGTTAGTCAAGCAAACCAAGAAACGCAGAAGAAAGCGAAAAGCTGAATTCTCTCCAGAGGCAGAAGCAGGAAACTTCCTCAACCTTAGTAGGGAAGGGACTGCTGCTAATAAGGGCAACCCTAATAAGGATGAGGTAACTCAAGGAAGGTTAGGACTAGATAAGTGTGGAAAAGGGAAAAAAAACTACACCTCCTCCACCAATCCATGTAGTTGGGATAACCAAATATGCAGATATTAAATCACTGATGGCATCAGTTGCAGACAAGGAATACAAAATTGTGGCGATGAATAACAATATATGGAAAATCCTAACATTGAACTCGGACGCATATAGAGCTTTGGCAAAAAAACTGAGTGATGAAAATAAGCAGTGGTATACGTACGAGGACAAAAGCCGTAGGCCCACTAAGGTTATGGCTAGAGGTCTCCACCCAACGTGCGAAAACCAAGAGATCAAGGTTGATCTCCAGCAGAGGGGATTCAAAATAATTGATGCTGTGAACATCATTAAAAAAGAAAGGAAAAAGGATGAACAGGGGAAGGAGGAGATTAGTAGGGTAAGGCTTCCTCTGTTCATGCTCACGTTCGATCATGAGGAAAGTGTAGATAATATATACAACATAAGATCAATTCTCAACATGAGGGTTAAAATCGAACCGCTTCGGAAAAACTCGGGCCTTATACCACAATGTAAAAAATGCCAAGGTTTCAACCATACGCAGAAATTTTGCCATCGGGAGCCTAGGTGTGTAAAATGCCTAGGCAAACATTATACTAGCGATTGCACGATAAATCATAATACGCCGCCCACTTGTGTTAACTGTCGGGAGCAACATCCTGCCCAGCTACAGAGGATGTGAGGTGGCCAAGCAACTACAGCAAATGAAGAATCAAAGACGCCAAAACAATAAGCAAAAGACTAGTGGTGTCGGGAATATGGCTTCCGGGGAAAAAATCCCGTTATATCTACCTACTGTGACTTCGAGGGGCAAACAAGCTCCTCTAGCAGCGAGAGGTAGGGATACAGGGACGAACAGCTATGCAAGAGCAGTGAAACAACAACAACTCAAGACCGCAGGAAACGCTGGGAAAATGGATCAAGTGCTTAGTGAGGTCATTGAAAGACTTGACGTCCTGAATAAGGCGATGGAAAAACAAAAAGATTCTACTGACAAAATTCTCGAGAAACTCGCTGAGCAACAGCAAATAAACAACAAATTGTCGAAAAAAATTGCGCAGGTGGGCGCACAAGTAACTGCTGCCCCTCTAAGCCAAAAACATGTATAACACCGTAAGAATTGCAACGTGGAATGCAAATGGACTTCTGCAACGGATAACGGAGCTTGAATTGTTTCTAAATATGGAAAGCATTGACATCTGCCTAATCTCGGAGAGCCACCTTACCAGAAATGCGATTGTTAATATAAGAGGATATAGCTGCTATCATGCGGCTCATCCAGCGGATAGAGCCAGAGGAGGCACGGCCTTATTGCTGAAAAGCACTATCAAATATTATGAAGACCTGAAAATAGAGGAGGACTCGTTTCAAGTGGCAACTGTCAAAGTGCAGCTGCTTGGTAAAGGAAACTTTAAAATTTCTGCAATATACTGCCCACCAAGGCAAAATCTGAAAAAAGAAGATTATGTTGAGTTATTCAAGATGCTGGGGAATCACTTCATTGTTGGAGGTGATTTTAACGCCAAAAACACCTTTTGGGGTTCTAGGTTATCGACCACCAAAGGCAGGGAACTATACAAAGCTGGGATTGAAGTAAAACTTGATTTTCACTCAAGCGCTACCCCAACTTATTGGCCTGCAGATGGCAACAAATTACCTGATTTGATTGACTTTTACGTTGTTAAAGGATTATCCAGCAGGTACATAGATGTTAAAAACTGTGAGGATCTCTCATCGGACCACTCACCGGTTGTCATGACAATAAATGATGAGGTTATTTCTCGGTCATACCCGTGCCAGCTTTCGAGTAACAAAACGAATTGGACCCTATTCAGGCAACTACTGGATGAAAGCATAGACCTTCATGTCCCTTTGAATGATATTTACCAGTTAGATGAAGAAGTCAAGAGATTTAATACTAATATTCAGAAAGCAGCATGGGAAAGCACTCCCCAGATCAACAGAAAACTGAAACAGAGAATAATCTGCCCTCCTCCAGAGGTGAATGAACTTGTCAGGAAAAAGAGGAAGGCCAGGAAAACCTGGCAGCGAGTTCGTACACCAGAAAATAAAAGAGCCTTGAACTTGCTCTGTAATGAGCTGAAGGAACTGATAAAAAAGGTTAAAAATGAGGGGATTGGAAAATATTTAAGCAAGCTAACAGTTCAGAAGGATACAGACTATTCACTTTGGAAGAGTACTAAAGGACTGAAAAGGCCGAAAACCCACCAGTCGCCCATCAGCCGGGAAGACGGGACATGGGCGAAAAGTGCGGCGGAGAAAGCCGTTCTCTTTGCCAGACACCTTGAGGAAATCTTTCAGCCGTTACCTAGACAAACAGCAGAGGAAAACACTAACTTTGAGCCGAAAGTAGATAGGAAAAACATACAGAAAGTAACGCTACAGGAATTGAGAGAAGAAATTAAGAGCAATCTAAGCGCAAAAAAATCCCCGGGTTTTGACCTGATAACAGGCCAAATACTAAAGGAACTGCCTGGAAAAGCCATGAGAAAACTACTCCATTTGATCAATGCTGCCTTCAGGCTGAAGTATGTGCCTAGTCTGTGGAAGGTGGCTGAGGTTATCATGATTCTAAAACCTGACAAAGCACCAACAGATAAAAAGTCTTACAGGCCAATCTCCCTGCTACCGGTGATCTCAAAACTATTTGAAAAACTGTTTTTGAAGAGATTAAAGCCTTTGTTAGAGGAAAGAACCCTGTTGCCGGATCATCAATTCGGATTCAGAGAAAAGCACTCCACTATTGACCAGGTACAAAGAATCACCCATGTTATTGAAAAGGCTCTTGAAGGGAAGAACATTTGCTCAGCCGTCTTCCTGGATGTAGCGCAAGCTTTTGATAAGGTCTGGCATCATGGGCTTGAGTACAAGTTACATAGGGATCTCCCAGAGGAATTCTATCTGATACTAAAGTCTTACATCTCAGAAAGATACTTTAGGGTGAAGCATGAGGATGAATATTCAACTTTAAAGAAAATATCCGCGGGAGTTCCCCAAGGGAGCGTATTGGGTCCAATTTTGTATTTGTTATACACGAGAGATTTACCAAACAGTGAGGAAACAACCGTTGCGACTTTTGCGGATGATACTGCTGTTCTGGCGGTAGGTAATGATGCCGAGACAGCGGCCAATAAACTGCAAACTTCAATCGCAGAGGTATGGGATTGGACTCGACGCTGGAGGATCAAACTCAATGAAACGAAATCAATACACACCAATTTTACCAACAGAAAAATAGAAATACAAAGGATCTACATCAATGAACAAGAAGTGCCATACTCTAACACTGCTAAGTATTTGGGTATGACTCTGGACGCAAAACTTAAATGGAGGGAGCATGTAAAAAAAAAGAAAGAGGAACTCAACATAAAATTCAGGAAATTGTACTGGCTGTTAGGTAGGAATTCACAACTAACAGTTGAAAACAAATTGCTGTTGTATAAACAAGTGCTGAGACCTGTGTGGACTTATGGTGTACAACTCTGGGGATGCACCAAGAAATCTAACATTCAAATGATACAAACTTTTCAAAACAAAGTACTTAGGAGTATCGTTGATGCCCCCTGGTATATTAGGAATGACAATCTGCACAAAGATCTCAAAGTAGAATATGTCAGTGAAATCGTAACAAAATATGCAGTTAACCATGACATGAGAATTCAGACTCATATAAATCCTGAAATGCGTTGCGTGGTGGAAGAAGCTCCGCACACGCTAAGAAGGCTTAAAAGATTGAAGCCCCAAGATTTGGTGACACATTAGTGCATTTAAATCTGTAAAACTCTAAAAGAGAGAAAGACAATAATCTCAACCCGGGGAACAGCCAGTGGGCTTCTACCCCATAAACCGTGACGTAATATTAAAGAAAAGCAACTTGTTGGGCTCGCTCAGTTGTTGCAAAGGGAGGTGTTTTTAGTGGGTTAGAGTCCCACACTACCTGGAGCTACGGGGCTCCAGTGTGTCTATAGAGATTTTCACCTGCCCTGCCGGAAAAAAAAAAAAAAAAAAAAAAAAAATTAGTTTACTCTATTATTTTTTTATTACAGTAGACTCGGAAAACATGTCGAGTCCGGTATCAACAGGTAGGCGCTTGATAGCAAGCAAAGGGTTAAATACGAACATAATAATTATTTACAATATGCCTTTTCTTTATGGATACTTTGCCCTTATTAATTACTTCTTCCATTCACACTTAGTACCTACATGTTTTTATTATTATTATTGTGAGATTTAAATGGTTAATTGTACGCAACCTTAATTAATTAAATTTTTTTTTTATTCTGTAAATGTCACAATTTAAATCGTCACATACTCCGCCTCCTTACCAACACAGACTCCTAAAATTTTGGTCAGCTAAGTACCGAGAGTATGCTTGGGGAGTTCCGTGTGAAATTTCTCTCACCCGTTTCTGGCTGTATATAATTACTAGCAGCATAAGTCATTCTTGACTGGCTGTTTCTTACCATCTATACATATACTTTATGTTTTACACGCTAACTCTATTACTACATAAAATTTACATTATAAAGTATTTTCGACATTCTAAATTTCCTTAACTCTACTACTTATTACTACTACCGGATTTTTCCTTTTTCTTTCGTGAGAGTTTTTCTTCGTTATAGAATTTACTCTTTAATTACTCCATTACTTTTATTGGATGTCAGCTGACTTCTTGCTTTGCTCTACTTTCGATGAAGAGGATTCAAGGTTGATCAGGCCTCGTACCTACTTATACGACAAGGTAGCCAAAGGTTACTCAAGTACTTTTGCGGTTGAGTACTAACCATTGTTTTCACATTTACTTATTTAATTAACTGGCACTCTACTATTTTCTTCTTCAAGATAACGTTTTATCTGTGAAATATGTGTCCTTCGCACATATTTTTGAGTAGAGGGTTCGTACAGGGTCACAGTTACCGGAGTTAAGTATTTGTGAATTTGATAAGGACCGCACCATCTGTAAGATAGCTTGGAAGTTGTCTTATCGACTGCCCTACTCGTTGGGTGCGTGTTATACATAACTAAGTCTCCGATTTGGTATTTTACTTTATTATTCTTATTCTTTTGCTCGTAATATTTCCTTGACTTCGCTAAGTTTGTTCGTAAATTAGCGCGTGCTTCGTTCCATATCTTTCTAATATTTTTATCCCTAATTTCAAGGGGTAACAATTCATGTATTTTCCACTTTGTGGATAATGGGTGATTAGGTTTATACTTGAACAACAATTCGAATGGGGTAGACTTATGTCCTTCATGATATGCCGAATTAAAGGCGAATTGTATCCAGGATAGGTTCTGGTCCCACGAAGTATGGTCGTTAGCATGGTAGGCAATTAAAGCAGATTTTAGGTTTCGCAAATACCTCTCAGCTATATTACCTTGCGGACGATACTCGGTAGTGGTAATGTGGTTTATACCTAGTTTGAAACACATGTTCCTGAATTCCTTGGACTTAAACTGTGGTCCGTTATCCGACACTAGATGGACTGGAATACCGAAATCTTTGAATAATCTATTCTGTAAAATGCTTACTGTTGTCGTAGCTAAAGCTCGCCGCATGGGGTACATCCAGACGAACTTACTAAACGAATCTACGCAAATTAGTAACATAGTATTTCCTGACTTGGAACGTGGGTAGGGTCCAGAAAAGTCTAAATAAATTTTGGAAAATGGGGTGGCAGGAATCTCAGATATTAACTGACTTATTTGACTGTTTCTCGCTGGTTTGCTGAGTGCACACAACTTACACCTTTTTACAAAGTTAGCTATCTCACTGTTCATATTTTCCCAGTGATATTCTCTCCGAATCCGATGTATGGTTTTATTTATTCCCATATGTGCTCCAATGGTGGAAGAGTGATAATATTCCATTAGCATAGGTTTAATAATATCCGGGGCGATGATACGCAAATATTTTCCGTTAGCTATTCTACAACATAATACTTTCTTATTTAATAGGTATTTTTCAGACTTGTTTCCTTTTTCAAGTTGTTTGATGATCGGACTCAAACGTGGGTCTTGTTGTTGGTAATGGGCTAAATCCGTAAATGCAAGAGGAAATTCGGTAATTAACGCATTAATAATAGGTGTCTCTCTACTCTTGTTTTCGTAATTATTACTACTAGGCTGGAACATACGTGACAGGGTATCGGCAACTACGTTTTGGGTGCCTCTAATATGTTGTACTTTGAATTTAAAACAATTTAATCTCAATACCCATCTTCCGATTCGACCTAATTGTTTTGGGTGGTTTAGTAGCCAGGATAAAGCTTGATTATCTGTTTCTAGCAAAAACTCTTTATGTTCTAAAAATGGTTTGAACTTCTCAAACGCAAAAACGATAGCTAAGCATTCTAATTCGTATGCGGAGTATTTCTTTTCTTGGTCCGTCAGGGTGCGTGAAGCGTAACTAATTGGTAATCGAGAGTTATCTACTTCCTGATAAATTACTGCACCTAGGGCTACACTTGAACTGTCGGTTTGCACAACAAACGGTTTACTAAAATCGGCTAATTGTAGTACGGGGGGTGATATGATGCTTTCCTTTAATTTCTCAAATGCGGTTTGGCGTTGCTCATTCCACTCAAATTTTACTCCCTTCTTTCTTAAAGTATTTAGTGGTGCTGCGATTTCGGCTAGATGTGGGATATACTTGTGGAAATAATTTATCATTCCTAAAAATCGAGCAATACCTTTCGCATCCCGCGGTGGTAAAAATTCTCTGATAGCACGGGTTCGCTCTGGGTCTATGCTTACCTTTCCGTTGGCTTTTACGATGTGACCTAAAAAGGAGAATTGTGTCACAGCAAAATTTACTTTACTGGGGTTTACAGTTAATCCAGCTTTCTCTAATCGTGATAATACTTCACGTATATGTGCAAGATGTTGTTCCATTGTCTCGCTGTAAATAACAATATCGTCTAGGTAGTGGTACACATATTTAAACTTTATGTCGTGAAATAATTTTTCTAACAATCTGCTACATACAGAACTACCTTGGGAAATACCAAAAGGTACCCTAGTAAATTGGTATAGGTTGAAAGGCACGGCAAAAGCGGTGAGACGTTTCGATTCTTCTGAAAGTGGTATCTGATGAAAAGCCTGATTCAAATCCATAATGGTAAAAATTTTTGCTTTCGTAAAATAATGAAAAGCACTGTGGATGTCGGGAAGTGGAATGGATTCAAATTCTATTCGTTTATTTAGTTGTCTATAGTCTACAACTAATCTATGTTTATCGTTGCTTTTGGGTACTAAAAACGCAGGGGATGAATAACATGAAGTAGAGGGTTCGATGACTCCTTGTTCTAATAGTTTATTAATTTGGTTCCTCATTACTTCCATTTTTGGCGGTGATAACTTGTATGGGGCTAAACGTATAACTTTATTATCGCTCAAATTTATCTTATACTCTATCAGATCCGTCAGTCCTAACTTGGGGGTGAGCACATTGGAGAATTGATTTATTAACCTTTGTATGTTACGTCTATCTTTACTTTCCAGATGACCTAATTCACATTCGTGATGCTTTAGATGAGAAGAAGTAGTGCTTGTACTTTCTCTTTTATTTGAATTATCCTCTAAGTTATATTTCCGTGAACGATCGAATCCAAAGTAAAATTTCTTATCATGAATATTTAGAATTATTCCTGTTTTACTGATAAAATCGGCTCCCAATATTAACTCGGGTCCTAATTCGTCGCTTACTAACATCGGAAAATACCACGTCAAATGTTTTATTTTAACTTTACACGTGATGATAAGTTTTATTATTAAGTTTTGTTTGTTAGCGGTTGAGCATTTAATGTTTACAGATTGACTGCGTTTGACTAAATTATGTTTAAATAACTTATTGGCGAGGTCATGACTAATTAAACTTCGCGTTGATCCGGAATCAATTAAACCAAGGATGGATGTTACACCAAGGTCAACTTGTACATAAGGTAATTGACACTTACTGAAATTACACTTATTAATAGCGTTACATTTATCTATAAATTTTTTTACATAGGGGTCTAGTTTTCTTTTGTTATTATTATTATTTTGTTTTATTTTGTTGACTCTCAGGGGTTTACCTTTTTTTACGATGCTGCGGAAGACACAGGGTTTTGGATCTCCCTGCCTTACATGTTTTTTGGATAATGAGTTTTTTGATTACACCTTTTTTGTTTACAGTATCTACTGAGATGTCCCGATTTTCCGCAGTTATAACACACATATTCTTTACGTTGTGTCTTACTGGTTTCCTGGAGTGGTTGAGCCTCCTGGGACTTACCATGGCCATTGGTTGATCTTCGAAATGGTCTTCTTTCTTGTATACTTCTTGCGTCAGATACTAAGGCATGCATTTCTTTTCTATTTTGTGTAGTGGATATCGATGCATGTCTGTGCTGATCTGCGTACCAAACATTGGAAGAATGAATACTACATTGTTCAAAGTCCGCGAACGTAAGGGGTCTACTTATTAGTGCTAAACGGGAGCGTTCATCAGGAGACAAGCCTACTAGGATCGTATCGACCAATTGTTTTTCAGTCCAGTCGACTTGTAGTATACGTGAAGATTCTCGGATATCCGCAATATAGTGGGCCAGTCTTTCGCGAGCTCCTTGTACTCTAAGTACAGTACTTCTTTTGATATCCTCATAAATTCCAGTGGGGATAAAATATTTGATTATATTCGTATGAAGATCTTCTACTGAAAGACTTGAGTTTAATGTTTCTAGTACATGATCTCGTAATGGTGGTTTACATTTGGGTAATATTACTTGCAGTATTTGCCGATCGTTTAATTGTTGTAAATCTTTTATTTGCAGCAGGTATTTTATAAAAGTTAACAGTATCGTTATACTTAACCCATCGGTGTAAGGAATCTCATTAATTATTTTCTCTACTGGGTGGGAAATCTTTCCGTAGAAGTCAACATTCAAATTTACGTTTTGTATTTCCTTCGAAGAATTAGTGGTCGCATTTTGACTAGTACGAGTACGCTGAACTTTAGGTGGTGGGGGTTCTTCTACATTAGGGGATTGAACAGGGGAGATATATAATTTTTGTAAGTCTTGCTCAATTTCCTCCATTCTCGATTCATCTGGCTTTCGACGTAAGTCGTTAATAATTATAGGTAATTGGCGTAATGCCTCGTCTGCAAATTTCTGCACATCGGCGGGGACGACGGTGACGTCGGGCCAGCTTAATAAATTATTTAATCGGCGGGTTAAATGTTCTATACGTTGCGTAACGCGCAAAAGTTCCGTGGGTGATTTCTTGTCCTTAAGGTTCTGAGATAATACTATCAGTTCCCGATATTTCGCATAACAGGTTTCTCGTTCGCCGTCATAATTGAGTTCACGCAATTTATCTAACTGCGAGGTTGTCTCTGATCCGGTTTGGCGTAATGATTTTCGTAATTCAGACACGGTTACATTCACGTGTTTTAGACCTCGTAAAAGTGCTTCGTAGCATAGCTCATCTTTTACTAATAAATCAGGATTAAATTCAGCCATTTTCGTAAAGTGGCAAGAACTAATTATTCTACGATTAGTATTTACTACTATACAACGCTATATCATTTTACACTAACATAACAATATGAACAAATCGTATTCTTACACGTTTATTAATAAACAATTAAAATGAGATGACAAAGGTTGTCATTTTACATAGAAAGAGAGAGAGAGAAATCTCACACAGTCTTACAGATGCTTACGGCAAAATATTCCCCCTTCGGTTATCAACACATGAACAGACACGCTTCAAATAACAATACACCACACAAGAAGGGTGACCGATTGTTCTCACTCTAACTGGGGAGACCGACTACGATAATATTAAACAATCGCCAACAGGAAATTTACATGTCCGAGATTGTCGTGAATGGGGTACGTTTATGAATGGGACTTTTAACAAGTACCTACATGGTTTGTTTACATTGGATTATATGTTACTCTTACTTTACACATATCATATTTACTAATAAAATTATCTATACTATATTACTATAATATTAATTATTACTTTATCTTATTTAAATTTCTGACACATATTAAAATACACGAGTAAATAAATCAACAGCTTATGAATAGGGACACAATTACTGTTTAGCAACACAAGTCACAAAATTTTTTTTTGTTATTAGTAGCAAAATTTAAACAAATAAGCAGAGTGGCGCATCTTATAACCTCTTCTTTAGAGTTATAACGGAGGGAACCCAAAATAATTGGTTCTGCCAATTATTTCAGGCTGCCTTATTCGAGACGAGCTGAAATTTAAATCAGAACAACACACAGTAAGACATACAAGGAATCAGGGAAGGTGAAACTGTTGATTTATATACTCAGTATATGTGTGTAACAAGAAGACTTGCTTTATTAAACATTTGAAATATAACAGTTACTCCAAAGAACAGATCCCATGACGTTATTAATTAAATTAGTAAAATTAAGTGAAATGCTTTATTTAGAATATGGGATCACAACAAATTTATCTAGCTATACCCCCGGATCCGGGTAACCATTGGTATTTAGTCTCTAATCTTTTAATTATATTTTATTCAAAATTTTTATCTTGCAAGACTTTTACCTTTTTGCTTCATATATCTTCCATTAGAAGAATGGTATTAATAACACTACGTTACGTTAATATCTAAACTGTTACAATTGAATGATATTGAATAGTTACAATTAAGTTCTCAAATTTAAGTTTTTATATTCTTATAAAATCAATCGTCTCTGAAAGTCTCTTAAATAGAGTATTGTGTTACAAAAATATTATCATTATTCCTCGATATACGTGCTATCGAGTCACCTCTATTTTTTTGGATGTAGTAATCGCCTCCATGTGGTCCCGTCTTGGGAGTCATAAAACGTCGTCCTCGTCTTGGTCTGGTCTCTGTTGTTCATGGCTTAATACGTCTGCAGGATAGGTAGAGTCTTCTACACAGATACTCGTCGATTCTCAGATGTCTCGAACTGCCTCATCGGTAGGGTATACTAGAGTTCTCATTTAGATGGTCCATGACCACAGGTCAGAGGTTGAAAAGATTCGTCCATCGGTGAAGATTGCAGTCATCGTTTTTTCTTTATTAACACTCGTCGTTTGTAGTTACATCTTTCTTCTTGTTACAAAGTTTTTGGAATTTTCTTTTTGTTAACGTTACATGTTACACTTTTTGTAACGGTTAGTAAAATACAAAATAATAATTAATTAATCCACACTAACAACAAATTGTATAACTTTTGAACAGAGCATTTTGCTCGTGCGTCTGCACAGCTGGGCGTCGTCATCGCAAGAGAGCGATTTTTCGTCCGCTACCCTCGTACATGACGAGAGAGAGTGGGGTGTTTATTCCGCGAGCATATATAGTTCCTGTTTTCTCTTTAAATAAACTTTTTATTTATACAAACTATCGCTAGATAAAAATACATCATTTAAATTAATTGTTTTAGTTACTATCTGTGTCTACAGATACTTTAATTATTAACATTAGTTTACTCTATTATTTTTTTATTACAGTGGACTCGGAAAACATGTCGAGTCCGGTATCAACAGGTAGGCGCTTGATAGCAAGCAAAGGGTTAAATACGAACATAATAATTATTTACAATATGCCTTTTCTTTATGGATACTTTGCCCTTATTAATTACTTCTTCCATTCACACTTAGTACCTACATGTTTTTATTATTATTATTGTGAGATTTAAATGGTTAATTGTACGCAACCTTAATTAATTAAATTTTTTTTTTATTCTGTAAATGTCACAATTTAAATCGTCACAACTTATATAGTTCACCATTAATCATTTAGTGTTTCTTATTGATTTACTAAGTGTTTTTTCTATCCTTGTGACGGTACAAACGTCCGTCTTAAGGAATTATGGTACTAAGGAATATTGTATTGTATTTTTATTGTATTATCATATGTAAAAGAGAGTTAGGTCAACTTTCCCCATATTTAAATACACGACGCAGTTTCATCTGTATAATTCGTCTCAAGGCCAAGAGCGTACTTGCGAAATAAGACATACTCGATGGTTGCACTGATCGACAATGCTGAATTGTCATAACATGATGTGTTTAGAAATTATTGGGGGGTTCTTGGCGCCATATCCTCACCGATCCTCTTAGGGGTAGCAATGAGAGTTTTTCTGCTTCGGCAGAAGACCTCTCATTGGGGGGGGGGTATTGTAATGGGGCAGAAAGGGGTTTTTTATTTTATTAAATTTATTTAAAATTGGTTGTAGGCCACGTTGCAAGTCCCATGTAAAACGGTTTCATTCAAACAATGAACGCAGTGACATAACTCGTGAGCGGGTGTGGTAACAACGCAGTACGGTTCTGAGAAATCAAGTTTGGTGTTACACTCTCATATGCGCAACCTGACCATGCGCGCAGAAACGACGCCAACAAGATGGCTAAATTATAAGGTTTTATTCGCCACGTGTTTTGGATCATGACAGAAGTCCGTGATGACTCCGCCCACCTGAGTCTACGGCCTCGAGAAAATGAAATATCGTCAACACCTTGGGCACATTAACAACCCATGTTCCCTGTGCAAAGATGAACAATTTGTAGCAAGCAGGCTGTGTGTTCCGTCTTGAGCAAAAGTGGGGTGGAGCGTTTTGTTAACGCTACCGCCAGTCGACGAAATCTCTCTTCCCCGGCACGGGGTGAATACAAAAGTTCGCGAACTTAAAAGCTATTCTAACATAGTCATGAAGTGTTAAAGTTCAATTTAAACCAATTAATTTCGACAGCGCAACAACATCTCAGATCGAAATAAGTGGAGTGAAGTAAGAAAATTAAAAATGCGGTAAATTGACAAAACATTCGAACAGATACGCAGTGCGGCGCGTGGTCATCAGAGACGCCAAGGGTTAAGTAGTCGACTGCCAATTATACTGTATAATTAATTTCATTTTTTAAGGGCCCTAACTAAATAATATGGGGAATTAAACGGTATGAGTGAGAGCGTGAGCAATCTGGGTCGCTTTTGTAGAGAATAAGTTAATCATTACGTTATAGTCAGTAGTAAGTAAATTTTGATAGCATGCATATGTGAATTAAATATTGCTCGGAGTGTTACTCCTAGGAAAAACCTAACTCAACAGTAAAAGTCACAATTTGAAGTAGTTGTCATTATGTATTATGTAGTACGATAAAAGGAACGGAGTATATCAGTAGATTCAGATTACAAATAAAAAAGAAAAAATGTCATGCTAAAGAAAATAAAGTAACATTTTATTTGAGTTTATAAACATATGTGTTTGTTAATTTGCACTCACCTGTGGTTTTACTCTGCCAGAGTACATCAGACGAGACCTTGGTAAATTATCGGTAAAGGTAAGTGACTAGAATTTCAATATTTTAAACATTAATAAACATGTACAGCTTCAGTTGGTGCCCTAAAAAGGGACTCGATTTCAGTATTTTAAAACCTAATTAGATCGTAAAGCTTCAAACGGTATTTCAAATTTATTTGGTACTAATAAAATTGTGCGCATGGCACTTGATTCGACTTAAAACATTCGTTATTACTTTGTTACTATGCCGTAAGGCTTACGCTATATACATCCTTACTGACTAAATATTCTATTCTACTAATTATTTTATTAAAAAATATCATTTCCTGACTACTCAGTCAATTAGTGTGCTTCGAAATATCAATGTTTAAATATCTTTTTAGATATTGTACTGTAAACTCAAAAATATGAATAGTTACTGAATTTATCTTTCTTTTATCAGTACTGATTTATAAAACGCTAATTTTTATTTAAATGCTTTGCATTATTTTCATTTCAATATTAATTTGAGCTCTTATTTACGTTAATCTTACTTCAATAACATCTATGATTCTAACTCTCTATATTTATAATAAACATTGGCTCTTACTTTTAAATAGAACAAGAATGTCTTTAATTGTCTTTGAGTTAATTGTTCGATTAAGAGATAAATAAGTTGTTTATCACCTTATTGTCGTCAATCATACTCAATCATTGGATCCATCTGTAATCGTCCTCGTCTCGAACTCCAGCATCACTTCCTCTTGTCCAGCGTCGCTCCTCTTGTCCAGCGTCGTTTCCAGACTTCAGTAGTGTTCCTCTTGTCCAGCGTCATCTCGCTCTCTGGAACTAAGTCGTCAGCTCTCTCTCTCTCTCTCTCTCTCTCTCTCTCTCTCTCTCTCTCTCTCTCTCTCTCTCTCTCTCTCTCTGGAACTTCTTCTCGTGCTGTTTCGGACGTCAGTTGATCTTCTTATATAGATTTTCTTCTCGTGTAATTCTGTTACTAATTAAAATTGCTTGTTTTTACAATCCAGTTACGTAACTGTATGTAACTGGAAGGATGAAACTATTTACAAAAAATTTAAATACTTTGTGCGGACGGGCAGAAGCTCCCGCTGCACTGTGGGTGATCGAAAAAGGGAACAACTGTAGCGTGTGTGTCCTATTTATACCCACGTCTTGGTCAACACCTGCAGTTGTACGAAATCGACATGTCTAAAATTGTCTCTGGGTTCAGTCCCCCCACTCCTTGTCAATTTCGCTATTTCTTATATTTCTGCGAATTGCAGAGTCCTGTAAGTATACTCTTATACTCATCTTATAACTATTTTCACTACACATGTTCACTGTATTTTTGGACATTGCAACTTAACCCTTTCGCTCTGTACACAGTTATTTCACCACTACACTCGTACGGTGTGTCCCATTCACGTGGTTTTTGTACACAGTATTTAGTTAATTTTATTACATTTTATTGTGTTTTTGGATTTTACTCCTTATTTATAGTTTATGAATAATTACGGAAAAACAGTAATTATGCAATTATTCATCTTGGGGTGGTAAACTCGCCTGCGTAGACCTGCGTCACACACACTTGCAAAATACTGGTGTACACACTTTCAGTTACATTTGTGTGTGTGTGCACGTCGATTCAGGTCGAAACACCTGTTCATATTTTTGTCCGAGCCAAGCTTGCAATCCCTTACATGCTTATTTCTAATACATTATTAATTATTTACAGTTTATTAGGTATATTTAACTTTTTATATTCAATGCTCAGTACATCACTTATTTGTACTGTCACAATATATATGTACCAATCTACTTATTACTGGTGGCTATATAAATAATACCTTTATTTAAAGGTGACATTTTAATTTTTAGTGTTTGAATCATTTTTAAGTTAAATTCAATGTTTATAATTATTGGTTTGTTTATTCCAGATATATCAACAATTTGTCAATCTGAGAGTGAAACATGGCTATAAGGAAAACTAAGTTCAGTGATCTGTGGTTGGACTCTAGGTGGAATCCTGAGTTTGTTGGCTGGTTAAGTAAAGGACCTGAAAGTACCCAAGCTTTCTGCAAAATTTGTAAAAAAACATTTGATTTATCTAATATGGGGCGCCAAGCTGTAGTGTCTCATTCAAAGGGTAAAACACATTTGAATTTAATGAAAACTCAAGAGACACAACCATCCTTAAAAACGTTTTTCAGTACATCCACACCTAAATGTAGTGAACCAAAAAATAGTGAAAGTGAGACTAGAGATGAAGTAATGCCATCAACAAGTCGACAAAATATTGAAGTTTCAAACTTGCCTTCTGAAGTATCATCCTCCAAACCTAATCAACAGTCAGTTACATCTTTTTGCATTAGAGGTGATTCCACAAGAGCAGAAATTCTTCGGGCTCTGAAGGTTGTAAATAGCAAAATTTCACTAAATACATGTTTCAGATACAGGTGATTTATTCAAATTGATGTTTTCTGACAGTACCATAGCTTCAAACTTCAAAATGGGAGCTACAAAATGCAAATATCTCATTAATCATGGTCTTTCTCCATATTTTTTTAATGAAATGAAAAATCGAATAAGTCAGAGTGATGATTTTGTCATATGTTTTGATGAGTCTCTCAACAAAGTCATTCAAAGGGGTCAGATGGACATATTTGTAAAATATTTTGACATTAATAGAAGTAGAGTGCAAAGTGAATATTTCAACAGTGTTTTTTTGGACAGAGCTACAGCACAAGATCTTTTGGACAATTTCATCAAAGGAATCCATCCATTGCAATTAAAAAATGTTCTCCAAGTTTCTATGGATGGACCCAATGTCAATTTAAGTTTCCTGAAAAAGTTGGATGAAAGAATAAAAGAAGATGATCCTAATGGGAAATTACTGATAAATGGTGGAGTTTGTGGGCTACATGTTATAAATGGTGCAGTAAAAACTGGGCTGCAGGCCGTCAAGTGGGATGTGGATAGTTATCTACGTGATGTTTACTATATATTTCATGATTCTCCAGCCCGTTGTGCACAATTCACATCTCTTACTGGAAAAACATTGTTTCCTTTAAAACATTGTACAACCAGGTGGCTTGAGAATGTTCCCTCTATTGATAGAGTTTTAACCATTTTTGATGATATCAAGAAATATATTGATAACCAGAAATTACTTCATAATAAGCCTTTGAAAAACGTTGCAACTCAAACTAAAGATGGGTTTTTAAAATGTAATTTGGCATTTTTTAAGGCAATTTCTCAAGAATGTGAGCCATTTTTAATAAAATTTCAAACCTCTGACCCTCTTGCTCCTTTCTTATATGAAGATCTACAAAGTCTTTTGCAAAATTTGATGGAAAGATTTGTAAAGTCCAGTAAAATACCTACATCAGTGAGCAAACTTTTTTCCCTTGATCTGAATGACAAAAAAAATTCTTAAAGAAGTTGCAGCAAATGAAGCTGAGATCCTAAGATTTAAACTGGAATGTCAAACTGTCGTAATTAAAATGACAGAGAAAATATTGGAAAGATGTCCTCTAAAATACAAAAATTGTCCAGGGACTATCATCTTTCGATCCTGGTCTTATTTATCATCAACCACAACAGGGCAAAATAAGATTCACATTGCTGCTAGATGAATTTTATATTCACAATAGAATTACAGATGTTGTTGCAGAGAGGGTCAAAGGGCAATACTCTTCCTTTTGTGGGGAAGCCCATTCCTGTCTTGAGCTTAACTTCAAACAATGTTTTGAAAGTAGAGCAAGTGTAAGACTTGATGATTTCTTTTCACCAATACTGTTAGGAAACCAACATTACTTAGAGCTGTGGAATATTGTGAAGCTTGGTCTAATATTTTCACATGGAAATGCAACAGTGGAAAGTGGATTTTCTATCAATAAAAACTTATTAATAGAAAACTTAACTGAACACAGTCTCATTGCTCAAAGAACTGTTGAAAATGCAATCAGGTTCTATGAAAACATTGAAAAGATTCCCATCACCTATACAATGCTAACACATGTAAGGGCTGCTCATAGAAGATACGAAGAGTATCTTAAGGAATCTAAACAAAATCAGAAAGAAGTAGAAAAGAAACTAGTTGAAAAAAGGAAAATTTCCTTAGAGATAAAAAAACTTGAAGAACAAAGAAAGATACTGAAACTTCAGACAGATAAAGAAGAAGATGCTATAAAAGCAAAGATTAAGATGCTGGAGAAGAAGAAATCGAATTAGCTTTACTGATTTGTTTGAATTTTGAGTTTATATACTTTATGTAACTAGAACAGAATGAAAACAATTGTCTTTGTATTGTTCTTAATTTGTAATATGTAATGTTTTGTCAAATATGACACAAATAAAATAACAAGGACAGCGTTGGACGGCTATGGGGATGGTGGAGGCCAATTAAAAAAAAATCAAACAAAATTGCATAGTTTTGATTATTAGTTCCTTTAAACTTCACAAAAATTATCACCTTCTGATTTCAATATATTTAAAGATATTTGGAAAAAATTACAGTACCATATTAAAAAATCTCGATTGTCAGGGAAAAGTTCTCAATATTGTCATGGAAAGTCAGGGAAATCAAAATATGAAAAATAGTGTGAGCCCTGAATAATATTCTCTTTAAGTAAACATAATTATTTTTACAAGACAGCACCCATTCTAAATTGATTGGAAAAATTATTTTTAATAAAACTTAAAATTCCTTATTACTCATTTTACTTCAGCTATTTACATTTTCGTATTGATTTTACTTCATTAGCTCATACTTGAGTTCTTTGTGAGTTGTTTCTTTGTTTTGAAGAATATAATTGTTTTTTTTACTTCTGTGTGTGTGTGCGCGCGCGCGCAGCTTCTGGATATATGAGACAATGACAACGATGATGATGTTGCTGATACCGATTTCCTGTCACTAATAAAACCCCAAGAGTAAGTCATTTGCGTTTTCCAGTGGCAGTGGAAAGAAAGTACATTTCTACTTATGGCATTGTCTGATTTGCAAAATGTATTTTGTAGACTTCAAATTTGATTAAATAACCATGTTTAATTATTGTCATTAATTCATTCATGTCTTGACAGGAGTTCTCTAACCAAACAAAATACATGCGTACATAGAGATCGTCCCCATTTGCAGAACAATACCTGTTTCTGCTGGTAGACCACACACACACACGCTGCATAAAATTGACAGGTGATCACGTTTGACAGGCTAGAGCCTGTAATCTTTGCCTGTACATAGGCTACACTACTTAAAATTATTTCTAACAACTTCTCTCTATGAATTATTTACAACAATACTGCCATTTTTAAATATGCAAATATGTGTGTTGTTGCATATATTCCCCAGGTGTTATTGGATTTGAATGGTATTCGTATTTTATTTACATCTTCACATACGTAATTATTCACATAACAATAGGTTTTAAAACTGCTTCTTATAAAAAAAGATTTAATCGAACATAGTAAACACTGCCATGGAGGGATACAAAATTCTGCCACCTTTCTTTGGACGTATTGTTCTCCGTTGACGATATCCTGTGCCACATTTACGTGCTTTGTAGGAAGAGGCTATATAACAATAATTTTTATACCTTTCTTTTCATGGTGCTATTTCTACCTGTTTCTCTAATAACGTGCTGTTTATTCTGAGACTCGTACTGTGTTCACCCTTGGTCTCTCTCTCTCTCTCATGGGAAATAATTTCTCTTTGTCTTCTCTCACTTCGTTGTTCATATCGTTTTGCTCTTCTCCAACCTTGCTTGCATTTCTCTCTTCATAGCGATTCCTTCTCTTTCTGCCCAAAGTTTTCTCTTACACTCTCCTCTCTTCTTTCTTGCAGTTCCTTTTGGTTGCCATCACATATCACCTCTAGAGAATTGCTTTTATTTTTGTAATCTGTGTGAACAAATTTAGTAATTCTTCAATGGTTTTAATTCCTTGTATGTATATTTACATATATATTCCTAATCTTATATTTTAGTTCAAGTGGTATGCTAATTTTAACAGTAACTTGTGTTCAGTGAATTTTGATTTGCTCCTTAATTTTACTCCTTTCAACTGGCTGAGTGATGTTCTCTTCAAGGGTAAGTTTTCCATGTGTTTAATATCTACCACAATTGGTATCTTACCTGTCTGTGTATCAATATTCCAATAGCAGCAGTATTCAAAGAAGTCTTATGTGTAACGATACCGGGGGACCCAAGTTCAATTCCCGGTACCGAATCACAATTGTATAGTTATTATTGGTTCTGTTCTTATATTTTTGTTAATAATAATGATATTGTTTGTTAATACTTATTATATTGTTTTGTAATAATGATAATTGATATAAAATGTTAAATATAAATAATTATATATGTATAACTGAATGTATGAAAACAGAATTTTGTATGAGTGATCTAATGGAAAAATGGTGGCGTTGCCAAGGAGACTGTTTTGTGAGATTGAAGATGATGAATTGTCAATTTTTGGATCTGAGAAGAAAAGATGAAATAAAAATTGGTACAACAAAAACTGAGAGGTATTGATTATATTATAACATTAAAAAAATGTTCAACTAAGAATAAATAATAAATAGACCTCCGAAGAGAAATAATGAAACGCTACAAAGTATAAAATTGGTGCTCAGCGGTGTCGATTATAATCTTAAAATTTGTGCAGACAATTTGAAAATAACACACAAATTTAAAAAATAACAACGGTTGCTAAGAAAAAAAAATATATAAAAAAAAAAGATACATATAGATGCTGATTTGAACAAGAGGCAAGAAGTCCTGAAGGAACGTGAACTGGAAGTCGTCGGAGGATTTTTTCAGAACTAAGAAGGAAGAATCCAGGCCGAGACAAGACAGTCCTTGCAGTTCGAGTTGAAGGCAACTTATGTACAAGAAGCTCCTGAAGGCGGATCATCAAGGTGTTTGGGTGAGTCCAGCAGTTTTTGTTTTGTTTTGTTTCTTGCTGTTGATGTTGTCTGTGTGTTCGTGTGGTATACTGTCTTTTTAGTAAAATATCTCATTAAAATGGCATTTATTCAACGGTACCCAAAAGTTGTTTTGCACGAAGTTGCGATCGATCTAGATCTTGAAATTCGTGAAGGAATGAGTAAGAAGGATTATACTCGTCTAATTCAATCGTATGAAGATTACGATGAAGAATTAATCAAATATCTGTTACAGAAAACAGAAACAGAAATTGTTAGACGTGAAACAGTAGCAGCTGAAGCTGTGAAGGAAGAAAAAAGATTAGAAAGAGAGTTTGAGTTAGAGAAATTGAGGATTCAACAGACTTCTAATACTGAAGTTGAAGTTAGAAAAATTGTAGAACCAAAATTGTATAATATAAAAGATGTTGTAGGTATATTTGATGAAAAAGAGGAAGATGTGTCAATTTTCCTTCGAAGATTTGAACGTGCTATGGTACATTCGAAAATACCTCTTGAAGACTGGGTTATTGTTTTAACTAGTGTTGTACCAATGGTAATCAAAGAACTCATTCATCGAGAACCAATAGAGCTAGCAGAAAATTATGATTATGTAAAAGAATTATTTATGAGAAAATATCAGTTAAACCCTGAAAAACTCAGACAAAAATTCTTTAATATTAGACGCTTACCGAACCAGACTTGGGCAGATTTTGTATATTAATTGACCATATCAGTTATCAGAGAAAATATCAGTTAAACCCTGAAAAACTCAGACAAAAATTCTTTAATATTAGACGCTTACCGAACCAGACTTGGGCAGATTTTGTATATTAATTGACCATATATTTTGAAGGATGGACTGAAGGAATGAAGGCAGTTGATGTCAAAAGCTTGAAAAATTTAATGATTTTAAATCAGTTAAAATATCGGGTTCCTACCCAAATAAAAGAACAGCTGAGTCAAGATTGGTTAAATTTAAGTACACCTTTGGAGTTACAGAGACAACTATAGAAAAATGACGATTTGAGGACTTGTCTTAACCAAAAAACAAGTTTGGATTATATTAAGATAGAGTCGAATCCGAAAAATGTTCTGAAGTTGCAACCTAAATCTAATGTTTCAGACAAGGAATTTAAAAAAAAGGAAGATTCAAAGATAAGTGAATTTAAACCTGAATTTGAAAAACGGAAAGAGATGCGATGTTATTTATGTAATTCATTGGATCATTTGAGGAATAGATGTCCTAAAAGTTTATCTAGTAAAGAACCCTCAAATGTAGCAGGAATAGTTGAAGAGTCTCTAGTTTTATGAAAGAGACTAAAGAGGATTTGAAAGTTGGAGGCATTTCTCAAACTGATTTAGGAAAGCAAGTAATGCCATTCAAGTGTCAAGGGAAAGTTAACGGTAGACAAGTTCAAATACATCGGGACACAGGTGCTGATATTGATGTGGTGCATCAAAATTATGTATCCATTGAACATTACACGGGCGAACATAGACGGCTTAACACCCACCTTATTTCCAGAACCCTTCTGTTGCCAAATAGTAGACGTCACTTTGGAAATTCCTGAAAAGGTAATACTTGCTCAGGCTGCAGTCACAGCTAGTCCAGCTTACGAAGGAATTTATTTGATGGGGAATGAAACGGCGCAGAGTTTACAAAACACAAATGCACATTTGTTAGAATTTGTGAATGCCGTAAACATAAAGTCTATGTTAGTTAGGCGAGAAATAGAAGTAAAAGAGCAGGCAGAACAAGACAAAATTCAAAATGATCAGCTATCAACCGTTGAGACTGAAACAAAAGAGGAAGATAGACTCCTTGAAGAAAATGACAGTCATCAACAGGGTGAAATGTTGTCCCTACTGAATACGACACATGAACAATTCATGGCTGCTCAAAATTCTGATTCCGAATTGTTAGAGATGATCCAAGAAGTACAATCTAGACCCGAAGAAACAAATTATGACTTAGAAAATGGAATATTGTATTATAAAACGAATAAATATGAGGATAACTATAGTAAAAAAATTGTTGTGCCTCAAATATTTCGTGAGCAGTTGATGATGGCATGTCACGATACGGCCTCAGCATATTTGGGAGTTACCAAAACCCGAAAACAACTTAGTAAGTACTTCTATTGGCCAGGATGGGCAAAAGATATATCGGAGTTTGTTCAGACGTGTCTCTCTTGCCAGCTAGCAGGAAAAGGGGGAGAGAAAAAGAAAGCTCCACTAGTCTTGGTACCATAAATTGAAGAAATATTTTTTCGAATCAACATTGACACTTGTGGGCCTATGATTGAAACGTTTAGAGGGAATAAATATATTCTCACTGCCATTTGCATGGCTTCTAGATATCCAGAAGCCATTGCATTGCCCGACATAAAGTCACCGACTATAATACGTGCCTTAACAGAAATATTTAGTAGAACAGGATTTCCAAAAGAAATTCAAAGCGATTTAGGAACCTCGTTCACTAGTCAACTTACTAGCGAATTTCTGGAACGATTGGGAATTTCAGTGATCCACAGCTCTGTTAGTCATCCTCAAACAAATCCGGTTGAACGACTTCACAGAACTTTACAAAAATTATTGAGATCGATGTGTGAAGAACAGTGCGAAGAATGGGATGAATGTTTACCGGCTGCGATGTTTGCTATTCGAACAGCAGTGCATGAAGGAACTGGATACTCACCAGCAGAACTGGTATATGGGCGGAATTTAAGAGACCATTTGACGCTAATCTATGAAAACTGGAATGGAAAGATTGCAGAAAGTTCATCTGTAGTGGAATATGTAGGCAAGTTAATTAACAAATTGCAGAAGACTAAGGAACTAGCCCTTCAGAATCTTGAGGCAGAATTACACCGTCACAAAACATATTATGACAAAAAGGCTAAAATCCATAATTTCGAAAAGAGATAAAGTACTGGTTTTAATACCTTCTCGGGCACATAAGTTAGCAGTTCAGTGGTCGGGACCAGCTGAGATTGTGAAGAAAATATAAGATACGAATTATATTATACATAGACCCGAGAAGGAAAATCAAAACAAGGTATATCATGTCAATATGTTAAAGCCTTTTTTCAAAAGACAAAAACTGGTCGCTGCCATCATACAAAACCCTGAAAATACTGAATTCGATGAAAAAATTATTAGTCCTGTAGGACGTGTTTCTAATAAAGATTGGGTTAAGGATGCAATAGGGACTAATTTAACATCCGAACAGATTCAGCAACTTAGAATGGTAATTGAGGAGTATAAAGAAATATTCACTCCTGAACCCGGATTAGTCCCATCAGTTACTCATAACATTGAGCTGACTAATGATACCCCTATTTTAAGTAAACCATATCGGTTGTCACCTCGACAGACGAAGATCTTAGAAGATGCAGTTAAAGATATGCTAGGGCGCGGAATAGTGGAAGAATGTACTTCTGATTACACGTCACCTATGATACTAATAGAAGTCCCAGGCCGAGACCCACGTCCATGTATAGATTATCGGAAATCGAACCTGATCACTAAAACAACTTATTATCCACTCCCGAATATTGATTCAAATGTTGAAACTGTGGCGAAAGCAAATTTTATAACTGTACTTGACCTTTCCAAGGGATACTGGCAAATTTCCATGACAAAACAAGCCCAACGATATGCTGCATTTGTTACTCCATTTGGTACGTATCAATCGAAACGTATCCCTTTTGGGCTTAAAAATCCGCCTTTCACATTTTGCAAACTAATTAGAGAACTAACATCAGGAATACACAAATTTGTGGAAACATATTTTGACGATATAGCAGTGTTTTCATCTTTTTGGGAAGATCACCTGATACATTTAAAAAAGTATTTGAGACTTTAAAAAAAGCCGGACTAACAGTCAAACCCACTAAATGTCAGTTTGCAAAAGCCACCGTTAAATATTTGGGACATTTAGTTGGACAGGGTTATCGGACACCAGCCGAAGCAAAAATAAAGGCTATTATAGACTATCCAATACCAAAAACAAAAACTGAAGTTCGATCATTCCTGGACCTAATTGGATATTATCAAAAATATCTCAAAGATTTTTCTACTATTGCTGTTCCTCTGAGTGATCTGACGAAAGGAAAAGAAAAAAAATCACCAATTCAATGGAATGAGAAACGTGAGACGGCGTTTAAAATCTTAAAGAAAATGATTGCTTCTGAACCAGTATTAAAGGCGCCTGAGTACGAAAAACCATTTATGCTTCAAGTTGATGCATCCGACGCGACGTCGGAATTGGCGTAGTATTGAGTCAGACCGATAAAGACGGATATGAAAATCCAGTTATTTTTTTAAGTAGAAAACTGAAAGGGCCAGAAATAAATTATGCGACGACCGAAAAGGAATGCGCTGGCATCGTCTGGGCCGTTCTTAAACTCCGTCAATATTTAGATGGGGGACTGACTTTTACTATTGTAACAGACCACAATCCTCTGATTTATTTAAAAACTATGGGATCTGCAAATGCCCGATTAATGAGATGGGCACTTGCCTTACAACCATTTGATTTTGTCATTACTCATAAGGCCGGGAAATATCACAAAAATGCTGATAGTTTAAGTAGGGCCATGTGCCAAAAAGGTGATGTGGACATATAGACAACAGCACGGCCTGAATTTGTCGGAGTTACCTAAGCAATATTGTCATTCAATTTTCACCCTCCTTGTTGAAAGCCGAAAATTGAATAGACTTAGGCGGGGAGGGATTGTAACGATACCGGGGGACCCAAGTTCGATTCCCGGTACCGAATCACAATTGTATAGTTATTATTGGTTCTGTTCTTATATTTTTGTTAATAATAATGATATTGTTTGTTAATAATTATTATATTGTTTTGTAATAATGATAATTGATATAAAATGTTAAATATAAATAATTATATATGTATAACTGAATGTATGAAAACAGAATTTTGTATGAGTGATGTAATGGAAAAATGGTGGCGTTGCCAAGGAGACTGTTTTGTGAGATTGAAGATGATGAATTGTTAATTTTTGGATCGGAGAAGAAAAGATGAAATAAAAATTGGTACAACAAAAACTGAGAGGTATTGATTATATTATAACATTAAAAAAATGTTCAACTAAGAATAAATAATAAATAGATCTCCGAAGAGAAATAATGAAACGCTACAACGTAGTTTACTTGCTCAAACAATCATGTGGCAGCAGAATCTTGAAAATGTTTATTTACTAAGCAAGCTCCTCTGTCAATTATATTATTACTTATCGATTCTATTTCTCAATCACTATTCAGATGGAATTCAGTTTTGATTGTTCTTCACTCCTTGAATATTAAATTAATCCTCTCTTCTGTACGTGTAGGATACACAATCATCTGAACCAGTCTTCTCTTTATTTACATTTTAAGATTTTTTACTTCAATGTGTAAATCATTGTAGAACGTATTTATTTGACTTGGATAGTCCTTTGTTGTTTTGGTAGATGATGGCAGTTTCCAATGAGTAGTTCATACTTCTAACACTTGTGTCTTCCTTATGTTTTCAAATACCCTTTTACTGGCTTAAAATCATACACAGAGCTTAAAATCAACATATGTTCACTTTGACAAGCTACAGCTTGTAAGCTTTCCCTGTACATGCACATAGCACTACTTAAACTATTTTTAACAGCTACTCTATATTAATTATTTACAAAAATTCTAGTGTAGTTAAATATGCAAATGTGTGTGTGTGTGTGTGTGTGTGTGTGTGTGCCATTCACCATTCAATTATATACACATTTGCTTATAAAAATCTACTATTCTTCCTATGAAGAGTAATGCAATACTGTAATCAGACATAGGGTAATGTTAATTTTTGCAAGCCGAAAGCTACCTCACAGATTGAACATGATTTTTAACTTCTACTGCTTCTGTGTTCCAATTATGAATTATTACAGTTGTGTATTCATTTGTTCCAGTGTTACTTATTTACACCCATGAATAATATCTGTGAAGAAGAGGATTCTACTCTAGATTGTGAACTATATAGGGGAAAGTCAATTCAGAATACTCTCGGAGACCATCTGTCACCACACAAGTTAATACATACTGGCATTAAGAAGTACCAGTGTGATGTTTGTTCAAAATCATTTACTCAGTCAGGAAATTTGACAAAACACAAGTTAATACATTCTGGCATTAATAAGTACCATTGTGATGTTTGTTCAAAATCATTTACTCTTCAGGCGGTTTGTCACAACACAAGTTAATACATTCTGGCATTAAGAAGTACCAATGTGATGTTTGTTCAAAATCTTTACTCAGTCAGGCAGTTTGTCACAACACAAGTTAATACATTCTGGCATTAAGAAGTACCAGTGTGATGTTTGTTCAAAGTCATATACTGATTCAAGCAATTTGTCAAGACACAAGTTAATACATTCTGGCATTAAGTACCAGTGTGATGTTTGTTCAAAATCGTTTACTCAGTCAGGCAGTTTGTCACAACACAAGTTAATACATTCTGGCATTAAGAAGTACCAGTGTGATGTTTGTTCAAAATCATATACTGATTCAAGCAATTTGTCAAGACAAGTTTATACATTCTGGCATTAAGTACCAGTGTGATGTTTGTTCAAAATCATTTACTCAGTCAGGCAGTTTGTCACAACACAAGTTAATACATTCTGGCATTAAGAAATACCAGTGCGACGTTTGTTCAAAATTGTTTACCCAGTCATATGGTTTGTCAATTCACAAGTTAATACATTATGGCATTAAGAAGTACCAGTGTGATGTTTGTTCAAAATCATTTACTCAGTCATGCAGTTTGTCAGAACACAAGTTGATACATACTGGCATTAAGAAGTACCAGTGTGATGTTTGTTCAAAATCATTTACTCAGTCAGGCGATTAGTCACAACACAATACACATTCTGGCATTATGATGTACCAGTGTGATGTTTGTTCAAAATCATTTACTCATTCAGGCAGTTTGTCACAAGTTAATACATACTGGCATTAAGAAGTACCAGTGTGATGTTTGTTCAGAATCATTTACTACATCAGACAGTTTGTCACAAGTTAATACATACTGGCATTAAGAAGTACCAGTGTGATGTTTGTTCAGAATCATTTACTACATCAGACAGTTTGTAAAAACACAAGTTAATACGTTCTGGCATTAAAGCAAATTGAAATAATTTTATTTATGTCCTTTACTTCGAGTTCTGCTCTGATATCTTCATTTTTTATTCTATCTTGCAATGTATAATTTAAAGTATTTACAGTAAACTGCATTTCAGGAAAGTACCAGTGAGTTGCTTCTACAAAAGTATTTAATTTGGCATAGCCTGTTGTGTTATAAATAACACGCTGTCATAAAATATTAACAGTGATGTTTGTAACCAAATTTTCTGTTTGTACATTTTGAGTGTAAATTAATCCATGATACTATTACAAACCATTAGTGTGTGGTATGTAAGAATAGTTTCTATTGCCCAAAAAGTTTTAGCAATGTAATAAAACTTATCAATATGTTTTTAAACAGAAACCCTTAAACAAGCATAATTATACAAATAAATTAATCATCATCAGCGGCGCAACAATCCATTACTGAGTCAAGGCCTCCTTTAACAGCCTCCACCAGTTGTCCCGGTCAAATGCAGCTGCTCTCCAGTTCCGGGTCCCAAGGATGTGGCGCGCATCATAGCTCACACCGTCTTCCCAACGTAGTTTGGGTCTACCAACTCTCCTGGTGCCATAGATCTGTTCTGTGAGTACCTTTCTTGGTTTTTCATTCTCCTCCATTCTGATCACATGTCCAGCCCACCTGAGTCTCCCAAGCTTTATAATTTTCACACTATCTGGTTCATTCAGAAGTGTGTTCAGTTCTTGGTTGGTTCTTGTTCTCCATTCACCTCCTACACATATTGGACCAAATATACTATGGAGGATTTTGCATTCATGAACCAGCAGGCTTGACTCAGACTTTCTAGAAATGGTCCAGGTCTCAGAACCATAGGTGAGAACTGGCCGGATCAGTGTTTTGTACAAAAGCAGTTTGATGCTCCTGGCAATTATTCTGCTTTGGAACAGGGGTCTGAGACCAAAGAAGCACCTATTAGCTGAGGTGATTCTTCGCTTTATTTCCTTTGTTGTTTCCCCATCAGCGTTAACTTGGCATCCTAAATAAATAAAGTTGTTGATTTTTTTCGTAGGAATAGATGCCAATTTGGATGTGCTCTCCTTCTCTAGCCTCCTGTCCTGTGGCCATGTATTTTGTCTTGCACAAATAAATTAATATATGCTGTAATATTGCCACTGCACATATGTAATATGTCTATGATATTTGGCACTACAAAACAGTAGTGAAATTTGTAACAAAATTTTACCTTACAAATTAAAAATCATTAAATTATACATTGTAATGTAGTGTGACATTATTGGTACACATTTATCCTCTAATTAAATTTATCATTGCATGAGTTACAGTGATATATGTATGTTTAGTTGAAATAATTTGAAAGTCTTTGTTTCTTGCCATACATAGATTATACTTCCCGTACAAGAGTTTTGTCTGGCTGCTACAACCTTCACGATGACAAGAGTCCTCGGGTCTTAACACGTTTGCGTTATTATTCATTGTGTGTATGGTCACCAAGTTGCAATGGTTAATTTTTAAAATAGGTTAGATACCTGATATTCATATTTAAATTGGTATCCAAGTCACTTATTGACAAAATCTGTAAAATATTTACCTTATTTCTTCCGTCGTGTGACTTCGTGTTGCGTTTTGATTTAATTTACGCGTTTCAAGACATGTCTCGTCATCAGAAAAAAATATACTGTCTACACAGTAGCTGTTGATAGTCAGTGTCCGATCGGTCCGACTCGAGTGCGCACTCAAGTAAAGCGAATATATGTGTAATCGTTTTCAAATATTTGTATTTTAATATGTAACGACCTCGCTAAGAGTGAATTTTATTTTATTTTATTTATTTCTGATGATGAGACATGTCTTGAAATGCGTAAATTAAATCAAAACGCAACATGAAGTCACACGACGGAAGAAATAAGGTAAATATTTTACAGACCTGATATTCCTTCATGCAAAGTACCAAAGTAAGTTGCATGAAGGAATATCAGGTATCTAACCTATTTTAAAAATCTGCTTTATTGCTTGGCAAAATTATTCACATGGGTATGTCCCCTAAGTTAATGTAGCTTGGCATTTCACAACTTGTAAGTTGTATTTAAAGCTCATAGGTTATTTCATGTAGCATATTTTTGATTGCTGCATGCATACTGTTTCTTTACAATTCAACATTAGTTCAGTGCATTACTGACAGATGGCAGTGTATCTCAAAACTGCTAATTTCCGATGCTTTACATGTCAATGTTTGTAACGGTTTCTTGTTGTGAACTACACATTTGTTATCGTGTTGGCATGAGGAGTGTTTGAATTTTTGAGTGATTTTTTGTTGTAATTTTATATTACAAAGTGACTGATAACTTCTTGACTGAAGATAAAATATTATGGTAATTTAATTTCAAATCAGGATCTGAATTGAATAATGTAGAAAATGAAGAGACATTTTGATCTGACAATACAGATAAGCCTACATAATTTGAGGTTACTTCATCTCACTGTTTACTGCCGGTGTCCAAGATAACGAACTATAGCAAGTGTTACGAATGGCAAGACACCAGAATAATGCAGAAGCCCTGGTACATGCTTTGCAGTTTGAGGCCGCCAAATCAGCGTCTGGGTGGACAAGTTACAAAATGCGCGTTTAAGATCGCAATGGCACAGACAAGGAAGAAGAACAAGGAACAGACTCGATGGTCGGCACCGCAGAATAAAATAAGAAAGCGTGAAAGACCAAAGTGTTATAGATGTGAGGAACTTGGACATCTACAACGAGATTGTTGGGTAGTAGGAAATTCAGCAGCAGGGAAGCAAGCCGTATTCAGTACAGCAAGGCATGTGCTGACTAACTGGAGGAACAAAGCCCCTAGACAATATGCAATTTCTACACTTCAGAAAAACTGGGAGCTTGGTGGTTACTGGACTCGTTCAAGAAAGGCCAACCTCGATTACAGTTGACACAGGCGCAACAGTTTACATTGTGGGGCCCGACATGGTGGAAGATCTCAAGCCAGTCTGGTGCTCTTGCAGCTTCCGAACAGCTACTGGACTGTAAAAGTGTTTGGAAAAGTGGAGCTACACCTACATCTTGGTCGACTTGAATTTAATCACTAAGTACTTGTTGCAGACATTGTGGATGAAGCAATTCTTTGTGTGGACGTTACGAATGCATACGGATTTATAGTTGACTTCAAAAACAATGTCTTGAGAATTGGAGGAGAAGAGATAATGCTATCAACAATGACGGCAGCAGAAAAATCGATGGACGTGATAAACCAAGTGGCCATAACTGTTCCTCTAAACTCCGAAAAGATCATCATTTTTAAAACTGAGTTAGATACAGTAAAATTAAAGTTAAGGGCATATTCGCAGAAACCAATTTATGGATGGACGAGTCCACTTTGAAATTGTGAATGGCGGGAGGGTAAGGGAGAATCAGCTGGTATGCAAGTGAAGGTGTTGCCAACTTTGCATGTGATGTTTTAGTTACCCGTACATTGTTAGTTACTGTATGCTGTACTATCTCAATCTTGCATTTGTTATTTATTTCAATTTATTATTAATTATAGTTTTACAGTCACTCATTTTTATTAGTTATTTAATTTTTTAGTTAATTTCTATTGGTCGTTTTTAATCTATAATTATGTATTATCGTAATTATTTGTGTTATCAAACAGTAACGAGATTTGATAAAATGGATACTTCTCCTTCAACTAGCAAAGACAGGAAAGTTATTCATAGTAAAACATGGGAAGTAATAATACACAGTTTTTTGTTGTCCAGGATTAAAAAGAGTCTTGAAATTAAATTAATACGAAGAACACGTTCCTTTATGTAATTATAGACTGTAGAGATAGTCGAGTGTAATTAAAGAGTAGAAGTGTACAGTTTGCAAATTCCATTGCGATAAGAATGGTCAGAAAGGCTGTAGTTTTTTACGTCTCAGCAGTACACAATGACAGAATCAAACAACACTCATATGTTTATAAAACATTCTGATATGTAACAGCAACAAATTCCGATACGTGTGAACAGTACATATCATTTGCTTGATTTGTATAGTAATACAATTATTATAATATTATTATTATTATTATTATTATTTCATTTACGTCAGAAACAGTAAACGTATAATTCTTTTTTTAAGCCAGCTGTGTGACTAGGCATACACACAGATAGAGGTTCATGGTGACACATTTACAAACCTTAACAGTTGCAAGTTTTTGTTACTATTAGAAACGATATTCATAGGTTGGCAACAGCATCGCTGATAACAACAGTCCTCTTCTCACATCTCACAGTGACTTCCTTCACATCGCCTTTCCCCTCTGACTAAGCGTTTCGCGCAATTCCATGCCCTTAACTTTCAATTTTACTATACTAGGGGCAACCAGTGCTCTATATTCAAACCCCATGTAGTCAGCACACCGGGCATACTAATTGCCAGAAGTTTAGTAAAACCTGATGAAACTGGAAATGTACCTATTAGAGTGGCGAATATTTTGGATCAAGCTGTCACTTTACAACGCAATGCGCTACAAGGCAAATTGACTCCTGTGGTCTGGGTAGCCGGAATGACACAACAAAGATCCAGTGCTTTGGGTACTTCCAAATTACCAGAGGACTGCAGGAATTATTGAACAGATCTTCTAACAACCTCTCAAGTGGTGAGGTAAAAGAACTCAGACGGTTTTTACATGAATTCAAAGATTACTTTGCAGTTCGCGAACAGTCATTGGGAAGAACCTCTCTTGTACAACATCACATCAATACCAGGGACACAACACTGATACGCCAACATCCTTGAAGGCCTCCATTAGCTAAGCAAGAGGAAATATCTTGGTTAGTACAGGACATGCTGACAGAGGGAGTAATCGAGCCTTTGTCAAGTCTTTGTGAAGAAGGATGGTGGTTTGCGTTTCTGTGTAGATTGCCCGAGGCTGAATGATAATACAAAGAAAGACTGCTATCCGTTACCTCACGTTGACGATACACTCGACACGCTGTCCAGAGCACAGTGGTTTTCCACATTTGAACCTAAAGAGTGTATATTGGCAAGTGGGTCTTCAGCAAGAAGACAAAGAAAAGACCGCTTTCTCGACCCAAGTGGCTTATTCCAATTAACGTCATGACATTTGGACTCTGTAATGCACTGGCTACATTCGAAAGATTGATGGACCTGGTACTCAGGACTGACATGGAAAACTTGCCTTTTTTATTTAGATGATGTCATAGTCACCGGGAAAACTTTCAAAGACCATTTGGAAAACCTTAAGGTTATGACTATAATTCATGGTGCCCAACTAAAGCTGAGCCCAAAGAAGTGTTCTCTATTCCAGAAGGAAGTACAGTATCTGGGCCATCTGGTTTCGGAAGCGGTTGTTAGCATGGATCCTAATAAAGTAGTCACCGTAAGAGACTGGCCAGTGCCGAAGAGTAAACACGAAGTTCAGAGTTTCCTGGGGTTATGCTCATATTACAGACGTTATGTGAAAGGCTTTGCAACTATTGCTAAACCACTTCATGAGCTAATGGAAAATAAACAAAACTTCCAGTGTTCAAGAGTCTGATCAAGCAATTAGAACTTTGAAAATTGTATTATGTTCACAGCCAATTCTCCCTTTCCCCGTTTCCGAAGGGAAGTACATCATAGACACAGACACAAGCAATACTGGTCTAGGAGCAGTTTTGTCTCAAGCGCAAAATGCTGAAGAATGAGTAATACCATATTACAGCAAACACTTTCTAAACCAGAGAGAAATTATTGCGTTACAAGGAAAGAGTTGCTGGCAATCGACCGAGCTATGGAGCACTTCCATAAATACCTCTATGGAAGGGAGTTTTCACTATGCACCTGCCAATCCGTGCTTGCATGGCTCTTGAGATTTAAAAATCCGGAGGCCAAGGTGGCTCGAACGTCTGCAAGCGTACAACTTCAATGTATAACATCTGCTGGGGCGCCTACATAGTAATACGGGTGCTTATCACGAAGACCGTGCCCGGAAGACTGCCGACATTGCCACAGAAAGGAAGAACAAAATGCCAGCGAACATGTCCAAGCCATTACTGTAGATTTCTGGCAGACGGCTGGACGACACAAGATTGTCGACAAGAAAAGATGACTGATGAAGACATTAGACTGATCTTGACAGCAAAAGAGGAAGGTCACCACCCGGATTGGCAAGTTATCTGCCATGGTTCCAAAGTGCTGAAGGGCTACTGGGCACAATTTGAATACATTACCTTAGAGAACAGATTGCTGAAAAGGGCTTGGAAAAAATGCAGATGGACGAGACGTGGTCATGCAGTTGATAGTTGCCCGAAGTAGAGTGCAGTCTGTTTTGAAGGAGATGCATGATGGAATGTCTGGGGATATCTTCGCATTAACAAAACCCTTGACAAAATACGGAAGTGATTCTATTAGATTCAGCTTCGCCACGACATAGAGGAATGTGTTCGGACATGTGAAATATGTGCTACAAGCAAGGGCCCACAATCTAGAAGGAGGGGAAATGAGACAGTATAACGTTGGTCTGCCTTTCGAGAGAATTGCCATAGACATTGCTGGACCATTCCCAGTCACTGACGATGCAAACCAGTACATCATGGTTGTAGGTGACTACTTTACTAAGTGGGTGGAAGCCTATGCAATTCCAAATCAGGAGGTTACCACTGTGGCAAAGGAGTTATTTCTTAACTTCTGTTGCCGTTATGGACCCCCTATGGAAATCCATACGGATCAAGGGAGAAAATTCGAATCAGGAGTTATGGCATCTACTCGGAATTCAAAAGACTATGACAACACCTCTGCATCCTCAGTCAGAAGGAATGGTTGAGAGATTCAATAGGACACTTGAACAGCATCTTTCGAAGGTTGTTGATGAGAACCAAACAGACTGGGACCAACGTATACCACATTTCCTCATGGCGCATCAATACACGACACAACTGGCTTGACCCCAGCAAAATTGGTGTTTGGGCGGGAGATTTGTCTTCCTGGGGACTTGATGTTCAGATCACCTGGGACTGAGTCCCAAGAGCCACGGAACTATTCCTCGCAATCAGAAAACCAACTGCGAGAAATGAATCGCTTGATAAGAGGACGGCTAAATATTGCCAGTGATAAAATGATAACTCGGTACGACATTTGCAGCAATAGTGTGGGTTTCCAAGAAGGAGATCAGGTCTGGTTGTTCAATCCAAAGTGCCGTCGTGGTCGCTCATTTAAGCTTCAGTCTAACGGGAAGGATCCTACACTGTGAAAAAAAGAATCAATGATGTGTTTAGAATTCAACAGGAAGGACAGCGAAAGTTCAAAGTCGTCCACCTGGATCGCCTGGCCAAGTATAACTTCATAGACGGTTTGCCAGTTCGGGACGAACAGGCGTAAGGAGGAGGCAGTGTTACGACATTACAGAACAGTCTACATGTTTATCGACTGTTTCAGAGGAATCCGGCTGTAATCCGTGTGGTGTACATGTATCTCGACGCATTAGCTAGACTGTGACAGAAACCACGCGAACTGTGTCAAGGCCACAATAAATTACGCTCTGTTTTCTTTATTGTTAATACGCTATAGGAATATCTATTATTTCGGCGGGCTATAAATACAAGTACTCAATGACATTCAGTTTCAGTTTGAGTTGTGATATATCTCAGTGCGGTTCGGGTATTGTGGCAAAGTTGTTATGTGCAGGACGATTGTTGATGACAATTGTGTTTTATATTAGTAGACATTTTTATTGTGTGTGAACAATTTTTATTTAATTTGTGTAAGAGACTGTCTTGTTAATTACAAACTGGTTAATTGTGATAATTAAAGCTGGTGATTAGTGACGTAATTGGTGTCTTGTATTTTGTTTTCCAATGTACCATACGATGATCAATAGACCGTCGTAACAATATGTTTCTTGAAGTGATCCCCTCCAGAATGTAGCTCTAGCACACCATTGTGTGTGTCGCCTGCATTGATAGAACCCCCCCCCCGCCAGTGTGTTGGTCACATATTATTATGCAGCAGACAAAACCTCTCCTTTTAGTTCTTATTTGATAAGAGTGAGTTATTTAGATAGCTAATCAAAGAATTGTCTTTTCATATGGACAGATGTATAAATGTGTGTGTGTGTGTGTGTGCGCGCGCGCACACACACACACACACACACACACAACCTGAAATAACCTGTACAATGTACAATAACTTGTCAGCAATAGAACGAGATATAAAAAAACTTGTTTGTGTTCCGCAAACACAAGGGTGATATTGATTAAGAAATACTAAGTATACATTTTTATATAATTGTATTTTTTTTTTTAATTACAAAGAGTATAACGAAAAGATCTATGAATTGTTTCGCTGGTAGGGCAAAGGGCGCTGGAAAAAACAAGTTCTGAAGGGGGATAAAAGTTTATGATAAATACTGATCTAATCCTCTTTTCACTATTTACTAGACAGTGCAAAGAAAGCATTGTGAATATAATTGAAATGGAGATTTCACTGATGTTAGCCTGATTGAAAGTGTTGTGGGCTCAAATTTGTAGTTACTGTGTTGGAAAATAAGAATATTATGTGACGGTACATACCGGGTCACAGATATAAAGGGGTTCAGAGTTTTAATCATGTCCAAAATTAAGAAATAAAATCAGTTATCGAAAACAGTGGCGAAATGCGATGTTAGAAATCTCAACGGGAATTGTAAACAAGTATGTGAGTCAAAAACTATTTTTAGCTGCGTCTATCCAAAGGCACCAATATTGTAATTATTGACTGATGTCACAACAATAATGACGTAAAATCAACGTTTTAAACCTCTGGAACGTAATAAAAAATATCTCTAAAACGTCCAGAGGCATATGGTATGACGTCGCCAACGTAGAGAGAGTACCACGTGACCGGCGTTTATATACTACATACGCCTAGAGAAATCTTTCTGTTTCGATCAACATCAGACCCGGCCGGGGTGTTTTAATCAAAGTCCGCGGACATATCGATTTTGTCAATTTAAACCAGTTAAAATTTAATTAAACCAATGTACAGGAAATATCAACAAGTTACGGAAGCAAGTGACAACTAAATTAAACAGTTCCGGAAAGTGTTTGTGAATACTACAGCAAAAATCAGTGGAACAAGCAATGGCGCCGCATGATGGATAACCGTTAATGATTAGTACAAAAGAGCTAGGCAAACTACAAAACCATTCAAAGAATGAGAGCGAGCGTGAGTATGAAGTACTGGTGAACCTTACTAAAAATAAGTCAATGTAATTCTATCTGTTATTAATTATGTATGTTCATTAATGTGGTCTGTGAATCACCAGAGATATGGGGCAAACCCCATTAATGTCTTAATTGCAAATAAAATACTAAGTTTAAGTACAAAGACCACATGTTAGTGTAAAATTATTCAGCCACCACCTCACTCTGTTTGCGTCGTTCAATCCTCGCTTAACGGATGCTGGGGTTTCGGGATACAGGTAAGAGTTGGAAAGTCAAAGGTAGGTGGTATATATAAAGTTTTGTAGAGTCACAATTGGTGCCGTGGCCAGGATTTTTGCGTACAATTTTACGGGAATAAGCCTGAATTGAATGAACGGAAACAGACGGAGAAAAGGCAGAAGTTAAAATTGTAGGTTAAGACGTACAAAACAACACGTGGTCAGAAAATTTTGTGGGTTAGAAAGATAAACACTCATATTTATCTCTACATTAAATTAAACTAATAAATATTATAATTAAAAATAAGTAAAACATGGAGAGTAATAATGAGGAAATCAGTTTGGCTGATTTAACTGTAACGAATGAATTAGAAAGCCAGTCAACTTGTATAGTATGTCAAGGAAACAGTCTAACCGAGTCGATCGTCATGAGTGAGGCGAAAGCAGAATCGACTTCTGTAATAACTAAAGTAAAAGAATTGTCAATGGATGACCTAATTAATTTCATGAGCAGTAATTTCAGTGAAGTAAAAAGTAATTTCACTGAACAAAGTGTAAAGTTCAGTGAACTAAGTAGGGATATGAATAATCGATTTGATGTTAACGATGTTAAATTGAATGAACAAAACAGTAAATTTGATGAAGTAAATGTTAAATTAAATGAACAAAACAGTAAATTTGATGAAGTAAACGTTAAATTAAATGAACAGAATACCAGATTCAATGAACTAAGCAGTAATATTAACGAAGTAAATACTCGATTGAATGGAGTAAAGAGTGAGAAAATAAACGAAATTAATGAAAGTTGTAATAACACCATAAAACAAATGAAAGATGACGTAAATGAAATTGGAAAGAGAAAAGTGAGGAGAGAAAGTAAATTAAAACAGGTAAGCGATTTTAAAAGTGAAAATAATAATAGTGAAGACAAGTTCAGTGAAAATGAGAATAACGAAGTAACAGACGACAATATAAATAACGATGGTGTCAGTACAACTGGTAACTATAATGAAGAGATGATGACGAATAATAATCAGGTGAAAGTTGACAAGGTAAGTAATAGAGAAAATAACAGTGCTAACTATAATGATGATAGCAAAATAATGGTGAATAATAATAATAACAAAGTAGTTGAAATCGGGGTACCTAAGAGTGATACGGTGGGTAATAGTGGTGATGATGAGAGTGTAAATTTAGTAGATGTTCTTGAGGGGTTAGTAGCCAGTGTTCATGAATTAGAAAGAGAATGGAGGGAGAGTTTAAGTAAAAATAGAGTGTGGAGGGTAAATTTTCCCCAGGTTAAATGTGAAGTAAAGGTTTCACAAGTGTTGTTAGAGAATGAAAGCTTCTCTAAGCTATAGTTGGAAGACGAAAGCTCTACAAATAGTCCCTTAGGTTGTTATAATCTACCTGGTAGAGCCAGATGGTGTTGTAACAAAGTTGTATTGCCCTTTGCATGGAATGAGATTGTGAAATGTGGTTGGGAAAGTTATTTTGAGAGAGAGAGTAATAGAGATGTTCAGGTTAAATAGAGGTTATGAAAGGTTAGTTAAAATTTGAGAAAGTAGACTATATAAAATACCTAGTGCAGTAAATGTTGATTATTTTGAAGATACCACTGTCGGTAATAAGCACTTACCTTGCGATGTAATTGAGGTAGTAGATGAGTATGATGATGAGATCATAACTTACCTGGTGATGACGAATAATACAAAGGGAGACTAAACAAACTTTACTAATATTGACAAGTTTTATGATTTAACAATGAGGAGTAATCCTGTGGATTGTTATGGTATAATGGAAAAAACAGATTTAAAGGGGTATTATATTAACTGTGATAATATAATGGACTTAATTAAAAATGAATTGTACTCGAGTAACATGAGATTAATTTTTGATGATGGAGGGTAGATATATAGTGAATGAACATTTAATTATTTTAGTTTATGGTAATTACTTGGCTAAATTATGTAATGAGGTGTGGTAAACAATAACATGATATGACGTAGAGTGTAGATAAATTTGTATTGATGTTAAATGTATAGTGTTAAGGTTGGGTTGTTGGTATGTACAGTGAAACGTCGATTAACCGTCAGGGTCGGGACCGAGACCGTGACGGTTAATCGAATAGACGGATAACAGAAAAACCTTAAACAACAACCCACCCCCATCCATTGCATATGAACGAATGATAAAAAATGCACGTTTACGAGCTGGAAATACACTGTACATACATGTATTTTATTTTACAGAAACAAACAATATACAATTTACATGAAGTACAGTATATGTAGTACAACATATGTACTGTACATATTGTTACATGAACTTACGCTCTAGACGTACATACATATTCAAATTTTAAAATAGTCTGTAATTTTCTTTTGTTTCTTCGAGGCTCGTGCTTTCTGAGCGGCAATGTTCCGTACTTTACGTAGGAGAAGTATCTGCGTTGTGTTTGCCTCTTCTTGCCCCTCAAACCACTCAATTCATTTTGATAACATTGTTTCTACTTCTGTATGGCTTAACGTAGTTTTTTCATTCAAAATATAACACTCGTCTTCATCAATTTCTTCTTCTTCGTTGTCAATCACACTGGAAACAATTTCATCGTCGTTCAAAATGTCAAAACCTCCGTCCAATTTGTCACATCCCAACCACTCTGTTACTTCTGCTGGTGTTATGTCTTCAGCATTCGGTACATTATTGCTCAGTTGCACAATTTTGTCGACACTAACATTCTCAGTTTCCTTAGGTTCGCCATCATTAGTTTCAGACCAGAGTTTATTCCACCCATTTTTAAGATTTGACACTTGAAGATCATCCCATGCAGCAGCAACATTGAAAATTGCATCTTTTATGTTGTACGTTTTCCAAAACTCGTTTACAGACACTTCATCATCAGATGAAGTCAAACTTCCAATAAAAGTTTTCCTATAACGACGTTTCATGTTTTCGATTATGCCCTGCTCCATAGGCTGGATTAGTGGTGTTGTGTTTCCGGATGGAAGAGGTGGTGTTATTTTGCCATCATCACTTTTAATTGCGCAAGTGGAATGTGCTGGAGCATTTTCCATTAGCAGCAATGCTTCCTGTGGTAACTGCATTTCAGCCAAATGAGCTCTAACTTGTGGCACAAACACTTTGTGGAACCAATCGGAAAAAATATCTTGAGATATCCAAGCACTCTTTTGAGCATAATAGGTAGCAGGCAATGCATTCAAATTAAAATGTTTGAATGCACGAGGTGTTTTTGCTTTTCCAAACACAAGCAGGGGTAACCTGTGATTGCCGGTGGCATTTGCACAAACCATTAAAGTGATCCGATTTGTTTTTGGACTTTAAAAGCCAGGGCTGATGTCTCCGAAAGTGATGACAATGTCTTTTCCAATTGAGCCCGGTTTCGTCCCAATTGTACACTTGTTCCCTAACAAGGTTTAATTTGGCCACTTTCTCTTTAAATTGTTCTCTGTACCCAGCAATAACTGCGCTATTTGCACTAAGTTTTTCACCACTAATGTCTAGTTTCCTAATGCCATGGTGACACTTAAACTTATCGAGCCATCCTATGCTTGCTTTAAAATTAGGATCTCCGTCAAGTTTTTTGTTCATTTCAACCGCCTTGCCCATTATTACGGGGCCTGAAAGTGGGATTCCTTGACTCCGTGCTTTATAAACCATTGATACATAACAGTGTCCAGTTGGTCATATTTTGCTGATTTCATGGTTTTACGAGTCTTAGGATCTCCATCGATGTTTTGCATTTTTGAAACATGTTGTTCTATTTTTTCAGCATCGTGTTTAATGTCATTCACTGTGGTTCTTCCAACGCCGTAAATGAGAGCAATACTAGTGGGAGTTTCACCTTTTTTCAAACGTTTAATAATCTCAATTTTATGGTTGAGATCTAACACGACCCGTTTACGCTTTTCAGCCATTTTTTAGCTGTTGCACAAAACAAAAAAGAAAAGAAACCTTAATAACAAAACTTACTGGTGTGAATGTCACTATCGTATGCCGAAACAATTAAGCCACTACGCAACAAATAACGTACAGCACCGAGCACAACAGCTTCTCAGCCACAACTGAAACTGACCACGTGTGCGATAGCTAGGCGGGCCAAGAACGTGATTCATCAATAGAACAATAGTGCGCCACTCCGGCACCTCAGCAGTAAAGCGAGGATGATTTTTCGCGGCAATCTGGTTATTGTACATAGAGTATGGACTGACAGTTAACAGAAACTGATGGTTAAAAGAGTGACAGTTAATCGAAGTTTCACTGTACATTGTATTGTGTGTGTAACCAATGTTTGTAATTGTAATTGAGTTTATGACAGTAATAATATTTTATTTGAATGAACAATTGACGTTTATGTAATTATTACAATTTTATAATGAAAGTAATTGAATTTAGAATGTAAAAGATGGATTTTGGGTAATGATGTTTAATAAAGCAGTGATTGATTTCCGTAAACGGGCATTAGAATTGGATAAGAAAATTAAGCCTGTCAGGGTTAGTTGTGAACGGGTATTAGACACAATAAGAATTTCTGCGGTAAAAGTGATACAAAAACGGGTAAATAGCTGGGACTCAGAAGCGAGAGTGAATGTGTGTAGAGAGAGAAAGGGAGTGATGAAAGGAAAAAACGAGTATGGGAGAATAGGGCATATAAGTTTTGTAGTGAGGGTGGAAGTGTAGGGAGTCCCCAACGTAAGGCGTTGTGGCGGGTTATAGAGTTTTAAAGAATTGGCAGAGTTACCTGGAAAGGGCTAGGAACTAATAAAGGCATGAGTATAAGGTAAGGGAACACACATCCTATGCACAAAGAGGTTATCAGGTGCCCTATTCTAAAAGAAGAGGTTCAGGTAGAGCTAGAGAAAAGGTTGGAGGGAGATATTATTGAGAGGTCGGTGTCACTCTATTTAAATCCGCTAGTTGTTGGTAAAGAATGATGGGAGAGTGAGGTTAGGTCTAGATGCCTGTAGATAAAACAGATTATTATTCCTGCAAGGGAGTCACCCGTTTATTAATAGATGAAAATATGAAATAGTAATTCATAATAGAAGGTATTATGTAACTGTTGGAAGATTTAATTGAAAAATTGAGTATTAAAGTTGTAATGTTTGTAATTTTTATGCAAATTCAGAGTTGAGATGTTTATGTTAATGTAATAATGGTAATGTTCATTTTGAGTGTTTATTATATTGTATTATGTTTATCATGTGAAACATAAAGTGTTTAATTGAGTAGGATGTAAGTGTGTATAGGTGTAAAACATGTATTGTATGTTTTAACTGTTGATTCCCCATTTTCGGGCGGTCACGGCTTCACCGAACCCTGACCGTGGATTTGGCTTGATATTTTCTAAATTGGTGAACTTAGAGATACAACTGGGGTGGAATCAGGGTAATCTAATATAATATAACTTTGGAACAACGGCTATATACCTATGTAAGGGTGATAGACCGCTTAAGGGATCGTAAATATTATTTCAGTAGGATTACTGGTATCCTGGATACCAGTAATGCTGAATTTTGTGTAACGCCGAAGCAAGGATGGGGGAGAAATAAAAGAAAAAAATTGTCACCCCTTCCGCATCAGTCCTTGTGAAAGCAACTAGACGCTACAGTCTAGGGGGGGTAATAGTGAGTGTGGTTGGGCGGTGACATAGTTACAGGTCACGAGGGAGATGTGGTTTACGGCAAGGATGAGGCTGAAAAAGGCCAAGAAGCCTCGCGCAGAACACATTAATATGTAACGGGTATCGGGGGTTAAGGGATTAAAAGGGGGGTAGAAAAAAAAAAAAGTTGTTTAGCCTATATAAATATAGTAGTCAAGTAAGGACATAATTTGTATTTTAGGTACTATTACTGTGAGTTAATGTAATCCTGTATAATTAATGTGTCATTTTGGCTGGGCAATATTGTATGGGGAATATTATTCAATTTAACTGGAATTTATGTGTACTACTGTAAACCTATATTGTTTTATTAACACTATATTTTTTTTTGGGTCTATAATATAAAATGAACCAGTACGTTGTCAATGAACCAGTACGGCTAAGAGGAAACAAATCAGTTGTGGGATATGGAGTGATGGAAGGCCGTTGTTGATTTTTTAATTGAATGTTTTAAAGTTAGGCGATACTGGGTCAGGTATCTGTTCGATTTTTCGGTGTTGGGATCTCGAACAGGGAAGTCCAGTAAGATCGGATGGGTGCTGCCGCAGTCGCCAGACTAGGGGGGTAAGAACCCATGATTTTAGTAGAGTGTTCCGGGGGGTTGCGGCGCCATATCCTCACTGATCCTCTTTGGGTTTAGGCAATAAGAGTTTGAACGCTAGGGCCTTCAATCTCTTATTGGGGGGGGGGGTATTGTAACGGTACGAAACTGTAGGGCCAAGGTAACATTTTAAAAATTATATTTTCCATACAGTCATTGTTCACCCTTGTAGAACCCCGAGTTAGTCAACCAGAGAGGCTGTGTTTATTACAGAACAAAACGGCTATGTTTTGTCTCCGCATATAATTTTTGATTCTTGTATAACCAGATTTTGTATTGTATAGAGTTAGCATTAGCAAATGAACAATAAATCATTGAAGTTAAGAGATGAAATGAGATATTTAAATAAAAGAGTAATAGGAAGTGGTTATTTAAATTCTGATTGGAATCAGGAAACTATTTTAAATTTGGAATAAGAAATAATAAGAAGATGGTCATGCAAAATGTTTGAATTAAAATATATCATGTTAGATTAAGGAGTTTTGTTAGCCTATAAGGTGTGTATTAGAAGTTAAGAAAAGCCAGTACTTCAAAAAAGGGTAACCAGTACGAATAAAAGGAAATCAAATCAGTTCAGGGTCTGGAAAAGTGTAAAGCCCTTTGTTAACATTTTTAATTTGTTTCAGAATCTAGTGATACTGGGGTGGCGACCCTGTGCTGATCGATGCATCAGGGCAGGGGCGTCTAGTGCCTGCCTGGCTTTGCGGTGTTGGGATCTTAACAAGAAGTGCAGTAAAGTCATGTAGGTGCGACTACGGTCACTGGATCAGGGGGGTAAGTTAATAAAATTTCAGGGGGGTCAAGGCGCCATATCCGAACTGATCCTTTTAGGTTATGCTCATTGAGGGGGTATTGTGATGGTACATACCGGGTCACAGATATAAAGGGGTTCAGAGTTTTAATCATGTCCAAAATTAAGAAATAAAATCAGTTGTGGAAAACAGTGGCGAAATGCGACGTTAGAAATCTCAACGGGAATTGTAAACAAGTATGTGAGTCAAAAACTATTTTTAGCTGCGTCTAGCCAAAGTGGCACCGATATTGTAATTATCGACTGACGTCACAACAATAATGACGTAAAATCAACGTTTTAAACCTCTGGAACGTAATAAAAAATATCTCTAAACCGTCCAGAGGCATACGGTATGACGTCGCCAACATAGAGAGAGTACCACGTGACCGGCGTTTATATACTACATACGCCTAGAGAAATCGTTCTGTTTCGATCAACATCAGACCCGGCCGGGTGTTTTAATCAAAGTCCGCGGACATATTGATATTGGCAATTTAAACCAGTTAAAATGTAATTAAACCACTCTACAGGAAATATCAACAAGTGTCGGCAGCAAGTGACAACTAAATTAAACAGTTCCGGAAAGTGTTCGTGAATACTACAGCAAAAATCAGTGGAACAAGCAATGGGACCGCATGATGGATAACCGTTCAAGGTAAGTACAAAAGACCTAGGCAAACTACAAAACCATTCAAATAATGAGATCTCAAACGTAATAGGAGGGTTTTAAAGAATGAGAGCGAGCGTGAGTGTGAAGTACTGGTGAACCTTACTAAAAATAAGTCAATGTAATTCTATCTGTTATTAATTAAATATGATCATTAATGTGGTCTGTGAATCACCAGAAATATGGGGCAAACCCCGTTAATGTGTTAATTCCAAATAAAATACTAAGTTCAAGTACAAGGACCGCGTGTAGTGTAAAATTATTCAGTCGCCACCTCACTCTGTTTGCGTCGTTCAATCCTCGCTTAACGGATGCTGGTGTTTCGGGATACAGGTAAGAGTTGGAAAGTCAAAGGTAGGTGGTATATATAAAGTTTTGTAGAGTCACAATTATGTACACAAAATTAAACAATGTAAACTTTTGAATACAATGGATAGTTATTTTACCTCAGTCAGACACTTTTTCTTATGTGAAATGAAATAGTGGCATCAAATATGACTTCAGAAACTTTTCCAGTGAGGAACTTTTTCAATTTTTGTCAGTAACTTTTAATCAGTGGGAAAGTTGTACCCAATAATTTGAAATTAGTTACGAACTGTACAAGTTATCTATATAATCTGTGGTCGGCCCATTTCATAGTAAGTGATTCTGAAAATCTTCTTCACTCGCCTGCAAGTGCTTGACAGGCATAAAATAAACTGCACATATTTGTGTTTATAAACCATCCAGTTGAAAAGGTCATTTAATGGTACAAGAGAGGTTAAAATTTGATTTGTTACACACGCATGGAAATCTGTTCTTTTTGTCCAATGTAGACTTGGGACAGTAACTGAAAAATATCAGAGGTTGAATATTTTTTGTTATGTGTAGTTACTTACAAGAGATAGTTGAAAAGTTTGCAGAATGAAAATGAAAAACAAGTTAATTGTTACAAAAATGACTTTATTTTTCTATATAATCTCCCCCAACTTCAATACACTTGGTCCAACACTTCTCTAATAATTCGATCCCTGTCTTGAAGTAATATTCTGAAAGATCCATAAAATACACCTCTACAACTGCCATTATCTCTTCATTTAATGAAAAACGCTTTCCAGTCACAAATTTTTTAAGGTTTGGAAATAGATTTTCAGAATCACTTACTATGAAATGGGCCGACCACAGATTGTATAGATAACTTGAACAGTTTGTAACTAATTTCAAATTATTGGGTACGACTTTCTCACTGATCAATAGTATAACCTCTTCTCTTGAGTTATAACTTAGGGAACCAGTAATAATTGGATGTGCCAATTATACCGGCTGCCTTCGTCGTGAAGCACTGAAAATAATCACAACAAAAAACAATTTATATAGCAGGATATTAGGAAGGGAAGACTGTTGATTTATGCACTCATTTTACTCGGTACTTAGATGACATCTCTTTATTACATTTGGTGATTAAGTTCTCTATTGAAAGTTCTCAAACAATATAGTTTACTATATGATTAAATATATAAATTACTACTTTACAAAGGGGCCTCAAAATATGATGTACATCCTTTTTAATTAATTCCACGGATCCGGGATCAAATATATTAAATGAATAATGGTCACCTTGCCATGTACAATATTGAAACTCTAACCATTTGAAGAATGGTTTTTTATTAATCTTCTAAAACAACAAATATTAGATTACATGTTACCTATAATGTCAGTTTTCTAAAGTCTTTAATGTTATTACATTTAAAGCATAATTTTTAAAGTCTTTAATACGATAATTTAAATTGTCTTTTGGGGTTTATAATTTTGTAACTCTTAACCATGGAAGACAAGCCTCCATGTCACCTGTGTGTTTCCTGAAGTTGCTGCAGAATTAGTTCTTCGGTCCTCCTGATGTTTCTTGAAGTTCAGTCGTTACATTATCATACTTTGGTGGTGAAGTTCTAGAAGTATGTGAAATCATCCCTGGTGTGGTACATTCATCTCAGGCGACTGTAGTTATTCTTAGTAATTCTTGTAGTTAGAACACATAGATAGAAAGTTTGTTTCACTGTTATACACGTCACATGATGATAGATTAGTTTACTATCACCTTCTTGGTTGTAATACTGTATTATTTACATAGTCCGTTATTTTATAATATAGAGAGATGTCATCACCACACAACTTTACTTATTTAACAAGTCATTGTATCAAGAATTTCACATTTTTATAAACGCGTAGCGAAATAACGCTTTACGCTGCTTACGGCGTGAGCGCTCCATTCCAAGTGGCAGAAAATAGTTAAGGGAAGCGTAGTAATCTCAAGACAATTACTAGGCAACATAAAAGTAGTTCCGTTTTTCTAATTTTAATTAAAGGACTACGGTTGATTAAATAATTAAATCGTGATATTCTTAATTGCAGAAGTTATCAAAGTACGTAACAATGGTCTTATTTAATTATTTAAATAATAACAAACTTACAATAATACTTAGTTTATTTAGGGGTCAGAAAACAAGTTAATTCTGGTCAGTTCCTGTTTATGCAGGAATAAATAATAAGCTTTACCCTTTCTGTACAATTCAATTCCCATTTAATTTTATTATTAGACTTATATTAAATATTATTATTATTAAATGATTGCCATAAGATTTAGTTTACAATGTGAGATTTTATTAAGAATTTAAAATTTCTCCGATTATATATTATCAGCTTAATTAATTAACATATTTTTATTAATGAAATCGTCACAATAGTTACTGGCAAAAATTTAAAAAGTTCCACTAATCACTTTTTGAAGTCATATTTGATGTCCCTATTTCATTTCACATAAGAAAAAGTGTCTGACTTAGGTGAAATAACTATCCATTGTATTCGTAAGTATACATTGTTTAATTTTATGAACATAATATTCGTATTTTCCAACACAGTAAGTATGAATTTGAGCCCACAACACATTCAGTCAGGCTAACATAAGTGAAAACTCCATTTGAATTACATTCGCAATGTTTCCTTACACTGTAGTAAATAGTGAAAAGAGGATTAGATCAGCATTTATCAAAATTTTATCCCCCTTCTGACCTTGTTTTTTTCCAGTGGCCCTTTGCCTTACCAGCAAAACAATTCACAGATCTTTTCTGTAATTAAAATTTGTTTCTTTATACTCTTTGTAATTTAAAAAACAACACAATTATATAAAAAGTATAATTAGTATTCCTTAATCAACGTCACCCTTGTGTTTGCCGAACACAAACAAGTTTTTTTATATATCGTTCTATTGCTGACTGGTTATTGTACATTGTGCAGGTTATTTCAGTTCACACACACACACACACACACACACACACACACACACACACACACACACACACACACACACACACACACACACACACACACACACACACACACACACACACACACACACACACACACACACACACACACACACACACACACACACACACACACACACACACACACACACACACACACACACACACACACACACACACACACACACACACACACACACACACACACACACACACACACACACACACACACTATCAAATAAGAAGTAAAGGCGAGGTTTTGTCTGCTGAATGATAATAGCATGTGACCAACACACGGGGGGGGGGTTCTATCAATGCAGACGACACATGCAATAGTGTGCTAGTATGGAGGGGATCTCTTCAAGAAACATATACGTTTGTATGTTTAAAAAAACAAGACATTGAAGAGAGTGTGTTAGGAGGATTATAATGAAAAACATGTAAAAGAAAGGGAACAGATGTGATTTACAAAAGGAAACATAAGGATAACGGGATTCCCCATTAATTACCAGTTAGTACAGACAATTATACTAAATTTCGGTCTTTAAAAATAATTGTTCTTTCACAAAATAGTAACGGTTATATTACCTTTTTACTTGGTAGTAACAGATTTAATAAAGAACATTTATTATTGGTTGCCCGACAATCAGGTATACTTTGCATGTTTATACTTAATGATTCCCTGGTCAAATATCACTATTGTTTGACGACTCGGAACACTAAGTTTTTTATAAGTAAAATCGTAAAGATTTACCTTACAGCCTAAACCGGCTTTCACCTTTAGAAGGCTTCATCAGTGGCAGCCTCTGATGAAGCCTTCTAAAGGTGAAAGCCGGTTTAGGCTGTAAGGTAAATCTTTACGATTTTACTTATAAAAAACTTAGTGTTCCGAGTCGTCAAACAATAGTGATATTTAGTTATGTAACGGACACGTCATGGACAACTAAACCCAAGGATTCCCTGGTGTTATATAAAAAGCAACAATAATGCAAAGTCGAAGATTCAATAAAACTTGGCAAGGTACATGGCTCTTTTGAGACAGCCCTACATAATCTTGTGGGTGTCATGCTAAGGTATTTTGGTATTATATTAAAGACAGATTCCTTTCCTAGTTCGGGACAGATACCAACGATTGGGAGGGTCATTTGCTTTCATTTAGTAGTATGCATTTCTACCATACGGAGCATTTCAGTTTTCAGTTCTAGTTACGGTTTCAAATGTGAACAGCGAGTAATTGTAGACAAAATTAAGTTTCTTTTACCATGTAAGTTTTTCACTTTTTTATACTGTACTTATACTTTAGTTATAATAGCACATTCCTGTTACTAAAATGTTATCCAATTTTTATTAATAATTGCATACTGATTATCTTTAAAATATGTAAATCTTGTTATAACATGACTTACATGACATAAATTGAGACTATCATGATCACAAGTGTTAAACCAAGTTTCAAGTTATATTTTCAGAACTTTTTTGTAATATAAACCAGCCATTTATTTTCAGATTTCTGATATACTCACTTAAAACTATCAAAAAATTATTTCAGTAAGAGGCTAAGCTTGACTTTGAGATGTAGGTATGAGTGCAACATTTCCCCTCCCCTCCCCACCTTAAGATTACAGCTTCATTATAATGTATAACTAGGGGATTTTATAATTAAGGTCAGGAAGTCAATACTGAACTGAAAGTCAAGCACAGGAAAATGATGCGGTAGAGAAAGGAGTTTGCTGGCAAAACTGCCTGAACCTTTGGATCTTAAAACTCTGCCAGTAAGTATATTACCTTTTGTATATTAGTATGTACATTTTCTTATCAAGTGAGCACTGATATAAACAGTTTCAATTTCCTTTCTTGCAGAATCCCACTACGTTCATAGTCTTCAATATTTTGAAGACTACTTTAAAAAGTATTTCTGAAATGGCAGCAATGTTTAGAAATATTTATTCCCTCAGTAAAAGTGGCAAGTCACTGAATACAAATGCCCTGAAATAAAGAAGTTTTTTGACATAAATTTGATAATGAGTATTATTCATTATTGAATATCCCAGATTATTCATTATTAATTTTTATCCCACATTAAAAATGTATTGGAGAACAGTCATAAAGTTAGTGAAAATATCAGATTGTATGTTTCAGGATAGATCTTGCAATTAAGGAATAACATATATATTGTAAACACAAATTCCAACTAATTCTGGAAAAACCAGCTAGTAACTGATTGTGAGAAAAGCTTGCCACAATCTGCCCAAAGGCAACACTTACTCTATTGATGGGCAGACGATTCCATTCATTCACAGGTTGCAGCCCATCAAAACAACTAGTGAAGAACAAGCCTAGACCTGTTGGTCTTAAAGATCAACAAGACTTGTTCTTGACTTTGAAATTTATCAGGGATTCACAACTCCCTTACCCAATTCAGAGCTTGGGCTTAGTTCTGCAATTGGTCCTCAGTTTTTGAAGACTACCATGTGGGAGTTTTGTATTTTTTCATCGCTATTTTACCAGGATTCTGCTTAATGGATGAAATTCGTAGAGTTAAATATAGAGGCATCTGGAACCCTTAATACAAACTTTGGTATTGATACCATTTCAGAAAAAAGTCAAGTTAAAATGATTATTGTACAATAAACTCTACTCTTTACCCTTTAAATTCACATATTAAACATATTTGTATGACATCACAGAACAATCTACGTGTTTGTCGAATGTGCCAGAAGAATCTCGGTCTAATGTGGGTGGCGTACGTGATTGTAGTCGCATTTGCTGGACGTTGAGAGAATTCACGCGGCCGCTCTCACTGTGTCACGGCCGCAAGCAATTACGTCGTAGTTTAAAGGTAATACGTAGTATGTGGAATCATCTAGATTTTCGGCGGCTATAAATACAATTACCTAGGGATGCTCAGTTCAGTATAGTGGCGATATATTTACAGAGCGGTTTGAGTTATTATCGGGCGAGATTACTGTGTACATTCAAGAAGTCAACAAGTATGTAGTGAAGTGTTGCGTTTTATAATCGGGCGGTATAATTGTAATACAATTGTGTTTAATATTAGTGACATTTTATTGCGTGTGAACAATTTTTATTTGATTTGTTGTAGTAGACAGTGTTGTTAATTACGAACTGTTTAACTGTAAAAATTAAAGCTGGTGATTAGTGACTTAATTGGTGTCTTGTACTTATTTTGTTTCCACTGTACCTACGACGATCAAGTAGACCATCGTAACAATTATATATATATATATATATATATATATATATATTGCAACGATACGTTTAGCATAAGTATATGTATCAACCCCTGACTGAGGTATGATAACGTGCTTTCGTAGACACGTATGAATATGTAAGATGTACATAATAAAAATAGTATAATAAATATACGTTAGGTATAAGAAATAATGTAATAAATATAAGTAGTATGTATTTTTAAATAAATCAAATATTGTAAGTAAGCATGCATATGGAAACGCATAGCTTAGTTGGTTTTTAAATGTAACGAAGGGGAGCAATTAACACGCGCTAACTCGCAGAGGTGAAGTCAGAACAACATGCAGTCGCCTGTGTATCAGTCTGCGTGTGTGTGTATGTGTACATGTGTAAATAACAGACAGGTTAAATTATGCAAACGAGGGTGGAAGATTTCACACAGTTTTTTAAGGATTGTACGTGAACCATAAGTCACACGAATCAGCGACATATGTGAATACATAGCTGACGCCTGGCGCTTCAATTTGACGTTAAGTGGTCAGTAATCGTGGGAACGGTTCAGACACCGTGTGAAATTTTGCCATAACTGCCATAATTTACACAGCGTAACATTCAGAATTTACATAAATAAGGTTTAATATTATACCGAACGATTGGTGTAATAATATTTATAAAAAAGTGTACGCTTCATAGAAAGACGCGTAGGTTGAAAGTGACGATTAAACTGACGCGCCTGCCTGTTCAATGTTGTCAAAATAGTTTCCAACAGGAATACCAACGAGGCAGCAGTATAAAACCCCAGCGCGCGACACACTTTTAAACCAGATCAAGTTTATTTAGTACGAGGAATCCACACATCTAGACACTGTAAATTTTACTAAGTTTTAGTAATGTTTTTAAACGGTAGTATATAAACTGAAGTGCGATGGAAACTTCAGTACGTCGGTGCAGTTATTAAAGAACTCGAGTGATTTGAAACAGACTATATAAATGAATCTACGAGAGTTGAAACTATATTAATGAAGCTACAAGAGTTGTAACTACATAGAACTTCTAGACAGCTACGAGGGACAAGAAAGAAGAGGAGAGGAACTAGACAAGAAGACGAGAGGACGCAGGGACAGCCCATGCACCTACATCCAGCCGCATATCATCACGACTAGAGGTCCACGTCAAAACTCAGCATCCAGGAGACGGAGCGAGGAATTCAACGACGCAGAGACAGAGGAGCTGATACCGAAGAGGATCAACAAACTCGAGAGTCCAGATAACGGTAACAACCAAAGTAAATGGGTGCAGAAAAATGCAGGTGAAGTCGAACATTTATTTAATATTATAAATGACTCTGAGGTCTATCACCAAAAGCTCTAGTTTCCATATCCAAGTTTACAAGAACATTAATATATTTTTAACCTTACTAGGGTGTTCAAATTTTAGCAACACTTAAGACGTTCGGGTCCAAAATGACCCATACGGGAAAATTATTTTTTTCAACAAAAAAGTTTCTTGTTAGCCTATGCATATTTATGTTTTATACATTAGGCCTAAGTTATGATAACGAATGACGAAAATAATCACCTAACAATGCAGTATATCAGCATTTTTATCATATATGTTGCCTTGCACATTTCATCATATTTTATTTTTATATATGTAAGTTTATATTTATTTGTGTACTAAAACTAACATAATTCTGTATTTTTATTTGTTATGAATACAGTAAAGATTTCTAAGCACGAAACGAACACATTATTATATTCTGAAACAAAAAACTTTATTGATAATCTAGCTATTAAAATTCTGTTTATTGGAAATTTAAAAATCTGTATTATTAAAGAAATGTACATTATTTCATGTACATAATTTTTATGAAATACTATTCTATATGACAAAGATTAAAGTCATTTCTAAATTATTATATAACACAGGCAAAAAACAAAATGGAAAATCTTATATTTGTACAGTATGTTACGAGACTATCTGTCAGGTAAACTGTTTCTGTTACGTAAACTTACACAATTTCACTGAAACATTTATTACATATATGGGTGAGGTGATTCTTGCAAGTAAACTTGTCACATTTTGAGCACTTCACAGAAGACTTATTGTCAGTTTTTGGGCACAACTGGCACCTCCCTCTTTTTCTCTGCATTGTATCTGGATTCTTCATAATAGACTGAGTTGGTACTGCACGTTCAGCTTGTACGCGTTCAACTTCATCTCTTGCAGCTTTTCCTCTTGGCATATACTGTCGTCTGTCAATATGTTTTTTGATCAAAGATTCTCCAAGGTTTTCTAAAAATATTCTTCTCCGGTCATTGCATTTTGGCTTCCATTGAAGGTTGATGGAAGTAAATAAAACAAAAGAATTGACACCCTAAATATCAACTGTATTTGAAAAGACAACTATGGGCCAACGATTTGTTTTCCTTTTTCAAGTATAGTTTGCACACATCTTATCTAGAGTATCAACAGCCCCTTTAGGTTTGTTGTAATCTAAAATAAGCAGTGGTTTTTTATCATCATTACAACTTATTTTGTCATCGTGGTGTAAAGTACTCTGTAGTACAACACACTTATTCTTTTTTGGAAAGTAAGAGACCAGTGTAGTATCCCTCGTAAATGCAAACTTTGAGGTCAGTGCAGGTACATTTTTTGTTTATAGAAGTGGGGGAGGAAGTGTAGGCTTATTTTTCTTGATAGTTCCTATCATTTTAATACCTCTTCTGAGAAGCGTTTGGCCTAATCCATACGATGTAAAAAAGTTGTCACAAGTAACATTGTGGCCTTTGAGACCAACTGTCAAATCCAGAACTACCCTAAGACCCTGGTTTTTCTCTGGTAGTGCACCTTGTGGCTTTCCTAAATATGGCTGGATATTCCAAACGTAACTAGTGGCATTATCACATACAACCCAAAACTTTATGCCATATTTAGCTGGTTTTTTAGGCATGTATTGACGGAAAGGGCATTTTCCTCTAAAACCAACTAACCTTTCATCCACTGTGACATATTCGGTAGGATTGAAATGTTTTGGAAAAATTTCAACCCATTTCTCCCACAGCTCTCTAATAGGTGCGAAGTTATCACTAGCGCGCCTACTTGATCGAGTTTGACGAGCATCCAAACGGAAAATACGAGAAATAATTTTAAATCTTTCCAGTGACATTGTTGCCCGAAATATTGGCCTTCCTTTTGTTTCATCCCACAAACTCTCAGTTGACTCATTATGTGATTTATAAACACCTGCCAGTAACACAAAAGTCCAATATAAGCGTCTAGTTCTGTTGAGTCAATTTTTTTCCAATTCTCCCCATGCCTTCTTCATTTGTTTGGGTCAGGATTATATTTTCAATTGGAGGGGGAAAAATACTTTGAATGGCGAATATTCATCAGTAACACGTGCAGTTGCATACCTGGTTGGTCCTGGCGTAAGTGTCATTACATCATGAGAAGGACGTCTTCCTATCTGGAGCTCAGGCTTGGTCTTCCACTGAATATCACCGTTTTTAGATAATTAAGTGTTATTTCCTGGTTCGTGATGTACTTCTTCATCTTCTGAATCTGAAGACACACATTCAGAAATATTATCTTCAATTTCTGAAGCAACTTCTCCTTCGTCGGAGATTTCCGATAACACTTCTTCAACGTCCATCATTGTTCATACAAAAGCCACTTCAGGTCAAACACAAGTATGGTAATAAAACCAAAGAAAGAGCACTAAAAATTAACCTCACTCACACTCTGCTCAAGGAGCACTGACTGACAGACGGAGAGGGAAAACCTTCTTGTAGGTGGGCAAGCACTGTTACTAAGTGGAGTAGGTGGGAGAGAATGTAGCAACCAGTGTGACCTTGTACTATGAGACTATGCATTGAATCATCAAACGAGACAAAGTAATGAAGCTTTTGAATCCAAAGTACAGCTTATAATATTAATAAAATAATTACTTCACCTATGGGTCCAAAAGGACCCGAACAACTTTTTTGTATAAAAACGTGTCATAAAATTTTATAAGCGGTTTAAAAAATTTATATTAGAGAATGATACTTATTTATAGGTATTTGACAAAGTCACAAAACGGAAAGTTGATCTAATAATTTTTTAACAAACAGCAGCGTAAAACAAAATCTTTTGGGTCAAAAAGGACCCGAACACCTCAGCAGGGTTAAATTTGAATAATGAGTAAATAATTGTTCAAAATATAATTGAGTATAACTGAAGTAATCTCATAAATAAATGGTCAAGCAAGAACCATATTTTTTTATTATATTGTGTAATTGATTAGATGAGTAAAAGTAAATATGAGAATTACATTATTAGAAGATTGTTAATTAATTGAGACATTAAAGATAAAATCAATTAACATAATAATTGTTCTCTATTAATATTTTAATTAATTGAAAACTTAATTTAAGTGGTATATATTGAAAACCACGCTTGTAAAGACAAGATCAATATTTAAATGTTATACGTATTACTCACGTTCCTATAATATTTATATGTGTTATATGTATATGTCTGTGTACTATTTCAGGTCATATATAATTTGTGTATGTGTATACTATGTCTTAGAAGTATAAGAAATAAGAGTTAAACACATTAGGAGTACATTATATTCAGATTGAATATAAGGGTTCATATAATAAGTAACCCGCATTAAACATTTAAAGAACATGAGAATTAGAATTTAATTTTTGAATAAATCAAGTGAATATACTTTTCATAAAACAGTCGTACTAATTTCACAACCAGTACTCAATCCTCTGTACTCTTTACTTGTAAATTAGGAAATAATGTTGTCTCACGCCTATTGTCCTATACAAGGGGGAACAATAAGTAGTATAAAGAAATGTAACGATGTTAAGATATTACATATCAAACTGATGATAGAGTTAAGTATTTGCTAAATAATCTAGCAAGTGAACAAAATAAAGATCCGCAGATAAGTCACTTGAAGTTATCAACACTATCTAGTAGATATACGATAAAAAATAGTATATTGTATAAACTCGTCAATATGATTGGAAAATAGTCCTATCACCAGAGATGTTAAAAACACTAACTATACCATGTCATCAAAGTTTAGCACATGCGTCTGCTTTAAAATGTCATTTAGCTTTGAAGGAAGACTTCATTTTGAATAATATGTTTAGAAGAATAAAAGCTATCTTAAAAGGATGCTACGAATGTCAAACAGCACGACATCCGAATCTTCACACATACGTAGATATGCAAAATATAAAGACACAGGAAAAGGGCGAATTAGTAGCAGTAGACTTCCTGGGCCCATTTCCGAGACCTATTCACGGGGGTACAAAACACATACTTGTATGTATAGATGTGTTCACCAAGGCAGTTCGACTCTACGCTATTCGAAGACCTACCACAAAAAGTGTACTGAATGTCATACTACGCAAATACGTACCAAAGTATGGTCAAATCAAAAAGATATTGAGTGACCAAGGTAAACAATTAAAAAATAAAGCATGGACGGAAACTCAGCACGGCATACAACCAGTGTTAACGTCAATACGACATCCACAAGGAAACCTTGCTGAAAGGGTAAATAAAGAGTTAGGAAAACAGTTACGCATCTACTGTAATGAACAACATAACCGATGGGCAGAGTACATATCATTTTTTGAACAAGCTATAAATGCTACATACAGTGAAGCTACGGGATATACACCGGTGGAACTGGAAACAAATAAAAAACCTAATATATTCTGGTCGAGACACATTGACAAACATCCAAACCAAAATCTACAAATTCCATTAAGTCACAAGTACGACAATGCGAAGAAGAGGATGGAAAAACTTGGAGAAAAGAGGATCGAGAGGTTCAACAGAACGCACAAACTCATCACATTCCATGAAGGAGAGAGTGTGCTACTAAGAAGTAATCCATTGGGAAAACAAATCAACAATACAGCAAATAAACTATTCAGACTGTACGAGGGACCCTACTTATTACAAAGGAGGAAAGGACGACACACATTTATCGTCTACGATCCAACAAGGAACAAGATCATTGGAAAGTACCATGCATCAGCATTCCGTAAAATCTATGGATAAATGAGTTAATAAAAAGTCAACTTATAAATCCATGGGAGGGACGTAATCCATCCAGGGAAAGTGAAAAAAATTTAAGAACCCTTATAACCACTAATTGTGAGTGTAGTAAATAATGAAATAAATTATTTCTGAGTAAAGAAATAAAATTTGAATAAAATTCAAATTTTATTTTACCCAGCAGGGGAATTTATGCAACGATACGTTTAGCATAAGTATATGTATCAACCCCTGACTGAGGTATGATAACGTGCTTTCGTAGACACGTATGAATATGTAAGATGTACATAAAAAAATAGTATAATAAATATACGTTAGGTATAAGAAATAATGTAATAAATATAAGTAGTATGTATTTTTAAATAAATCAAATATTGTACGTAAGCATGCATATGGAAACGCATAGCTTAGTTGGTTTTTAAATGTAACGAAGGGGAGCAATTGACATGCGCTAACTCGCAGAGGTGACGTCAGAACAACATGCAGTCGCCTGTGTATCAGTCTGCGTGTGTGTGTATGTGTACATGTGTAAATAACAGACAGGTTAAATTATGCAAACGAGGGTGGAAGATTTCACACAGTTTTTTAAGGATTGTACGTGAACCATAAGTCACACGAATCAGCGACATATGTGAATACATAGCTGACGCCTGGCGCTTCAATTTGACGTTAAGTGGTCAGTAATCGTGGGAACGGTTCAGACACCGTGTGAAATTTTGCCATAACTGCCATAATTTACACAGCGTAACATTCAGAATTTACATAAATAAGGTTTAATATTATACCGAACGATTGGTGTAATAATATTTATAAAAAAGTGTGCGCTTCATAGAAAGACGCGTAGGTTGAAAGTGACGATTAAACCGACGCGCCGGCCTGTTCAATGTTGTCAAAACAGTTTCCAACAGGAATTCCAACGAGGTAGCAGTATAAAACCCCAGCGCGCGACACACTTTTAAGCCAGATCAAGTTTATTTAGTACGAGGAATCCGCGCATCTCGACACTGTAAATTTTACTAAGTTTTAGTAATGTTTTTAAACGGTAGTATATAAACTGAAGTGCGATGGAACTGGCAGTACGTCGGTGCAGTTATTAAAGAACTCGAGTGATTTGAAACAGACTATATAAATGAATCTACGAGAGTTGCAAGTATATTAATGAAGCTACAAGAGTTGTAACTACATAGAACTTCTAGACAGCTACGAGGGGCAAGAAAGAAGAGGAGAGGAACTAGACAAGAAGACGAGAGGACGCAGGGACAGCCCATGCATCTACATCCAGCCGTATATCATCACGACTAGAGGTCCACGTCAAAACTCAGCATCCAGGAAACGGAGCGAGGAATTCAACGACGCAGAGACAGAGGAGCTGATACCGAAGAGGATCAACAAACTCGAGTGTCCAGATGACGGTAACAACAAAAGTAAATGGGTGCAGAAAAATGCAGGTGAAGTCGAACATTTATTTAATATTATAAATGACCCTGAGGTCTATCGCCAAAAGCTCTAGTTTCCATATTCAAGTTTACAAGAACATTAATATATTTTTAAATTTGAATAATGAGTAAATAATTGTTCAAAATATAATTGAGTATAACTGAAGTAATCTCATAAATAAATGGTCAAGCAAGAACCATATTATTTTATTATATTGTGTAATTGATTAGATGAGTAATAGTAAATATGAGAATTACATTATTAGAAGATTGTTAATTAATTGAGACATTAAAGATAAAATCAATTAACATAATAAATGTTCTCTATTAATATTTTAATTAATTGAAAACTTAATTTAAGTGGTATATATTGAAAACCACGCTTGTAAAGACAAGATCAATATTTAAATGTTATACGTATTACTCACGTTCCTATAATATTTATATGTGTTATATGTATATGTCTGTGTACTATTTCAGGTCATATATAATTTGTGTATGTGTCTTGGAAATATTATAGAAGGACGAGACTCTCTCGTTTATAATTTAATATGGGGTCTTGTTGTTCGTTTTATTATTATTTTTGAATTAGTAATTTATTCCACCCAATTCAATCTATTATTGAATCCGGTAGTGAATAAATCGGTTCACTTACTCTTTTTATCGTCGTTTAATTGGTTCAGTTTATATGGTTTAGTGTATTTTTTAATTCACTTTCTTGAGTTTGGTCCTCTGGAAGTTCCGTTGACTCTTCTGTTAATCAGCTGTGGTGAGTGGATCGGTACTGTCCTGCCTATACACTAACATAAACATAACATAGACATGATATTTACTATGATTTATAATGTGTAGCAATGTATTGGATGGTGCGGTTAAAAATCATTCCATTTGAATGTCCGCTTTTGAAGTCTGGTACCAACCGTCTCGGGTTTCTCACTAAGCTGTATCTCTATCGTTACAATAAAAGTCAACTCTTTTAAAGGTTCATAAAACAATAGTTGTTTATTCAACTCGAGAACAATTAATATTTGATACAATAAGATAGTTTATCTTCCTTTTGTTTAACAATTAAATTAGAACATGGACTCTAAACATTTAAAAATCTCAGGATGGTATGACTGCATTTGGCTAGTCGAATGTTTTTCATTAGTAAACAAATAGGTTATAATGCTTTATAAAAATTTGTAGTAGTAGTAGGTTCTTTGAGTCTGCAAAATACACATATATAATAAAATGTACTACGGTACTGTAATAATAAGTAGATAAAACATAAAATCATTGATGGTTACTTTGAAATAATATAAAATATGAACAACTGTTCATTGTTAATCATTGAAGTTAATACAGGTTCATGTAACCTGATTTGTTTAAAATTTATTAATTATTTTTCATTGATGCATTAGTTATTTAATAAGTGATAATAATTATTTAAATTCAGTGTCATGGTTCTGAATCATCTCCTAGATTGGATGTACATAACACAGATAAATTAAATTCATTTGATACATTTAGGTTACCCTCTTGTGTAACTCTAAGTTCAATTATTAAAATAAAATATAAAACATTCTTAACTTCCTAATGGTCAGGTTCAGTTTCCCTTCATTGATCATTAAATGTCTCTTTCTTATGCTAATACATTTGAATCATATAAATAGTTAAAATTGTCGTTACAGAAATCGTTCAATTTTATCATTGTTTATCTCAATTTTCTAAGTTCCCTTCCTTTTGGAATTCGGGCAATTTATTGATTAATTCAAATTAATTCGATTCGCTACTTGCGTTCTTTTACTTAGTTATTACTTGACAAGCATAGTATAATTGTTATTTGTATTGATACTTGCGTAACTGGTCGTTCGAAGAATTTACACTTTTTCACAACTTTTGTAATTAATTAACATTCTTTAATTAATTTATTAATTTTAATAACTGCACTGCACTCACTCCTATACGCATATACTCCGTATTAGTTCACTTTTGAAAATATACTGCACTATCTTCTTCTGTTGTCATAACCTCCACTCAAAGTTTGAGGTTAGTGAGTGTGTTTACAGCTGTTCGCTGTCAAAAGCACGTTTTTCTGGACGATCGGCGAGCGTGTAGTCGCTCTCGTTGCTAGTGAAAAACTGTCTCTGGTTCCTCTGTCGGAATCCTGCACTTCGTATTTTTTATAGGCTCTGATTGGTTAATACTTTTTAATTCGTCTAACCTCTGCGGGCTTCGTTAAAATAGACGCTTAGAGTCGCGTCAGTAGGCTGGTTTTGAGATTATGAATCCGTGGTTCACAGACTCAAGCGCAAGGGCTCAGCACTTCTCAATTATTTTTATAAGTCAAATATCTTATTTATAACAGCACTGACGTAATTTTTATTATCCCTATCGTTTTTTCTCATCATATAGTTCAGATTCGGGGTTGCTGAAATCGCACTCGATATAAATACATAATCTTCATTAAGCTATTAAACATTTTAAATACATTGTTTTTATCCCATATCTTGATGGTGATAACGTATCCTTATCGTACTATTCACTTTTCCCTTAAAACTATGCCTTAATAATTACACTATGTCTGTTTTCATAGGTTCAAGTCCTAAGTCTATGGTTATACATATTGTTTATTACTTATATTATACTAATATTAACATTTAATGACATTCTAGTATGGCCTATGTACACTTTATTGGTTGTTGTCACTACTGATAGCATCCGTTTTCCTTATATCATGGGTTTATTGCTTTAATTATGGTTTGCTATGTATGTTTACCGTACTTCATGGAGTTACATTATTACATGATTAATACTCTTTCTATATTATTTTCATTGTTGTTTAAATGACTCTTATAATGGTTTTAATAGCATTGTTCTCATTGTGCAGCAGTTCATTCTGCATTTATTTTGGTTGTTATCTTGGTTTAGATGTTATTAAGATTAGTTGCAGCTAGTTGTTAACATAGTTTTGTTATTATTATCGTTATTATTATTATTTAGGTTGTTATATTTATTGAATTTACTCAATTGAATAGTATTCTGCCTCACTCAATGTTGTCAGTTGAGTTCCTACTTTTATATAATAAGTTTACAACATAATTTGGTTGCATCAGGCATCTTTGCTATAACAAGCATATAGTTATATTGAATTACATTAATACAGCTTTTATATTTACTCATTACATTATCTATTGTATATAAAACGTTCCTTATATCATCTAGTTACTTCACATTATAATACATTTTGGTTTGATATTGTTTTGGCTTTGTTTTTCTTCAGTTTTAGTGAAAACTGGTTGCCCAGATTAGGTTATGTTGCATACTAGGTAAGCAGTAATGGGTTGCTGCTGGATTTGTATCTTTGCATTATATCTGATTGATTTGCTTTCATTGCATGCTGGTACCTTTGTTGTTAGTTATTAGAGTACCTTTGTTTACTTTTTATTGTCTTAATTACTGATAATTAGTGGTTTTTCTAACATCAATTCCACTGTACAACTGGTTATTTATATTTTGGACATAGTCTTCTTTTTATGTCTACACTTCATTTAGCTAAGAACTTATCCTATTATTATTCATTTTCTGTGTTATTCTTTATGTACAATAATTAGTCCTTATTGGTTACAGTTTATTTTACATAGACAAGGAATGTATTCATTAAATGAGTTGAGGCCAGTGTTGACTTTACCTTACAGCTTAGGGATTTATATCATGTCATTAATTACATTTCTTCTCTCTTCTTTTACAATTATTCCTTCATAGGTTTATGTTAGTTCATTATATTTCACTTTATTTCCCTGTTTGTGTCTGGTCTGGATATCTTTCTTCTTTTCTTCACTGATCTCTTTCTCACTCTTAGTTAGTTTATACATGATGTTGTTTTCACTTGTTTCCTTCCTTTTGTTTGATAAGTTTCTGCTCCGTGTTGTCTTCTATGGGTTTCCTTCCTACCGGTTCTTCTTTCTTCTTTCTTGAAGTCATTATTGTTGTTTTCTTCTCACTGATTCTTCTTTCTTCTTTTGTTTCCATTGTGTCCTTCTCACTGATCTATTGGGTAAGGTATGTTAGTCGTCTCGTTGTTAGTCTTCTTTTTCTTCTTTATTAATACATTTACTAGTAATTCCTTCGTTATTATAATTCACTTGGTTTAACTTATGATACTTTCTCTTTTTTATCCATGGTGGTATGCTTGACCTTGTAGGTATTCTTGATAGTAGTGGCTTTCAAATTATTTTTGGTACGTTGGTGTAGGTAGTGTCATATGTACCATTACAATATAAGAAATAAGAGTTAAACACATTAGGAGTACATTATATTCAGATTGAATATAAGGGTTCATATAATAAGTAACCCGCATTAAACATTTAAAGAACATGAGAATTAGAATTTAATTTTTGAATAAATCAAATGAATATACTTTTCATAAAACAGTCATACTAATTTCACAACCAGTACTCAATCCTCTGTATTCTTTACTTGTAAATTAAAACTTATAACGTTATTCACGTGCTTATCCACACTCAACCAACGACCAAAGCCTTGAGCCGGGGAACATCAAGGTAAATACTGCTGAAGAAGAGTATACCTCCGAGACGTGGGTAAGTGCACGCATACGAGTAATAGCGTATGTGTAAAAGTAAGTGTATCAAAATAACGTAGTAATATATATATATATTGCAACCGTACAAATGTATAGGGTACTGTGCATTGCACGCGGAATTAAGATAATTAATTTAATTAAATAAATAATTCATATTGTTAGTAATAATAATTCATCTTTCAATCTGAACTGCAAATGGAATGACCAAATTTCTTGATGGGACAGGTTAATCACGCCACGCAGCTCTTTCTGTGTGTACACATGTATTTTACATGTGTGTGTGAGACCAGTTGGTTCCTGTAAAGCGTCACCCCTAAATGAACGCTATTAATTATATGAATTATTTAAATTGTAAAGAGTGTGTGCATAATATCACAAAACCAAATACGCCACAGTGTGTATAAAATAAAGACGCACATGTGTACAAAAAATAGTGCAAAAGTAATAAAAAGTGCGATTATTGTGAAAATAAATATAAATAAAACTTATATTAATTAAGATAGGGAAAAACGGTTTAGACACAGTGAACACATAAAAATTACCGATAAGATGAATACCGGGTAATGTGCAAAAGACTTCCCATGTTGCGAAGACAAGCAAAATAAGTGTGAAAATAATCATGTTTAGAAAGGGACGCCAATGACAGACTGAGACCTGCAGAATATTGTCGAAACATGATTTTTGCGCCCTAGGGTATAAATACTTGAGATGCACTAACTTATCTCTCTTTCTCGTACAACTACCGTGGCAGCCGGAGGCTCTGCCTAATGACAACAACTCTTTTTCTATCAACCACAGCAGCAGCCAGAGGTTCTTCACGACTACCTCATCACTTTCATGGGAGCACCTGCAACCTGAGGCCATGATGGGTTACGAGGGAGCAGCCAAGTACATGGAATAGAGTCCAGTGTACGGAACGAGGCAACGGACTGCGGAGAGGATCTGAAGGACGAGGAGCAAGGACTCCAGGACTACACAACTATAGAGGAGCATCCAGGATCGAGGACGTAGGACCGGAGAGGATACGCTGAGTATTACCACGACAAATAAGGTGAAACAAAACCATGTATTTGTAAAAACAAACAGACTCACGTAAAGACAATTAACTATGTAAAAAGAAAGACAATATAATTCAAAGATGAATTAATAATTTTTGGAAATGTAAATGTTTATTTCTATAGTAGTTTTAGAGTAATGTTTAAACACATGAAAGTATAGTTTTGAGAAATAATTTAATCAATGATATTTAAAGTAATATGAAGTAAAGAGTAAATTTTATAATCTTGAATAAATAATTTAGTCAATGATACTTAAATTAATATGAAAGTAAATAGTAAATTTTTATTAGAAAACAAAGCAATGCATATGCAATATAATAAAAAGAAAATAGATTATTAAAAAGAGGTTAGATAATCTAATAGTTATCACAGTAATGAGCAAGTCGAGAGCAATATTATATAATAACAAATGTTTATTGTAGTATAAGAGTGTATATTATGTTCAATGTGTAATATGAGATTATTACTTATATGTTAATAACTAGATGTGTGCTACGGCTACACACATGCGAATAATAATGATATTTTCAAATCGCAACAGAATAGAAAAATTTTAATTAATAAAGGTTTTACTTATTCTAAACAATTTTACGTTGTTATTACGATTACACCCATCACAAGAATTTAATGTGTTATAAAATAAAAAAGTCGCCCAAGAACGTGGTGCGCGACCATGCCATTTAACTATTTAAAAAAATTTTAAAGTTAAATGTATGCTCTAAAAATGTGTGTTAAATGAAAAAATATATTATATTGCTACGACAGCACAGAACAATCTACGCGTTTATCGAATATGCCAGAAGGATCTCGATGTAAGCGTGTGGTGTACGTGCTACTAGACGCATTTTGCGAGAATCTTCTCGACTGTGCCGGGCTTTGCTCGGACTGTGTCAAGGCCGTAGTAATTACGTAGTTCACGAGAGATAAGACGCATTTTGGAAGGTTCTGGTGTGTGAGCGTGACTATAAATACATCGGGTAGCGGCCTTAGTTTTCAGTTCCAAGCGAGGTTTTGGATAGTGCGGTTCGAGAGTATTAGTGCGATATATTTACAGAGCGGTTCGGGTTATTACTTTGTACATTCAAGTAGTTATTAGTGAAGTGTTGCGTTTTATATTCGGACGGTATAATTGTAATACAATTGAGTTTTAATATTAGTGGACATTTTATTGCGTGTGAACAATTTTCATTTGATTTGCTGTAGAGACTGTGTTGTTAATTACGAACTGTTTTACTGTAACAATTAAAGGTGTGATTAGTGACTTGATTGGTGTCTTGTACTTATTTTGTTTCCACTGTACCTACGACGATCGAGTAGACCGTCGTAACAATATGTAATAACTAATATTATATTAAATATTATTTGAATGTTATTTTAATTGTTGTGTATTATGATAGCACAACTGGCGCTCAACAGGTAATTATTGTAAATGAAGAGTGTAATCGTAATAGTAACATTAATAATAATAAACAAAATAATAAATAAAGAATAGTATAACCGGGATCACCAATAATAATTATTTTAAAAACATAATATAAGTAAAAATAATTCAACATGGCAGAACCAGGAAGTTTTAGTCTGGAGGCACTCCAAAATATGATGCGAGCCATGATGGATAAATTAAGTATAAAACAAACCAAAGAGTTAAAACAAGAGAATTTAAAACTCGCAGAAAATTTAAATGATAATAGGTGAATATAAAACAAGAGAATATAAAACAAACAGAAAAGTTAACTGAATTAAAACAAGATAATGTAAACTAAGACAAGAGTTAAAACTAGATATAATAGATAGTACTACACAGTTAGCAGATAAAATTATAGACACGAATACGCGCATAGATGCACTCGAAAATAAAGTTAAACAAGCCCTGCATGAACAATTTGTTATGTTAGAGAATAAGCATAAAGAGTTACGCATAGAATGGAGGAAAGACTTAAAGGACATTCATAAACAAATAAATGGCAGTGTAAATGAGAAACTAAATACGATAAAGCATGAATAGGACAGTAAAATATAGGCTGTTCATGATCTGTTTCAAGCAACCACTAGTAAAACGAGTGAGACAGAAACACGCACAATGATAATAGAGAATAAGCTAGAAGAAACATCCAAGACTGCGAAAGATTATTCTGGAGAGATGTCCAACATGAAGGAAGAGGTGAAGAGTGAAATGGATCAACTTCGAGAGGAGCTACGTAGACATCCAGCGCAGATGATGATGTATCCAGCACCAGTAGAAGAAAGGGTTAAATTAACATTTGTAGGAAATAAATGGGAGACAGCGTGGAATTTTTAACCAACTGCGAAAAAGAAATGGAAAAAATTGGTAGTACCATTGACGATAATGAAAAAATAAATTTTGTTACTCGACATTTCAAAGATTCAGCAGCACAGTGGTATACTATAATACGTGATAATGTCACAAATTATCAATAATTCCGTGACTCGTTTGAAAATAGGTATTGGAATATCTATACGCAACGTCAAATACGTGATCAGCTAGAATATGGTAAATTTAATATTCATGGTCGTCAGAGTATGGAACAGTATACAATAGAACAAATTGAAAGAGTGAAACATCTTAAACCTAAGTTTTCAGAATATGAAATAATATCTAAACCAGGCGCGGATCCAGGGGGGAGCGAATGCCCCCCCCCAAACGCCTCAATTTTAATGTTTTCAAAGAAATTTTTATACTTTTCTGCATAAAAAATCATGAAAAAAGTTGTAATTTTTTAATAAGTCTTGTAAGGCATTTTGAAAATTAAAATAACCTTTCAAAAATTATTTCTTGATATGATAAAATGGATTTTGACGTCTTTCCATTATTTTCAAAAAGCTCCGGTACAGCTGTAAAAAGATAGCATTTCTGTTCACTAACTACGTAATAGTATTAATATTTAATATCTACGTAATAGCATTTAGTTTTGGGAGGTTAGGTTTGATTTGATTAAGGTGTTTTGTTTAACAAATCAAACCTAACCTCCCAAAACTAAATGCTTTACCGAAAATACACAAACCTAACATTCCCATCAGACCATTAATAAACAACACACAAGCTCCCTCCCACAAAATCGCAAAACACCTAGACAAAATAATCAGAAAAAACATTAATCTCAATAACAATACTTCTGTCAAAAATAACATAGAACTAGTCAAGAAAACCCAGCACATCCACATCCCACACAATTCAACATTAGCATCTTTTGACATAACTAATTTATACACCAATGTACCCATTAAAGAAACCATACAAACACTAGAACATTTACTCAGACAAAACAACACGCCCGAAACACACATACATGAGATCATCACACTCACCAAAATAATTACAGAACAAAATTACTTCTCATAACAACAACAAGATATACACACAAACAGATGGTCTCCCGATGGGATCCCCCATATCAGGAATACTGGCAGAAATATTCATACACAACATAGAACAAAACCACATAATAAACAACAACAAATACACCAACAAAATCATTTATTGGCACAGGTATGTGGATGATATATTACTTTTATTCAATGGCAATACAAGGCAGGTCGAAAACTTCCACAAATACATAAACACAATACACCACAAACTAAAATTTACACTGGAAATAGAACAAAACAATAGAATAAATTTTCTGGACCTAACAAGTAACAAAACAAACAATACACACACGTCTAAAACATACAGAAAACCAACCACAACTGACATGGTTATACACAACATATCAAACCATCCAACACAACATAAACATGCGGCCTTCAACCATATGCTCCATAGACTAACTAAAATACCATTAAGTAAACAGGACTATAACGATGAACTCAACACAAGCAAATATATAGCAATAAAAAACGGATACAACCCTAATTTAATAAACAAACTACACAAAAACACATCATAAACAAAAACAACAAAAAACACTAAATACCAACAACACACAACAAACTAAATACATCACACTCACATACCATAACTCCAACACACACAAAATCGCCAACACATTCAGGAAACACAAGTACAAAATAGCATACAGAACAAACAATACCATCAAAAAAACACATCAATGATACAAACACAGACAGACAAATACAACAAAACAGGTGTTTACAAATTAAATTGTAACGATTGCAATAGTTTCTATATAGGCTAGACGGGAAGATCTGTGCCGGTTCGAAGCCGGCGGTTACAAAAAAAATTCTAGAAAGTTTTCGTGATCGTAAAATACGTGAGGGAGGCAGCGGAGCGGACTTTGTTCGACGGTGAGGGGAGCGGCGGTGTGTGCGTTGCGCGCGCAGCCCGGCTATGTGCTATGAAAATTGTGTGCCGGCTTGTGCAGTCAACGCTTGCCCTCGCTCAGAGTATCGTCTCGTCTCCGCTCTTTGTATTGTTCTACGCAGTTTGAATCGCTCTACATGATGTGCTAGAGAGAATAAACGACTCCCGGTAAGAATTAATTATTTTCATTAGTTGTTTGGATATTTAATAACAAGATATATGCTATCGTGTGAAGTACGTATTTATGTGTGTGCGACCTGACAAAGTTATGTAAGAGATTTTTTTTACTGTTGTACGCAACGCCCTTTGTATAGCCATGCCTTAGTATTTTCTGTAGTAATGCGAGAAGTTTCAAGAGTCATTCTCATAGTAAAAGTGCATTACATAAAAATTAATCAAAAAAACTTGGTGCGCAGTCAAGTAGTGAACTGTGTCGGTGCATGTAGTATACTGTCGCCGTCTTTGTTAATTATCTTCACAAATAGAGAATGAAGTGTGAGAGCTTCTGTGTATGAAACTTAATTGAAGGTAAAACATTCTCAATGCTGTGAGTGACTTGCTGTTAAATTTTTTTTCGATCAAATAATGATTACTGCTCTGCACGTGGCCGGTTTAACCTGCAAAATTTTGTCGAAGCATGTTGACTGAGTACAGTTCACTTTATATTAAGCCACAATTTAATAAGTTCTGTTCATGATGCAAATTACTTATTCCATGGCTGATTTTCAGACTCTTTAAGCTGGTTGTAAAAACTTTTATTAATGAATATTGTGCTTTTCTTGAGAGTTAGCTGGCGGCCCGTTAAGAGGTTAATTACCTTAACTCGGGTGTACATTTTTATAGACGGTTCTCTAATTTACTTGAATTCTTAGGGTTCTCGCACTAAGCCGGGTTCCTGGCTTGCTGTGGGCTGAACATCTGCTCAAGCTGTGAACCATGTCAAGATCGCCTACGAAGAGGGAGACGGAGACCGAATTCCTATGTTGCACTCACCAGCACACTTGAGGTGATATTTATACTTTATTTCATTTTTTGGGGCCGGGCCGGCAGTGTGCCCGTTTACTGCAAATTGCATAGATGCCATGGGACCACGTGTCCAGACTGTTTACCGGGAAGTTGAGCTGTGATCATGACTCTGAACACTATAACTTAAATTTCATAAACCTTTTTTATAACTCATTTAAATAACACTAAATGCTATGCCTGTAAGTGCGTGCTGCACTGCGAGAGCGCGCCAGAGAGATTTTAATCTTGTACCATTTTATTGTTGCTCTAGTCTTTTACTCTTTACGAAATTTAATTATTGCTCAGTAGTTCTGTTCCGGCTGGAACCGCTGTGTATAAATTTTAATTTGACTATGGGTTTCACATTTAAGGGCTGGGGACTTTCCGGTGGTTTTTCTTTGGGACTTTTCTGGGTTTACAATATGGGACTTAGTTTTTCTGACACGCTGGTACAACTTCAGACAGGTCGAATGCCTGTCAACTTTTGTCAACTACATGTGGGCGCGCTCCCTCAGATGCCAGAGCACAACCACCTTACTGTATTCTTTTCTTTAATTAATTTTTTTTTAGTCATTTGAGGCTAATAGAATTAATTCCTAATGTAATGGGAATATTTTAATTGATTTTGCCCCTTGCACAAGGGCTAATCTGATTGTTTTCTTAACGGGCCAACGCATATGGGTTGACTTCCCATTTATAGCTTTGCTGTGTTATTTTGACTATAAAACATGTATTCATCATTTTCTTTTTGAGTAAATTATGTATTGTCAAAATCTTCAGAAATTGTAATGCCTCAAACAATTAATTTTGTTTACTAATGTATATAGAGATTGATTCTTTTTTTTGGTAATTTTTTGAAGTCAAACAACTGTTTAGAATTTTATAAATACTTTCTGAAAATAGAGGACGTAGTTGTCAGTTTCAATTAATGATGTGAAAGGAACTTAAGGTTCACACACTCATCTTGGGTCATTGATCAATGGAATGCTAGATAAAGGGGTGGTCCGGTTGTTTGTGCCTCATGAATTATTATCATTCTTCCTGGGGGTTTTGGCTTTTGTTATTCTACTGAACGGGTTGCCTATTGGCGTATATTTTATCACTTCCGAGTTATAAGATTGTAGTTACTCTACCTGTTGGGTGGGTGCATTCCAGGGGCATGCGTGTTAAAAACTAATGTAACTGTAAGTGGGTGTACCTTGTGTTCTGTGTGTGTTGTTATGTGTCTAGCTAGCCACGAGATGTGAGAATATTTTATAATTATATATGCATGTGTCCACTGATGTATATACACTTGTGATGTTTTATATTTATACACATTTGTCATTCTTAATATTTATACACACTTGTTATTCTTAAGATTTATACACACTTGTTATTCTTAAGAGTTATACATACTTGTTATTTTTTTACTTGTATTCATTCTTGTGATTGGGCACATATGTTATTCTGATTTGAAGATGTGAAAGCAACGCAGGAAGGAAAATAAATTGTTAGCGTTCTGTTACAGCTGAGTTTTATTGCAAGTCCCGTCATACTGGACCCAGCATAATTTTGCTTCTCTAGGCTTCGGCCTAGTCTTAAATAACTTGTAACCTCTCTTTCAGAACCATCAATCAAGGAGATAGAAATTTAAAAGGAAATAAAATAAATACTAAAAACATAGAGAGGTTACAAATGGTAGATCAGAGCGTGGTTCATTCTAGGCTTGAACCCTTGGGTCCTGGTGTGTGACGGGGCTTGCAGACTCGGAAATTTTAATGCAATTATTGTAACTTAGTTGATATAGGCCCGTGTAGGCTAGTTATAAGTTGTTTAATTTGTGAGTCGGGTCGCACCACTGAGGCGGTTAATGGTGTTTAAAAATTGTTTGATAGCTTGTACGGCCGGGGAGTCGCAAGCGTGGCCTGGAAGATGGAATGTTCATTAGGGTCGGTGTTTAACGTGGTACATTGACGGGATGCGGTATGGCCCGATCTGAAATCGGCACCGGAACCGACTTGTGTCCGGTTGATGTCAAAGTATTTTTAATTCCCGAATTAGGACTTGTAGTTGATGGTTAGTTGGTTGTTGTCAATTATGTGTTGGTACGACGTGTGTGTCGAGTTGCTGTTTGCTGTTATGTGTGTTGTATTCTTGCTTGTCTCTTGTCTCCTTCCGTCGTGGAGTGCATGGTTCAGAATAGGCCAGGTTTCCGCAGCGCTAGAGAACCCGGGGGTCTACTCAAAGGAAGGACAGTACTTGAGTTTTTCCGATTTTTGTTAATATGTTTTTGTAGGTTATGTTGGTGTTAGGTGTTTAGTGGGAATTTGTTTTATGATTGTTTGTGTTGAATTGTGTAAGTCTGGCGGGGATATGCTACGAGAAATTGCCCCACCCTCTTACAGACGTTCTCCAGAAATTTCCGGTGGTGGATGGATTTGATGAGGACCATCTGTTGGTGTTCTTGGACCTGGTCCTGCAGGTGGCTGATTTCCCAGGGGTGTCCGATGGGGAGGTCTTGTATCTTATATACCCGTATTGCCGGAGTACGTTGGCTGGTCTGGTCACCAAGGCCCTGCGTCGGGGTGACAGTGTTGATGCTTTCCATGGGGAGGTGTTGAACTTCTTCATACCCACTCGACGACGCTTCAAGCTTGAGTTGGAAAGATTCTATCGCCCACAGGCCTACGGAGAGGCGTTAGGAGATTTCGTGCGCGATATACGGAAAGCTGCCCGGGTGTTAAGATTGGGGTTGCCCGAGACAGAAGTTATCCAAGCAATTCTGCAAGGACTGACTCCCCAAGAGAGATCTCGTTTGGCATTCGCGGACCGTCCACGTGGTTTTGCGGATCTTGAACAGCTGTGTGTGTTTTCAAGGACGGTCCAGGCGGCTGACGAGTCCCGAGGAAGAGATGCCACAGATGTCCAATCCTCCAGTGGTTCATCAGGAAGAGCCAAAAGGGACAAACATGGAGGTTGGAGGAAAACCCAAGAGACGCTTAGAAAGCCTGAATATTCCGGAAGTGATGGAGGCTACAAGTGGGTGGCAAGTGTGAAGACGGTAACAACAGCTACAGCACAGAAAACAAAGAAACATGAAATTAACAGCGGAAAAAGAAATTATGTTAGGGAACAGACAGCGGCAAGTAGGGAGCCTGTACCAAGGCGTTATCCCTATTCGGAGAAAAAGGAAACTTTAAAGGTTCCAGAGGAAGTACAAGTGCCCAAGAGAGTAGTAGATGAAGAAAAGGAAGCAGAAGTAGAAGAGCGGAATGACTTTGTGGGAACAATACAAGAGGATAAGAGCGCGTCAGTTAATACTGAATTACTGGACTCAAAGAGGACGTCATGGTTGAATCCAGAGGCCGCAGAATTTGTTCCGGTATTTACATCTCGGTTCGTGAGGGATCCAGAGCCTGTAACATCACCATCGCCAGTCGAAATTAATTTAGTCGTTGCACATGAACCTGGACAGCTGGATTCCAGGGTGGAAGATGTTGAGGACGTTGTGGTTGCTGAAGGTGGTCAAGGAGTGGAATCGACAGAAGAGTCAGAAGAGCGGTCTGCAGATGCTGCGCAGGTGAGTATAGTTGTAGGGGTTAGGGAGACTGTAGAGTCTGAAGTTGCAGATGGACACAGGGATGTCCGGGCTGCGAGTGTTTCTGAGGTTGTGGATGGACAAGGGGATGTCCATGCCGCAAGTGAGGTAGAAGTTGAGGAGGAATTTGGGGGCAGCATTGTAGAGTTTGTGAGTGAGAGTGATGTAGTGTGTGAGGATGTGCAGACGCCTTCTGTAAGTAGTGTTGAGGATTCCGAGGAACGGGAGGAAGTTTCAGGTGGACCAGGTGAGCAACGAGAGGAGGACGAGGATGTGCAGTGTTCAGATGGTGGTAGTGGAAGTGATGGCGATGACGTTGGTGATGAACGTGTTGATGAAAATGAGATCGGAGAGGAGGTTGAAGCTGGATCAGAGGAGCAACGGGAAGACACTGAGGAGGCGCAGTGTCAGGAGGTTGCTTTGGATTATGTGGACGAAGAAGGGGAAGTTGTAGAAAAGGAAGAAATTGTAGCAGAGGAGTTAGACGATGAGCATAATCCAAGGCGGAGTGAAAGTAGTGAGGTAAGTTGCCTTGATTCTGATTCCGAAGAAACCAGTCAGTACAGCTCAACACGAGATAATTTCTTAGAGAGTGGTGTCCGAAAGGAGCGAATACCTAAAGTGCGGCATAGAAAGGTAAGAAGCAGAGGTTAACGGGTAGCGGGTAGATGTTCCCCACATTCCCAGTGGTGGTCATCTATTTCAGGGTTGCGCCCCTGCCCACGCGAGCCTTGGTTTCCTCCATTCTTCCTTATTTCCGGAGGTAGCCAGGTCCTTACCCTCAGTCCTAGCTATTGCCCTTTAATGATCCTTGCCCCATTTCATCTTCCCAATTTTCCTACCACTCCCCTTAGTAAAAAAAAAAAAAAAAAATCTATCGAACGGAGTTAGAGAGAGACTTAGCTTGTGGTCCTCGAGATCGTCGGTTTCCCCTGTGTTAAAGGTTAGATGGAGTTATGGTGTGCTGTTGCTGATTGTTAATAGTTGTTGAGGTTGATGTTGTTCATTATAGGGTCCGAGCCATGCCGCATTCTCCGGTTTTCCTGGTGTTATTTTTTGTTGCGAGAGAAAGTTGTGTAGACGGTGCTGTAGAGAAGTAAAACCCACTCGAGTTATGGTGTATTTGTTGAGTTGAGATTGGATTAATGTTCGTGTGCCCTAGGTGCGGTCCTCTCTGTCTGGCTAAGCGGGGCCGTCCGCCCTTGTGTAGGGAAGGGGGCCAGCCATATGGCAAGGTTGGAGATGCCTTGTGGGTGCATGTGGCTGGTCGGTCCGAGAGAGGGACGAGAGGTAGTACGGTCGCTCACATGCCAAGGTGGGAGATGCCTTGTTTGGTCCTAGGACGAGCATGTGAGTGGGACCGGTAGGAGTAATTGATGGTCACCGGAGAGGGTGACGTGTTGGGGCGGTCCCGTGGGGTTGGCATGGCGGAGAGGGTCGCATGGGGATTGGTGGTGTTCCTGAGAGCAAGTGCCATCGGGCCACCTTACCCACGATGTCCACCGGATTTTTCAGTTGGGAGTACACTGCAGGGTACTTTCCCGAGTTTTGTGGGGCAACCGGGTTGCCCTTTCGGGGTGGGGGTGTGCCGGTTCGAAGCCGGCGGTTACAAAAAAATTCTAGAAAGTTTTCGTGATCGTAAAATACGTGAGGGAGGCAGCGGAGCGGACTTTGTTCGACGGTGAGGGGAGCGGCGGTGTGTGCGTTGCGCGCGCAGCCCGGCTATGTGCTATGAAAATTGTGTGCCGGCTTGTGCAGTCAACGCTTGCCCTCGCTCAGAGTATCGTCTCGTCTCCGCTCTTTGTATTGTTCTACGCAGTTTGAATCGCTCTACATGATGTGCTAGAGAGAATAAACGACTCCCGGTAAGAATTAATTATTTTCATTAGTTGTTTGGATATTTAATAACAAGATATATGCTATCGTGTGAAGTACGTATTTATGTGTGTGCGACCTGACAAAGTTATGTAAGAGATTTTTTTTTACTGTTGTACGCAACGCCCTTTGTATAGCCATGCCTTAGTATTTTCTGTAGTAATGCGAGAAGTTTCAAGAGTCATTCTCATAGTAAAAGTGCATTACATAAAAATTAATCAAAAAAACTTGGTGCGCAGTCAAGTAGTGAACTGTGTCGGTGCATGTAGTATACTGTCGCCGTCTTTGTTAATTATCTTCACAAATAGAGAATGAAGTGTGAGAGCTTCTGTGTATGAAACTTAATTGAAGGTAAAACATTCTCAATGCTGTGAGTGACTTGCTGTTAAATTTTTTTTCGATCAAATAATGATTACTGCTCTGCACGTGGCCGGTTTAACCCGCAAAATTTTGTCGAAGCATGTTGACTGAGTACAGTTCACTTTATATTAAGCCACAATTTAATAAGTTCTGTTCATGATGCAAATTACTTATTCCATGGCTGATTTTCAGACTCTTTAAGCTGGTTGTAAAAACTTTTATTAATGAATATTGTGCTTTTCTTGAGAGTTAGCTGGCGGCCCGTTAAGAGGTTAATTACCTTAACTCGGGTGTACATTTTTATAGACGGTTCTCTAATTTACTTGAATTCTTAGGGTTCTCGCACTAAGCCGGGTTCCTGGCTTGCTGTGGGCTGAACATCTGCTCAAGCTGTGAACCATGTCAAGATCGCCTACGAAGAGGGAGACGGAGACCGAATTCCTATGTTGCACTCACCAGCACACTTGAGGTGATATTTATACTTTATTTCATTTTTTGGGGCCGGGCCGGCAGTGTGCCCGTTTACTGCAAATTGCATAGATGCCATGGGACCACGTGTCCAGACTGTTTACCGGGAAGTTGAGCTGTGATCATGACTCTGAACACTATAACTTAAATTTCATAAACCTTTTTTATAACTCATTTAAATAACACTAAATGCTATGCCTGTAAGTGCGTGCTGCACTGCGAGAGCGCGCCAGAGAGATTTTAATCTTGTACCATTTTATTGTTGCTCTAGTCTTTTACTCTTTACGAAATTTAATTATTGCTCAGTAGTTCTGTTCCGGCTGGAACCGCTGTGTATAAATTTTAATTTGACTATGGGTTTCACATTTAAGGGCTGGGGACTTTCCGGTGGTTTTTCTTTGGGACTTTTCTGGGTTTACAATATGGGACTTAGTTTTTCTGACACGCTGGTACAACTTCAGACAGGTCGAATGCCTGTCAACTTTTGTCAACTATATGTGGGCGCGCTCCCTCAGATGCCAGAGTACAACCACCTTACTGTATTCTTTTCTTTAATTAATTTTTTTTTAGTCATTTGAGGCTAATAGAATTAATTCCTAATGTAATGGGAATATTTTAATTGATTTTGCCCCTTGCACAAGGGCTAATCTGATTGTTTTCTTAACGGGCCAACGCATATGGGTTGACTTCCCATTTATAGCTTTGCTGTGTTATTTTGACTATAAAACATGTATTCATCATTTTCTTTTTGAGTAAATTATGTATTGTCAAAATCTTCAGAAATTGTAATGCCTCAAACAATTAATTTTGTTTACTAATGTATATAGAGATTGATTCTTTTTTTTGGTAATTTTTTGAAGTCAAACAACTGTTTAGAATTTTATAAATACTTTCTGAAAATAGAGGACGTAGTTGTCAGTTTCAATTAATGATGTGAAAGGAACTTAAGGTTCACACACTCATCTTGGGTCATTGATCAATGGAATGCTAGATAAAGGGGTGGTCCGGTTGTTTGTGCCTCATGAATTATTATCATTCTTCCTGGGGGTTTTGGCTTTTGTTATTCTACTGAACGGGTTGCCTATTGGCGTATATTTTATCACTTCCGAGTTATAAGATTGTAGAATTGCTAAACTGCTATAATTGTTTTTATTATTTAGACAAAGCTTTTCGTCATTACTGACATCTTCAGGTCTTAAACAACTTAAAGGTTGTTTAAGACCTGAAGATGTCAGTAATGACGAAAAGCTTTGTCTAAATAATAAAAACAATTATAGCAGTTTAGCAATTCTACCTTTAAGTTGTTTAAGACCTGAAGATGTCAGTAATGACGAAAAGCTTTGTCTAAATAATAAAAACAATTATAGCAGTTTAGCAATTCTATAAAAGAAAAGTAAGGATGGCTGCTAATTTAAACAATACGAAGTATAAGATTGTAGTTACTCTACCTGTTGGGTGGGTGCATTCCAGGGGCATGCGTGTTAAAAACTAATGTAACTGTAAGTGGGTGTACCTTGTGTTCTGTGTGTGTTGTTATGTGTCTAGCTAGCCACGAGATGTGAGAATATTTTATAATTATATATGCATGTGTCCACTGATGTATATACACTTGTGATGTTTTATATTTATATACATTTGTCATTCTTAATATTTATACACACTTGTTATTCTTAAGATTTATACACACTTGTTATTCTTAAGAATTATACATACTTGTTATTTTTTTACTTGTATTCATACTTGTGATTGGGCACATATGTTATTCTGATTTGAAGATGTGAAAGCAACGCAGGAAGGAAAATAAATTGTTAGCGTTCTGTTACAGCTGAGTTTTATTGCAAGTCCCGTCATACTGGACCCAGCATAATTTTGCTTCTCTAGGCTTCGGCCTAGTCTTAAATAACTTGTAACCTCTCTTTCAGAACCATCAAGCAAGGAGATAGAAATTTAAAAGGAAATAAAATAAATACTAAAAACATAGAGAGGTTACAGATCTTTTTCATCTCGTTACTCTGAACACCTACTGTAAAAGCTTTATCCAACAACAATATACATTCTGCGTTTGCCACGCACATACACACAAAAACCACAGCTACACCAACATAGATACTAATCTTGAGATATTACACTACTTACCCAAAAGTCAAAAACTTAACACAGCAGAACAATATGAAATATACACCAAACAACATACTTAACGACCAATTAAACTATAAATCACACACACTGTTTGACACAATTTTACATAAAACTAACAATAATTTGGATCCCCGCGCCAATCCCCTTCCTCCACACACCACCCCCACTAAACCTTCCAAACATAAACCGTTACGAGTTACTGGCCAGTCTGTCTCAAACTGCTGACGAAGGCGAACACCACGCCGAAACGCGTACGGAAAGAAAAACAAGTAAGTTTCATAACTGAAAGTTCTATATTCTATATTATTTAGTACTGTGAAAAAAGAGAAAAATGAAGATGAACAATCAAAACAACTAAGTATTATTCATTCTTCAACGAAACTGTAGATGTGTTGAAAAGAAAGCTAAAAGCTTAATTGGAGTTCTGGGAGTTGCATGTGGATAGAGAAGAAAACGTTGGTCCACACAGTGCATTAGATGTCTTATCAAAATGTAATAGACAGATCTAGGCCTACCCTTGTATACATTTTTTTATTAAGCTTTTGGTACCGTTATCAATATCGATAGCTATGAGCGGGATTCGGAGATGGCAAGAGGGGGAACTTGCCCCCCCCCCAATATCTATCAAATAAATTACAGTTCAGTGAACCGTAGCTTTGTGCAGTATTTGACACGGCATTGGAAGGCTTTTCAAATCTAGTTTTCTTGCGTAGTTTAACTTATTAAAGCTACGCTAAATGTAATGTAAAGTTAACCACTTGGTAAAATAAAGAACTTCCCCTCGAATTATCACATCTAATACCGGATTAACCATCTTGGGGGCCTTTAGGCAGCAGAAAAACCGAGGCTCCCTCCAGATTATTTAATTTGTTCATATTTGTGTGCATGCATGTGTTTTCACACGTTTGTGCATGTGTTTGTGTGTGTCTTGTGAAGAACCTCCGAGTGGGCAGATAGACGAGGAGAAAGGCGGGCTAAGAGGCTATCTTTCTGTCTGTTCGGAGGTAAGCATTCTCGCTAACCCGCCTTTCCGCCCGTTCGGAGGTTAGAATTCCCCCTTTCCGCCCGTTCAGAGGTTAGAATTCTCGCTCATCCCCCTTCCCCCGTTCGGAGACTTAAAATTCTAGCTAGCAACATTTCCACCCATTCGGAGGTTAGAATTCCCTAGCCTATCTTTCTGCCTGTTACAGATTAGAATTGTATTCAGCGTGTCTTTCTGGGGTAATGCCAACGCCTCCACCCAAACACCGCCATCGATAATTCCTGCCTTTCTAGTCATTTCCTCAATAAAGGCAAAAACCTTCACCTCGGTTCGCTTAAAAAAAAAAGTTGCCCAATCCCGTAGGTGAAATCCCGCCCATGTCGATAGCAACAGCAGAACGTGTCTTTTCGTGCTTAAGATTGTTGAAATCGTGGCTACGATCTTCTAAGGGCCAGGAAAGGCTCAATGGGCTTGCTTTAATGTATATTCATTACAATGAAAGTATAGACATAGAAAATGTAATTCATATGTATGCGAACTTAAGAAACCATCGTTTCGAGTTTACATTGTAATTATAATACAGTATATTGTTATTATCAAAATTTGTGTAACGCAATATATTTTACTATTAAAAATAATCATCTCTTTTTATTATTATTATTTTAATTACTATTGTAATATGTAGAAGTCGCTCTTCCTTTGTTTACCCCTCCACTAACCCGAATAATTTAGGAGACTCTAGTTCGCCCCCCCTTCAAAAATAATTCCTGGATCCGCGCCTGCAGATGTATTAATATAATGTTACCCAACAAGATCAGGAAAATTATGTATATTAAATTAAGTAGTTAGTAGACTTAAAAACATGCAGTAGAAACTCCTGTTTTTATAAAACAAATAGGAGAGGGGTCTTTCACTATATCCTGCGGCCAAATAAACTTCCGTCTCCGTGTTTGTACTTTACTTCGGTGTCCGATGTGTACTAGAACTTGTTTTCTTCACAAGTAACTAATGCCAGGTTATGGAGGTTATGTACGACAATGTAACTTAAATAAAATTTACTTTGTTAGTGTACATTAAAAGGGTGCATTTATTGGAAGTACAGAAATTAGTTTCCATTTATCGCACATAATTACGGTACAGAGACGATTCTGGGAGGTTGTGTCTACGTTTAATTATCTAACTTGCGAAAGACCAGTTTGTTATAATATGTAGGTTTCTTACGACAAAATTGCTATTCAAATGGTGTGTATTATTTATAAAATGTAACTAATATTACCTTTTGTGGACTGAGTTTAATAAAAAAAAGACACATGTGAACAGTGGTGCCCAGAAGGGGGGTGCATGGCGCAAGTTGCGCCATCAAAATTTGGGGGGGGCATGTTTTTACAGCATTTTTGATGATAAAAGGGGTGTAAATAAATAAAAGACTATTTGAAAAAAAACTTGTACAAGTTTTAATTAACCTTGTTAAGTATAACCTTGTATAACCTTAATTAACCTTGTATAAGTTTTAACCCTCCTTATTTTAATTACTCATATAGTGAGAACAACGAAAAAATCTCTACAGACATGTAAAAATTGCAATATTCTTTTTATTTATATTTTCACTTACTGAATAAGTTGTAAAAATATAATTTTTCTTGTAACTCAAAACTCTTCTACTTTTTTTTGGTTACCTTTATACCACCATTTAAATATCAAATGTGTGAGCACATGCACCGCCGGGCGCCGTTCAGGTGGCCTGAGGGGATAACTGAATTTGGGGGGGGGTATACCATAGCCTTTGGCGCCGTCCATATATTACGTCACCACTTTGGGGGGAGGGGGGTTCGGCTAAGTGTGACAAATGGTGACAAGGGGAGGGAGGGGTTTCAGAAGTTGTGACGTAACCACTTTTTTATTCTTTGTTTTATAAGGATGAGTTTTGTAAAGAGAACGCTTTTTTATGCAGACAGGCGTTTAAATATTTACATTTTCTTCGCTAATTTTTACTGGGGCGTAGAACACACGCACACAAAAGTTCGATTTCCCCGAACTCGGCTACCGCGTGTTTACTCACATCATACATTCTTCTCTGCTAGCACTGTGTTGTCGGTGTCTCGATTTCCCCGAATTCGGCCACCCCGTGTTTACTCACATCATACGTTCTTCGCTGTGAACACGCTCTTTGTTTAGTCTTCTCTTGATTTCGAGCGTGTCTGTTTAGTCTTCTCTTGATTTCGTGTCTCGAGTCCTCGTATCGCGCGTTTTGCTACGCCTTCACTCCCATCATACATACCACCATTGTGGTCGTTCGTAACATGAATCGTGGCTAGCTTTACGAGTCTCTTTTCGACGCGTATAAGAAGGCCTACCCCGACAGGCCGAAAGTGAATCTCCAAAATGACTGCAATACCTTCTGGGCGGAAGCAAAAAAGGAGTGCTGCAAGGAAGATTCGTCTTTGACGCTAAGATTAGTGCGAAAGTGAAAGAGCTTTTGGTGAGAGGGACTAATAAGAAAGTCAAGGGTTTGTTTTCGTATTTTACTATACATTCCACGAATGTGAAAACCGCAACACATGCACCTGCAACAATCACGGCTCCGGCTGCGTCGACCAGTCAGCTCACAGTTAGTGATACACCTAAAAAATGTGAGAGCAGAGACTCTGAAAATGAAAAAAGGCGTACACCTTCAGAGGATGTATCTCAGACGACGATTGCGAATTTGCAAGCCAAAATTTGTACTTTACGTAAGCTATTTAATTTGTTTAATAGTTTTAATTAAATTAAATACGGTACTTAATTTAATTTAATGTGTTTAAAAGTAGTTGTAATAAAGAAATAACTTATAATTGCTGGTACGTAATTTTTCATTGAAGATCGCCGACTTCCAACAAAGAAGGGAAAATAAGGGGGGTCTGACCCACCATGGTGACGTAATATTATGGGGGGGGGGATTCGCCGAGTGTGATAAATGGTGACAATGGGGGGAGGGGGTCCAAAATGCCGAATTTTGTGGTGACGTAATATATGGACGGCGCCTTTGGGGTAGAGGTGGGCCGATATACCTGTAATAGGTATTTTGGAACGATATTTTTGTGGAACGGATGTAACAGTGAATGAAAAGTTGAAATACCTGTTATTCGCGGCGACGCTGTACCGAGTCGAGACACGCCGCCCTCGCTGTTCCAAGTCGAGGCACACCCCCTACGCACCCACACAGACACACACACACAAAATGTACGCAAGATCACGTACACCAAGGCCAAATACTAGGCGTACAAAAATATCGCTGGAACGCAAGGAGCAGCCAGTAACGCGTATTTAAAATACTAGTGGTATCACCGATACACAAGGAACAACGCGTTCCAGAGTAACAGTAGTATTTTAGTAACACCTAATATTTCAGGAACACCTAGTATTTCAGGAACAGGTAGTATCAAGCATATTTCGAGTAAGAACTAGTATGAGCCACTTTTTCGTCCTGTATACTTCATTCTGCGCAAAGAGACGGAGCTGTTTTTAATAAAGGAAATAATTTATCCTGTTGTTACATTTATTCTCCTGTGATATGCAGATATATAATACAGATTATATGCTAATAATTATATATTATACTAGTCACCAACTTGTAACTAAAATCGGTTGGTAAAACTTTGTTTTTACTCAAAAAAAACTTTATGTTCCGATCGTTAGTGAAATAGTTGAATTTAATTATATTGAGTTATAACCTATAGAGTGGCTGATGTTGATAAGCTATATTATATACTTTTTATTAATGTGATTTTAACTTCACTACACATCTCACGTAAATGATGAGATTGTTGTAATGGACATTTATGCACTTTATCTAGTTCTGTTCCTTAAATATCTGTAATGCATTTAATTTACTTTTGTTGTTGCTTATTATTTATAAGTTTTTATTTATGTATTTATATTTATTTTATTACAATTTGTTTTTATTTTTATTTATAAAATTTTGTTTATTCTCATTCACTCTTGTGGCTTACTGTTATGTTTTTATTATACGTTTCTGATGTTTTTTCACATTATTTTTCGTGGTATTACGTGTAGGCCTACTCTAAATTATTTAATTGCCCCGAGTTTCGCAACTGATTTGTCTAACCAATGTTAGTTTGTTTACTACTAGTGAAAACTTAAATTGGTATTCCCAAAGGGAGATAGGCCTATAAATTCTCTTGTTTCTTATTTTCATTTAAACAGTAATAGTTTAATAAAGTCACAGTGTAAAGTAACACTGTTAATACTTTTAGTTTCAATTTATTTCTTATAACAAATTATATAGTATAGGTTATATAATATCTTCAAGTAAATACACAGCAAGTAGGTTTATTAATATATTAATAGGTTTATCTAGGTGAAAATAAACCTACTTGGAGTGTATTTATTTGAAGATATTACATAGGAGACCTGCAGGAAACTCAAAACGAGTTACTTACAAAGGATAATATAGGTTATGTATATATAGTACATAATAACAGGTATTTGTACATGTTATTTTTTTGGAATGGTATTTTCATACCTAGTATTTTAAAATAACAGTTTAGCCCACCTCTACTTTGGGGGTGATGGTCGCCCCTGCATGTGAATTTTAGTATAGTGATATATTTATAAAAAATTGCTCGTATGACTCGACTAGTATTTGTAGTACTCGTTTACTTGGTGTTCCTTGTGCACCGGTGATACCCCAAGTATTTGAAATACTCGATTACTTGTTGTTCCTTGTGTACCAGTGACACGCCTAGTATTTGGCCTTGGCGTATTCGTTTACTTGTTACTTGTGTATTCATTAGGGGCGTGCCTCGATTCGGAACAGCGAGGCCGCGAATAACAGGTATTTCAACTTTTCAGTCACTGTTACATCCGTTCCACAAAAATATCGTTCCAACATACCTGTTACAGGTATATCGGCCCACCTCTAAACCATATTACCCCGTACAGAGGTGGGCTAAACAGTTATTTTAAAATAATAGGTATGCAAATACCGTTCCAAAAAAATAACAGGTACAAATACCTGTTATTATATACAGAATTATACATAACCTATATTATTCCTTTGTAAGTAACTCGTTGAGTTTCCTGCAGGTCTCCTACATAATATCTTCAATTAAAGACACTGCAAGTAGGTTTATTTTTACCTAGATACACCTATTAATGTATTAATAAACCTACTTGCAGTGTATTTATTTGAAGATATTACATAACCTATATTGTATAATTTGTTATGAGAAATAAATTTAAACTTAAAGTATTAACAGTGTTACACTATACTGTGACTTTATTAAACTATTACTGTTTACAAGAAAATAAGAAACAAGATAATTTATAGGCCTATCTCCCTTTGGGAATACTAATTTAAGTTTTCACTACGAGTAAACAAACTAACATTGGTTAGACAAATCGGTTGCGAAACTCAGGCAATGAAATTTAGAATACCACAACAAATAATGTGAAAAAAACATCAAAAAATAATAACAACATAACAGTAGGCTACAAGAGTGAATGAGAATAAACATGATTTAAACCGATTACCCTTATAAAAACATTACCTAAACAGTTTGCAATAAAATTTCATTAGGTATCTGTTCTTAGCGGCCTATCAACAATTATCAGCCACTCAGTAGGTTATAACACAATATAATTAGTTTTTCAAAATTTACCAAGTTGGTGGGGAGTATAATATATAATTTATTATAATCTGTATTATATAGCTGCATAACACGAGAATAAATGTAACATCAGTATGAATTTTATTCATTTATTAAAAACAGCTTCGTCTCTTTGCGCAGAATAAAGTATTCAGGACCAAAAAGTGGCTTCGTATAAATACTATAGTTCGTACTCGAAATACTCCTGATACTAGTTGTTCCTTGTGTACCTGTTCCTCGTGATACGTCTAGTATTTGTAATACTCGTTTTCTTGTTGTTCCTTGTGTACCGGTGATACCCCTAGTATTTGAAATACCCGATTACTTGTTGTTCCTTGTGTACTAGTGATACGCCTAGTATTTGGCCTTGGCGTATTCGTTTACTTGTTACTTGTGTATTCATTAGTTGCGTAGGGGCGTGCCTCGACTTGGAACAGCGCCTATGCAGCAGAGATAATACAGTATACTGGAGTCACGTGATCGTACTGCATTATCATTTAGCTCCACTTATAGTTGATAACACAGTCCCCACTAGAGGTGGGCTAAACTGTTATTTTACAATACTAGGTATGAAAATACCGTACCAAAAAAATAACAGGTACAAATACCTTTTATTATATACTATATATACATAACCTTTATTATCATTTGTAAGTAACTCGTTTTGAGTTTCCTGCAGGTCTCCTATGTAATATCTTCAAATAAATACACTGCAAGTAGGTTTATTTTTACCTAGATAAACCTATTAATATATTAATAAACCTACTTGCTGTGTATTTACTTGAAGATATTATATAACCTATACTATATAATTTGTTATAAGAAATAAATTGAAACTAAAAGTATTAACAGTGTTACTTTACACTGTGACTTTATTAAACTATTACTGTTTAAATGAAAATAAGAAACAAGAGAATTTATAGGCCTATCTCCCTTTGGGAATACCAATTTAAGTTTTCACTAGTAGTAAACAAACTAACATTGGTTAGACAAATCAGTTGCGAAACTCGGTGCAATTAAATAATTTAGAGTAGGCCTACTACACGTAATACCACAAAAAATAATGTGAAAAAACATCAGAAACGTATAATAAAAACATAACAGTAAGCCACAAGAGTGAATGAGAATAAACAAAATTTTACAAATAAAAATAAAAACAAATGTAATAAAATAAATATAAATACATAAATAAAAACTTAAAATAATAAGCAACAACAAAAGTAAATTAAATGCATTACAGATATTTAAGGAACAGAACTAGATAAAGTGCATAAATGTCCATTACAACAATCTCATCATTTACGTGAGATGTGTAGTGAAGTTAAAATCACATTAATAAAAAGTATAATATAGCTTATCAACATCAGCCACTCTATAGGTTATAACTCAATATAATTAAATACAACTATTTCACTAACGACTCGGAACACAAAGTTTTTTTGAGTAAAAACAAAGTTTTACCAACTGATTTTAGTTACAAGTTGGTGACTTGTATAATATATAATTTATTAGCATATAATCTGTATTATATATCTGCATATCACACGAGAATAAATTTAACGTCAGGATGAATTATTTCCTTTATTAAAAACAGCTTTTTCTCTTTGCGCAGAATGAAGTATACAGGACGAAAAAGTGGCTCGTACTATTATAGTTCCTACTCGAAATATGCTTGGTACTACCTGTTCCTAAAATACTAGGTGTTCTTAAAATACTACTGTTACTCTGGAACGCGTTGTTCCTTGTGTATCGGTGATACCGCTAGTATTTTAAATACGCGTTACTGGCTGCTCCTTGCGTTCCAGCGATATTTTTGTACGCCTAGTATTTGGCCTTGGCATATTCGTTTACGTGATCTTGCGTACTTTTTGTGTGTGTGTGTGTGTGTCTGTGTAGGTGCGTAGGGGGTGTGCCTCGACTCGGAACAGCATCGGCGCGAATAACAGGTATTTCAACTTTTCAGTCAATGTTACATCCGTTCCACAAAAATATCGTTCCAAAATACCTATTACAGGTATATCGGCCCACCTCTAGTCCCCACGAGCGCTAAAACTTCAGTCTAAATTTTAACATTGGCTTTCCCCCCTTTCCCCATTCACAAAAATATCGTTCCAAAGTACCTGTTGAAGGTATATCGACCCACCTCTATCTCCTACTAGCTCATGACAATTCATGTAGGTTATGTCTAAGATTAAAAATCTAACCTAACCCTAAAATTTACTTCGTTAGTGTACATTAAAAGGCTGTATTTATTGGAAGTACAGAAAGTAAAACCTAGTTTCCATTTATCGCACATGATTACGGTACAGAGCTGGTACTGCTCAGTCTGAACGATTTCAAGGGAAAAGTAGTTCTGGGAAGAAACAAAAGCCGAAATTGTACGGTTGGTACTGGAGTAAAGCAGGGTGATGCACTATCTGCAACCCTCTTTAACTTGGCACTACATTATGCTATAAACAAGATAGACTTCAGAGGACACATCTTCAAAAGGACGAGGCAACTAGGAGCATATGCGGATGATATTGTGCTGGTAGCCAGGAACAAAAATGTATTAAAAGATACCTTGATTGAAATGGAGAGGGAAGTAAGCAAAATTGGTTTGGAAGTCAATAAGGCTAAAACAAAATACATGAAAGTGTCTACGAAGGAAAATAGAGAACTGCTGGACCTTCACACAGGCCATTACTGTTTCCAAGGAGTTACAGAATTTAAGTACCTAGGTGTTATTCTGAATAATGAAAACCGAGTGAGCAGCGAAATAGTAAATAGAATCATAACCGGCAATAGAGCCTACTATGCAAACCAATCATTACTGAAATCAAAGCTTCTAACTCCAAGAACCAAATTGATGTTATATAAAACACTGATCAGACCTGTTGTTACTTATACATCCGAGGCATGGACTCTCGTAAATAAGGATATAAGCGCTCTAAGAATTTTTGAAAGAAGAATATTGAGACAGATATTTGGACCAGTGAAGGAAGGGAATATGTATAGGATCCGAAATAATGGTGAAATAAATGAGTTCATTGGTGGACAAGACCTGGTGAGGCACATAAAATCAGAATTAGATGGCTGGGACACGTATCCCGTATGAATGTTACAAGGATGCCCAAAACTATATTAAGTGGAAGGATACTGGGCAAAAGAAGAAGAGGCAGGCCTCGAAGAAGATGGCAGCAGGATGTGGAAGAAGATCTGAGAAGGATGGGCATTAGGAACTGGAGACTGAAGGCAATGGACAGAAATGAGTGGAGACGGGTCGTAGCGGAAGCCAAGGCTCACCATGGGCTGTAGTGCTGGTGAGTAGTAGATTACGGTACAGAGATGATTTTTGGAGGTTGCGTCTACGTTTAACAATCTCACAAGACAGCGCTTGTGAAAAACAAGATTAAAGCAGGAAGTTGTTCGAGGAGTCTGGATACCACTGGTACCAAAGACAACCATCTAGTTTGACTGGGGTGCAGAAGTTTATGGGGTTTCAGATTGAGGAATTTCTGGAATTCATTGAATTTTCCTAATATTTTAGGACTACTATGAAAATAATTGAAGACATCTCGGCAAGATCTTCAACAAAGCAAGGAAGTTTTGAGCAAGCGTATGATGCACAGAGATGAAAAGAATGGCACACACATTTTAGTACAAAAAGACCTGGAATGTCATTTATAAAACGAGTAGCAACAGAATTATTACCACCCATCATTGTGTTTACTCCATCAGCTGCCAATCCCATTAATCTTTCTTTGAACGGAATGTCATTTTCTGCAAAGAATTCGGTAATCAGCCCATACAGTGATTCAGCAGTAGCATTTTCAACTGGTATTAAATCAAGGAAGTGATCTTCCACGACAAAATTAATACCAACATACCTAACAACTAGAGATAAGTTGCTTTGATGGTTCATCTTCTTTTTTCACAGTACTAAATTAATATAGAATATTGAACTTTCACTTGTGAAACTTACTTGTTTTCTCCCGTACGCGTTTCGGCGTGATGTGCGCCTTCTTCAGCGGATTGAGACAGACTGCCAGTAACACATAACGGTTTTATTTGGTAGGTTGAGTGGGGGTGGTGTGTGGTGGAAGGGGATTGGTGCGGGGATCCGAATTACTGTTTGTTTTATGTATAATTGTGTCAAAAAGTGTGTGTGATTTATAGTGTAATTGGTCGTTAAGTATGCTGTTTGGTTGTGTTGTGTAGTGTTTGTATATTTCATATTGTTCTGCTGTGTTTAGTTTTCGACTTTTGGGTAAGTAGTGTAATATCTCAAGATTAGTATCTATGTTGGTGTAGCTGTGGTTTTTTGTGTGTATGTGTGTGGCAAATGCAGAATGTATATTGTTGTTGGCTAAAGCTTTTAGGTGTTCAGAGTAACGAGATGAAAAAGATCTTCCCGTCTAGCTTATATAGAAACTATTGCAATAATTACAGTTTAATTTGTAAACACCTGTTTTGTTGTATTTGTCTATGTCCGTGTTTGTATGATTGATGTGTTTTTTGATGGTATTGTTTGTTCTGTATGCTATTTTGTACTTGTGTTTCCTGAATGTGTTGGCGATTTTGTGTGTGTTGGAGTTATGGTATGTGAGTGTGATGTATTTAGTTTGTTGTGTGTTGTTATTTTAGTGTTTTGTTTATGATGTGTTTGTGTAGTTTGTTTATTAAATTAGGGTTGTAACCGTTTTTTATATTTTGTTTTCCACTGTACAATGATCAGTTAGACCATCGTAACAATATTAACATAGGCATCCTTACACCAAGCTATCTTATTACTAGAATCAGTGCTATGACATATAGTGTTGCTATTATGTTTATGAATATTGCTACTTGTATTATCATACATTTTGGTTTTTAGTGCTTTTGGCTGTTTTTTGAAGCATACATTTTATACTTTTTCTTTGACCAGTCTCAACAGATTCTTGTCCTGCGGGTAAGTGCAGACTTGGGATTGATGATTAAACAAAATTAGCAATTAAATTAATTGTTAACAAATTGGTTAACTTTTTGACTTAATCATTAAATTATGAAATTGTTAACTATAATCATTAAACACTAAAATTTTTTGTTAATGATTAAAAAAATAACGAATTAAATTTTGGGTTGCCCAAAATCGTTTTTGAAGTCGATGTTGGAGAAGGTTTGTTCAGGGTAATCGTAATCTGTCAACATACAATTGACTGTATTTACCGTTAGGTTTCCTTTGTCTCCTTAGGACCGTCCAGCTGGCAGAGGTGGTTTTCTGTCTACTGTTTAATCATGTGCATGACTGTACCCCAAACAAGTAAACACAACACTTCTTTGTTAACTTCAGTTGTGACAGTACTCTAGCCTTCTGTGCCAGCCATCACAGTCAAATATGCAGAATTGAAGCTAGCTAATTCTGCCAATTGCCAGGCAAGTAAACATGTGAATTCAAATTGCCCATGTGAACAAATTAATTTGTGGCCAAAAACGTACGCATTTTAATAGTTACCAGGCGTCAGATTGTAGCACATACAGTCTGATACATGCACACACGTGCGAGCACTAAAATCTGGCCAGCTAATAAATTCCTCATTAACGGTTTAACCAGAGATAGCCTGTTTCAGGATGCTCCGTTAAAATTAACAGGCCTTAAAATTGTTTGTTAAGATTTTTCTTCAATGAAGTAAATAATGGCCATTAAAGCAGCTACAATCTTAAAATTTTGTTTAGTGTCGCTTTGATATATATTCTTACTACTCATTAAATAAAATATATATGCAAAAATTTGATGGTTTCTGTGTTTAGAAAATTTAGTTTGAACATTCAGCGTTGTTTGCAAAAAAAATGCAAATACAAAGCCTTGTTAATATGTATATATAAACAAAAAATTATATAATGAAAATACATAAAAGCTTATTTAAGCATTTAAAAAATTTGTTGTAATATTTTTAAACATAAAAAAACTAGTCAGAACAACCACAAACTACAAAAAAATCAATAATTTTAATTACAGGAAATAATTACTAAATACACATAACGAATAATAATACACACAAAAAGGAAGAAAAAAAGATTCACGAAACGGGGAATTAGAAAGTCACTTTGTAGACTTGATATAATTATAGGCCTATAATAAACAATTTCTTATACAAATAGAAGCACATTGAGTTATTATAGCTGAATAGGTGTGTGTACGAGCGTTTATGAACCAGGAGCAAACAGGCAATAGTGAAACAGCCATTAAGATAATGAGTGTTAGCATATATGTCAGGTGTTAAAATGTCTAAAACACAATACACTACTTACAAAAGAAACTATATTGAATAATATCACAATATTATATAATTGCTACAAGAAACATTGAGTTATGTATATAGAAAATTTTATATATATTATAATAAATCGTGTGTGTGTCTCCCGTGTTAATGGTTTCACACGTTGGATGTTTCAATTTGTAATAAAACCTTCTTATCGTCGTTCTTAATGAATTCTGTAAAATGTAGAAGTGTCAGAGTGTACCTTGTGTAATGTGTTATAACGTCTCTCCTGTTAAGACATTATAACACAGGGAACCAGTTTAATTGTTTGCTTTCAATTAAACCGGCTGCCGTTGTTAGTACAAATTACTTACCAACAAATTGGTAAAATGTAAATATCAGGAATTTGTCCAAGGTTACGTAAATTTACTCACTCTCTGGATTTTAGCAAAAACATCTCTTTATTATGGCTTCTTAAATAATGATTTAAAAATAATACCTTTAATGGTCATCTTTTTATTTTTACGTTAAAAGAAACTTCTGATAGATTCTGCATCAAATGCTCTTATACTCTTTAAAGTGTTACTCTGATGAGCTCAAAGCCATACAGTTGTATATTATATTGAATACCACGGTTCCGGGTTTTAATTTTATAATATTCTAAAGTACTTCAACATTATGCAAACTATTTGAAGAATAGGTTGATCAAATTTCGAGTTAATTTTTACCTTTAACCATCATCATATTACTATTATTTCGTTACAGTAACTACAAACATTACTATGTTACGATTTACATGATTTGAATGAGTCTTTACGAAAATATACTGTTTTTGTTGTGGTTGTTAGAAAACAATATAAGCACAGAAGTTACGCTTTAGTGTCACCTGGGTATAATGTGGATCTGCAGCTGGTTCTCTTGCTGATGCTCTTCAGTAGGTTTTCCTGGATGTTCTCCGTTGTCGTTTGGGGTTTTCCATTTAGTTTGTTGATTCTAAGTTGTGATCAAAGTCATGACACTAGAATTCTGCTACCTGGAGCTTGTAAAGTTGTCATCGTTGCTTCACTCCTGACGTTGGTGTTCACTTTTCACATTTTAGTTTTAACTGCACTAATGTTACCTTTTTATATGGTATGGAGCATACCTTAAAAGTTAAACCTTTTTATAAAGAGATGTGTCGGCTATCTTAGTTATTTTTAATTCTTTCTCTACATTTAAGCTACTTTACTTGTTTTACGTTTCACTTCGTTTCAACTACATGTGGAGTATTTAAGCACGAAACACTTACTTTCTGCTACATAGTTTTGCAAAATACATATACGTTCACCTTCACGACACATGGTAAAGCTGTTAACTTGTCAGAGATTCTGGGTCGACTGGGGTTGATTTTGCGGCCGTGAGTAGGGAAGCGGGCGCAGTTCACACGCCGAGAGAAAAGTAGTTCGTACATTTATTACTATTATTTTTCCATTAATTAACTACTATTAATTATCCTACCATTTCTTTATTGAGTTAGGTATTTCATTATTTAATTATTATTAAATTTATTATTATTATTTAATTAGAATGATTATTATTATTCGCTTCATAACAGTGTGGACAGTAATGTGGTAATTTTCATATTTAAAAAAAAAAAAAAAAAAAAAAAAAAATGTTACGAAGATTAATGTTTTATAATGTAATTGCCAGGATGCTGAATAATGATGAGCGTGGACTGTATTTGATACATTTATTAATGTTTGATTACAATTTAATCGGCATAGTAAGGTTGGCTACGTCTGAAAGACATTTGCATTTTAAAGAAAACCACGTCGGTTAAGAAATGTTCATATTAGCAAAATTGAGGCGCAAGTGCGCAACACTCCAATCTACATAAAAAATGTTTAAGGCCTAAGGCCTACATAAATTGTCGCGACAACAAGAAAAAATGAAAATGACAGAACAAGGCAGCAAACGCGATTACGTCCGCTGCCCGCCGACGCAAGTTGAACTGTGTTGTAGCCTGAACGCGATAAACGTAATGCAGAGCGTACAGATTAGCCAACCTTTAAGTATGAAAATTACCACATTACTGTCCATAACTGCCCGCAATAAAACAAAAGATTTTTTAATACATTTTAATAATTTATTATACGAAAACACAATGTGTGTTCTTAATAATAGATATCAACCTCAATAAATTGTATTGAACCTTGAGATTGAAATGTTAGATAACAGTTATAACATTAACTGCTCAGAGATAAAACCTGAATAATGATGATAACAGTTGAGCAGGCTTGCAAACTGATTTATACATGAGTATAAATGCAAGAATTAGCAATGTATTGCTAATATATATTGTATGTGTACAATATAAAACATGAAAAATACGTAGTTTGACAATGTTTGATGATGAATAATCGGTGACTCATGACATGATGGGCCCGATACAAATTGCAAATATTTTATGCAAGTCATGATGGTTAGCTTAAACCATTCAAGGCCAGTTGACCTATACAATAGTATTGAGTGTAAAATAAATAGACAAAAATTATACATGCAAAAACGTAGATTTAGCATAACGCTTTAATATAATAATTAAATGGTGCATGCTATACCTGACAGTTTCAGTAATGCACAATAAATTGACGTGTGAAAACAGATTATACATTGTTGAATGATTGCAAGCACAAAGTGTAATGACATGTATGTCATAATTAAAAGCATGAATAATAATTGTGCAATACGCGATCGCAAAATACAAAATACACAATATAAAAATATATAAGTGGCGTATGGTTATAGACAGTAGATGGGGGTAAACCAATGTGTTTTACATAGATACAAAGTTATACATAATAAATACAATAGAAATCGGTTTAGATAATTACAAATACATGAATACAAGGCACAATAGAATAAGTGACAAGTACAGCAAATGTGTTTATACAAAATGTAATGCATGTGTTGAACAATTGCGAGTAACATATAAATTCATAGAGTAATAAAATATCACACATATTGACAAAAAATGTGCAAGAAGATGCATACATGGTTTGTATAGCTGCAGACCATGTGAATATTATATAACAAAATTATTACATAAGAACAACACCACCAATGACATGACACATAACCCATTACCAATATCAAATATAAGTATGTAAAGGACATAATATGTCTCACAAAATTATTAATATATAAATACAAGAATTGTAAAGTATATCACCATAACAATATGAGAAGCATACATATAATAACATAGTGCATGGTTGTAAAATTACAAGTCACATGCGAATTTCGTATGTAAAATACGCAATAATGCAAATTAACATAAAATGTTGTTATAATACATATCACCAATTGAAGTCGACCAAATTGTCAGACAATAAAGTAATGAAAGCCAGTGGCCAGGTGAAATATAGCATTGTGCTAAGTAATTATATTGACCTTGTGTCTAAGGCTCGTCCCGCGCTGGCAACAAACATAACTTGTGAACTGGTCTGCGAAAGGTGCCAGTAGGCGTGCGAATGTCAACTACTCTAATTAAGTTGTCTGGGCCGGGAAATGTGGTGGTAATTACCCCAAATTTCCATGCTAATGGAGGCAAGTTATCCTCGATCAGCAAAACCAGGTCACCAATGGAAACGTTTTCCTTTGCGAATTTCCATTTGTGACGTTGTTGTAACTGATGTAAGTAGCGCGAGACCAAGATTTCCAAATGACTTGGACAAACTTCTGGAGAAGTTGCCAACGTCCAAGACGAGAGATGGGAACGTGAGATAAGGTGATGAGGTGGCATCCTTATTATGCCAAAGATTGTAAAGGTCATGCAAAACGTTGCGGGCCTTCCTAAAGTTCGTGCCATTATCAGAATATAACTGGCTGGGTATGCCCCTACGGGCCATGAAACGACGTAAGGCAGCTATAAACGCGTTGGCCGTAAGGTCGGAAACCAATTCCAAATGAATGGCCCTGGTGGCTAAGCAAATGAACAAAGACACATAGGATTTTGACAGAGTCCTAGATCTTTGCCCGCCATGACGAATCATGAAGGAACCACCATAATCAACTGCGCAGAATAGAAACGGCAGCGAAGGAGTGACCCTAGGAGATGGCAAAATACCAAGCCTTTGAACCTGAAGTTTGGTGCTAAATCTGAGACACTTGACGCATCTACGAATGATGGAACGAATGACTATCTTGGCGTTAATGATCCACCAACGTTGACGAAGTGAATGATGCACAAGTTGAGCACCAGCGTGGAGTAGACGAATATGCTCGCACTCGATTATAAGGCGAGTGATGTGAGCCGATTGATGCAAGACAATAGGATGCTTATTGTCATAGGGTAGTTGCGACTTTTGTAAGCGTCCGCCGATGCGTATGACGCCAAACTCATCAAGAAACGGGTCCAGAGAAAACAACTTACTCCTGATAGAGACAGAAGACCCATTACGAAGGCAATTAAGCTCAGCAGCAAAGTGGATGGACTGGGATTGTTTTATGAAGAAATTAAGAGTAGAATGAATTTCGACGGGGGTAAGAGCACCCGAGATTCTCTCAGCCCTGGAGAGTCTAATATTTTTGATGAATCGAAAGCAATAAGCGTATACGCGAGTCAGACGGTGCAATGAAGAAAAGTCCTTTGAAAGATCAATAGATAGGGTAGAAATTAGAGAAAGTTTGGGGGTTTGTTTCTCCTCCGCATTGCATTCAGGAAACGACGGATTAGAAGGTAAAAAAAGGTGAAAAAAATTGGGCTCGGAAGATTGAGATAAACAAGCGGGACCATGCCACTAAAGCGAACAATCGCGCAAAACGTCGGGGTGACATCCCCTAGAAATAATGTCAGCAGGATTATGTTGTGAATTGATATGATGCCATATGTAGGTTTCAGTGAGACGCTGAATCTCGGCAACACGATTAGCGACGTAGGTCTTCCATCAAGAAGACTGGGCATGAATCCAGTAAAGGGACACCATGGAGTCAGAATACAGTTGAACGCTATTGATAAAGGAATGAAGAGCAGGGGTGACTTTGAATAAGAGTCGCGATAACAACAAGCAAGCGCAGAGTTCAATGCGGGGTAATGACACCGGTCGTAGTGGGGCCTTCGAGATTTGGAACACAGAAGGTGACAAGAGGCCGATGAATCTTGATAAACGACTCTAACGTAAACACAACACCCATAGCCCTTTTCAGAAGCATCCGCAAACCCATGTAATTCAACTATCTTTGCCTTGGATTTGCTGCGAATAGAACGTGGGACAATAATTTTGCCGATTAGATATAACTTATCGCATAATGAACGCCAATGCAAATATAATTGCCCGGAGATTGGCTCATCCCAACCAAGATTGCACAGCCACAGTTGCTGCATAAACTGTTTGTAAAGAAAAACAATTGGACCGACGAGTCCGAGTGGGTCGTAGATACCCGCGATAATCGATATGATTTTCCTCTTAGAGATGCTTGACTCAACTGGAAATGACTTGATGTCAAACAAAAATGAATCTGTAGAGTTACTCCAAAGAATGCCGAACGTACGCACATTAACTTGTTTGTTTAATGGGAGTGATAAATTATTATGTTCTGCGACCACATTGGGTTCATTTGATGCCCATTTATGCAGAGTAAGGCCATATTGACTCAACAACGTACCTAAGTCAGATTTCAACTTGGTCAGATTAGAAATGGTGTCTGCACCGGTTAACAAATCATCGACATAGAAATCATTAATTATAGCTGAAGCAGCGTCAGGAAAGAAGCTTCATGATCCTTACCAATCTGAATAAGGCAGCGAGTGGCGAAAAACGAGGCACTAGCAGTACCGTATGTTACAGTTCGCAATACAAAATGTTTAAACTGTTCAAGGGGGGAATTACGCCACAGAATACGTTGATAATGACAATCCTTATCAGACACTAGAATTTGTCGATACATCTTCTCGATGTCGGCGATCAGAACATAGTTGTGCATGCGAAATCGCAAGAGAATAGAAAAAAGGTCTTGTTGGACATTTGGGCCTACCAACAAAATATCATTGAGAGAAAAACCATTGGTAGTTTTGGCTGAGCCATCAAAAACGACGCGAAGTTTTGTCGTAGAACTAGAATGTTTAAAGACGGCATGGTGAGGCAAATAGTAGGTATTTGAAACCCTGGAATTGATAGAACAATCGTCGACAAGCGCCATGTGGCCAAGATCACTATACTCTTGAATAAAGTTTGCGTACTCACGCGCAAGCTCAGAATCACGCATGAACCGGCGTTCTAAACTCAAGAATCTCGCTTCAGCGGTAGCATAGGACTCACCCAACTGGGGATTGTCAGACTCGAATGGTAGCGAGACAACGAACCTACCCTCATCATTGCGATGAGTGGACTTAACAAAATGTTCCTCACAAGCTGAATCGTTACTAATCGGTGCATTATCAGGGATGGTTTCGGTCTCCCAAAATTTCTCAAGAGACGCCAAAATTTGACTGTCGTTGTTCCTAGCCAAGAACGAAACAGCAGGACCCTTAGAACGGCAATGTTTGGGCAGATTGCCTGCTAGAATGTAGCCTAACTTTGTTTCTTGTATAATAGGAAAGTGAGGTGCACGTACATATTTGTTAGATAAAATCAAATCTAAATAAAATTGCGCTCCTAAAAGTATATCTATATCAGCTGATATGTTGAAATGTGGGTCAGCGAGAAAAACGTTATCTGGGACATTAAAATGATTTATTTCGAAAGATTGTGCTGGCAGTTTATGAGTCAATGCAGATAAGACTGCACACGTATCGTCAAAGCTGAACCTTTGATAGCGAGAAATAATACGAATAGATGCCAAATTAGTGGCACAACATGCCGCATTATTAATACCTGTAATCGGTATATTAGATTTAGTCAAGTTAAGTTGTAATTTCTTAGCAAATGATTCCGTACAAAAATTCACTTGTGACCCAGAATCTAATAAAACTCTTGCAAGCTGTCTGTTACCAGCCCGGTCGATGACGAACACGAGTGCTGTCGATAAAAGAACATTGTTTGTAGACTGGAGCTTAAGTGAACAATAATTGCTACTGCTGGCAGAACCTTGTTTTGACACATTATTTATGTGCAGCAATGTATGGTGTTTTGAACAGATCTTACATGATTGTTTGACCTTACAATTAGATGAAAAATTATCTGGTCTTAAACAATTGGTACAGCATTTATGCTTTAATATAAATTGCCCTCGTTCTGATATGCTTAATTCACGAAATTTGTTACACATGTAAATTGGATGACTAGCTTTGCAGCATGGGCATAAATAATTATTTGAAGTTGAGTGATAACTCTTAAATGCGGTGCTGCCAGCAGAGTTTCGTAATTTATGTTTTTCAGATTTATTATTAAACCTTAAAGTCGGCTTGTTGAGCTGCTGTCCGGCATCCATCGGTAATGTATTTTCTAATAATTGTCTACGTGCGTTTAAAAACTGGGTAAAGCTTTGAAAGTTAGGAAGATTATCGGGATCTATAGACTCCTTCCACAATTTAAACGTGGAATGGTCAAGTTTTGCTGACAATAGTTGTACAGTAATAAGCACAAATGAATCCACTGACAGTTGCATAGCTGCCAGCGAATTAACTGAAGACGTTATTGTGTTTATGAATTCTGCCAAACTTTGGACAGAGTCTTGATTGTCGACTTTACTTCTAGCAAATTTTGAATATGATATTTCGCTAATATGAATTTGTTATCATATCTAGCGGACAGCAAACTCAACGCTATGGAATAGTTCTCATTACAAATAGGTAAGGCCTTAGTTATATCCAATGGCTCATTTTTAAGAGATGAATACAAATAATGTAGTTTTTGCACTGAAGTTAGATCAGATCTGGCATGTACCAAGTCAGAAATATTGAATAAAAGTGCTGCCATTCTAAAATGTTGCCTGTGAAGCAGGGCAAACTTATAGGTTTTAATTGCATATTACTTGTTAATACTCGAGATTCAGTCTGAACGTTGAAAGTTTCTATTAATTGTAAGATATTGGCTTCGGTTGAATATAACAGCTCTTCAACCTCAATTCTGTCTTCTTGAGCAGCGTTTATGTCCTTAGAAATTAGTTCAATTTCAGACTGTACCTCATCGTATTTTGTTTCTAAACTCTTTAGACTTTCCAGTCTAACCGTTAAAAAATGTTTAGTATTATTGTTTTTATCAAAGTTAGTTATAGCAGAATTGATTCGCACTATGGCAGACTTTAAGCCGCCTCTCTTTCTGACCAACACTTTGAGGCCTTCTTCAGCCATTCTACGCACATGTTAATGATGTCGTTGACGTCGTACCTTGTGTGTGATGTCCTGGAGCGTCGAGGCCGTTGAATAGGTGGCAGATACACACGGACTGGATAGATGACTGCTCAATCTGGTGTGTAGACGTTAGCACATGGATGGTCTTGTAGTGGTGTCGTCACGAGGCTCAATGGTGACGAAAGAAATGCTGACTAAGTCCCGACACGGTCGGATCAGCGAACATGCTGAATCGCCCGTGATGGCCAGAAATTGTGGTAGTAAAAATGATGAAAACCGCTCTGATATAAGTTGAAGAAAAGTAAAATGACGAATCCAGGCACGGAGCGACCAAAAAAATGTTAGGAAGATTAATGTTTTATAATGTAATTGCCAGGATGCTGAATAATGATGAGCGTGGACTGTATTTGACACATTTAACACATTTATTAATTTTTCATTACAATTTAATTGGCATAGTAAGGTTGGCTACGTCTGAAAGACATTTGCATTTTAAAGAAAACCACGTCGGTTAAGAAATGTTCATATTAGCAAAATTGAGGCGCAAGTGCGCAACACTCCAATCTACATAAAAAATGTTTAAGGCCTAAGGCCTACATAAATTGTCGCGACAACAAGAAAAAATGAAAAAGACAGAACAAGGCAGCAAACGCGATTACGTCCGCTGCCCGCCGACGCAAGTTGAACTGTGTTGTAGCCTGAACGCGATAAACGTAATGCAGAGCGTACAGATTAGCCAACCTTTAAATATGAAAATTACCACATTACTGTCCACAGTGTAATTTGCATGTCCGTACTAGCCTTTTTACAAGTTGGTACACGTATATAGGTACAGAGGGGAGGGTGGATTATTTTCTCACGTGTTATTTTGAATAAAAATTATTTTGTGCTATTTAAATTGCCTTTAAATCGTCACATCCTCCTCTACTTAAAGAAGACGACGGGGCGACGTTAGGGGGTATTAAATGGATATCTATGAAATACAATTATATTTGGCACGGAACTTCGTGATGAAATTTCTCTCCACAAGGTTATTTAGATTCATCAATCGATTATCTTACATACTATACAAAATACTTAAAATTCAATACTTATACAACACATAAAATACACAAATACATAAATCTACCTTATTTGTATTTCTTAAAGCTACTACCGGTTTTTTTTGTTTCTTCACTCGTTTTAAGGAGTTACACTCATGAGTAGGTTTCAGCATATTTCAGGTATACAAGTGTGTATCTGCTTACGTTTATACAGATATACAGTATTGCTGTAAGGTTAAAGTTTCTCTAGTGTTCTTACAGAAGGGTATTCGCACCTTTATAATTTTCAACGCGTTGAATCGCTGATTATTTTGACTTCTTTGCGGTCGACTACTCCTCTTATTTCCTAGTTTTGTCTTTCTCTTAGTCGCAAGCGTGAACTACAATTTAGTGTATTACTACTATCATGTTCATCGCAAGCAGTAACATATTATAGGTTATTAATAACAATAACATATTGTAATAACAATAGAATTACCTTTAGTTTACTGAGGTAGGGGTTTGTTGTTCGTCAGCTGACTTCTCATTATTTATTTTATTCTCGCAGAACATGAGCTAAGGTTGATCAGGCCTCGCTAGTATTCGTACGAGGTGTTTGAGTTTAGGCTCAATTACGATATAGGATGTTGCCTATATTTTAATCTTAATACTTAGGTAGTATTTTTGGTTTACTATCTTTCTCGTAGTCGTGCTTCTTTATTTTCACAAAGAGAAAAAATTTTTATCTGAGACACATGACTTCTGCGAACGTAATTATCTGTATTGGGTTCGTACAGTGCTACGGTCACGGGGGTGATGAACTTGTGAATCGTGTAGGGGCCACACCATCGGTAAGATAGTTTGGAAGTGGTCCTATCAACGGCTCTACTCGTAGGGTGAGTTTTATACATGACTAAATCACCTACTTTGTACTTTATTTTCCTATTATTCTGCTCATGATATTTCCGCGATTTTTGTAGATTTGCTCTCAAATTTGCACGAGCTTCGTTCCATATTTTCCTTATATTATTCCCATTTATTTCGCGGGGCAATAATTCATGAATTTTCCACTTTGTGGTTAACGGGTGGTTCGGTTTATACTTGTTCAGTAAGTCAAATGGTGTTGATTTATGTCCTTCATGATAGGCAGAATTGAAGGCAAATTGTATCCATGATAGATTTTGATCCCACGCTGTCTGATCTTTAGCGTGGTAAGATATTAAGGCTGATTTGAGGTTTCGCAAGTATCTCTCAGCTAGGTTTCCTTGCGGTCGGTACTCTGTGACTGTAATGTGATTTATTCCTAATTTAAAACACATGTCATTGAATTCCTTCTATTTAAACTGAGTTACGTTGTCAGATACTAGATGTACTGGAGTACCGTAATCTTTAAATAGTCTCTCTTGCAGAATTTTTATTGTCGCAGATGCTAAAGCACGTCTCATAGGGTACATCCATACGAATTTAGTGAAAGAGTCCACGCAAATTATTAGCATAGTATTTCCTGACTTAGAACGGGGATAGGGTCCAGAAAAATCTATGTATATCTTTGAAAAAGGTGTTGTGGGGATTTCTGAGATTAATTTTCCGATTTGACTGTTTCAGGGCACAGTCAAATCGGAAGGGCACAGTCATTGGCTTGCTCAGGGCACAGATTTCGCATTGTTTCACGAACCTAGTTATTTCACTGTTCATGTTTTCCCAATGATAGTCCTTGCGAATCCTTATTCCCATATGAGCTCCAATGGTTGATGAGTGGTAGTATTCCATCAGCATGGGTTTAATAATTTGGGCACAGATTTCGCATTGTTTCACGAACCTAGTTATTTCACTGTTCATGTTTTCCCAATGATAGTCCTGCGAATCCTTATTCCCATATGAGCTCCAATGGTTGATGAGTGGTAGTATTCCATCAGCATGGGTTTAATAATTTCCGGGGCGATTATTCTCAACGACTTTCCGTTAGCCTTTTTATAACAAAGTACTCGTTTACTCAAGGTATACTTGTCAGAATAATTTCCTTTATCTATTTGTTCTATTATCTTACTCAAATTAGGATCTTGTTGTTGGTGATGCGCTATATCTTTGAATGCAAGGGGGAATTCTGTTATTAGCATATTGACAGTAGTGGTTTCAACCTTTTCTTCGCCAGGTCTGGTATTGGGTAGTTGGAACATGCGGGATAGTGTATCGGCGACTACATTTTGGGTACCACGAATATGCTGTACTTTAAACTTGTAGCAATTTAATCTTAACACCCATCTTCCGATACGACCTAACTGTTTTGGATGGTTCAACAACCACGACAAAGCTTGGTTGTCGGTCTCTAGTAGAAATTCCTTGTGTTCCAAAAATGGTTTGAATTTTTCGAAGGCGAACACTACAGCTAAACATTCAAGTTCATAGGCTGAGAACTCCCTTTCTTGCTCCGTCAAAGTACGTGATGCATAGCTGATCGGTAGTCTTGTATTATCTATTTCTTGGTATATTACTGCTCCTAATGCTACACTAGAACTGTCGGTCTGTACGACAAATGGTTTACTGAAATCTGCTAACTGCAATACCGGGGGTGATATTATGCTTTCTTTGAGTGTTTCGAATGCGGCTTGGTGTCGAGTAGTCCACTCGAATTTCGCTCCTTTCTTCCTTAATGCATTTAATGGGGCTGCTATATCCGATAAGTGGGGTATGTACTTGTGAAAATAATTGATCATACCTAAAAATCGAGCTATACCTTTGGTGTCCCTAGGTGGTAAAAATTCTCGGATTGCAGGCGTGCGTTCAGGGTCAATGCTAACCTTACCTTCGGTTGATACTATATGACCTAAGAAAGAGAATTGTTTTACTGCGAAATTAACTTTACTGGGGTTTACCGTTAGTCCAGCATTCTTTAACCTTGATAATACCTCACGCAAGTGATGAATGTGCTGATCCATCGATTCACTATATACTACTATGTCGTCAAGATAGTGATATACGAATTTAAATTTAACGTCATGGAATATTTTTTCTAACAGTCTGCTACATACTGAACTTCCTTGTGATATTCCGAAGGGTACCCTAGTAAATTGATATAAATTAAATGGAACAGCAAACGCAGTTAGGTGTTTTGATTCCTCAGCTAGTCCTCAGCTAGTGGGATTTGGTGGAAGGCCTGGTTGAGATCCATTATGGTGAAAATTTTTGCTTTTGTAAAATAATGGAATGCGCTGTGAATGTCGGGCAGGGGAATCGATTCAAATTCTATATTCTTATTCAGCTGTCTGTAATCCACGACTAGTCTATGTTTGTCAGTTCCTTTAGGTACTAGGAATGCAGGGGATGAGTATGGGGAAGTTGACGGTTCAATGACGTGTTGTTCTAGGAGTTTGTTGATTTGGTTTCTCATTATTTCCATCTTGGGCGGCGATAATTTGTATGGATGCAGACGTATTACCTTGCTGTCGCTTAGATTTATTTTGTATTCGATTAGATTTGTCAATCCTAACTTAGGTGTGAGTACTGTAGAAAATTCCCTTATTAGCTTTTGGATTCTTTGTCGCTCATTACCTTTTAAATGACTCAAACCAGATTCATGATGCTCCAGATGAATAGTTGATGTTTCGCAATTCTCGCTGTTATTTAGCTCGGAGTTGAACTGATATTTTCGAGTGCGATCAAATCTAAAGCAATATTGTTTAGCGTATATGTCGAGAATTAAGCCAGTTTTGCTTATAAAATCGGCGCCTAGTATTAAGTTTTGTCCTAATACTTCAGCTACGAGTAGTGGAACATACCAAGTAAAATTCTTTATTTTTAATTTGACAGTAATACTGCGTGATATATTTAGGTTTTGCTTATTCGCGGTGGCACACTTTATGTTCACGTTTTGGCTACGTCTAATAAGATTATGATTAGCTAATACGGTGGCTAGCTGTTGACTGATAATACTACGTGTAGATCCCGAATCGATTAAACCGAGGATATTCGTAGCTCCAAGTTCTATCTGTATGTAGGGTAATTGGCATATACTTGTTTTGCATGTGCCAATAGAGTTGCACTTGTCAATAAATCTTGTTACGTAAGGGTCTATACGTTTGTTTATATTTATTTTTACTTTAGGGTGATTAGTGTTTACACCTTTCCTTTTGATGCTGCGGAAGACGTAGGATTTTGGTTCTTCCTGCTTCACATGTTTTTTGACTGATCGGTTTTTTGTTGGTACCGCTTTTGTTTACAATGTTTGCTAATGTGTCCGGACTTTCCACAGTTATAACATCTTCTTTCGTTATTGACATCGCTCACATGCTGTTGGGGTTTTGGTAGGGAGTTTGATGTATTGGGGTAGCTCTAGGTTTTAGAAGTTCTTACGAATCGCTTATCGCGGTAGGTTCGAGTATCGGTCCCACGGGGTAGAGGTAGGAATGAATCCCTGCGTGGAGTCTGGGACATTAACACGCGTCTGTTCTGATCTGAATACCAGACGTTGGATGAATGTATACAACACAGTTCCAGTTCTGTGAAGGTGGTTGGTCTCTTCATAAGTGCTAAGCGAGATCGCTCCTCGGGAGATAGTCCTACTAAGAGAGTGTCTACTAGCTGTTGTTCACTCCAGTTAACTTGTAGTAATAAGGCCGATTCCCTTATTTCAGATATATAATGAGCTAGTCTCTCGTACGCTCCTTGTACACGAAGTACTGAATTCCGCTTTAATTCTTCGTAGATACCGGTGGGGATGAAGTGTCTTATCAGGGTGGTATGTAGTTCTTCTACAGGGTGATTATACCTTAGTGACTCTAACACACGATCTTTTAAAAGAGATCTACATTTAGGTAGAATTACTTGTAAAATCTGGTCATCTTTTAGTTGTCGCAGATCCTTTATTTGTAATAGGTGCTTGATAAAGCCTAGCTAGGAGTTTCGTAATATTCAGCCCATCAGTGGTTGGTATTTCAGATAAAATACGTTCTACGGGGTGAGTTATTTTTCCATAGAACTCAGTGTTGAAATTTAATTGAGGTGTCGTTACAGTTTTTTCCGCTGATGGATTTGTCTGTAAGAGGGGAGGTAAATCGTAATTATGGGTAATATTCCCTAGTTCATTTGGAAATGGCGAGGCGGTTACGGGGAGGGTATTTGCTTGTCTGACCGTTAACCGATCCTTACTGGGTTCTATACTAGATTCCTGGAGAAACTGAAATTTTACAGCACTGGGTTGCTGTTCTTGAGTAGGAGATTGGGTGGGGGAAATATTTAGTTTCGTCATTGCTTCTTCGATCTCTTCTATTCTAAACGATTCGGACCTTCTACGTAATTCGCGCATTGTCTCTGGTAATTGTTGTAAGGCTTCTTCCGCGAATTTTTGCACGTCAGGTGGTGTAACTTTGTCACCGGGCCAATTCAACAAATTGGTGATGCGGCGGGTCAGATGTTCTATTCTCTGAGTGGTTCTTAAAATTACCGCGGGGGATTTTTCATCTCGCAGGGTTTGTGCGATAGAGGTAAGCTCCGTATATTTATGATAGCATGTTTCCTTTTCACTTTCGAAGTCTAATACGCTTAAACGATTCAACAGTGAGGGTTTGTCTGGTCTATTCTCGCGTAATGTTTTGCGCAGCTCCGCGACAGTTACGTTTGTGTATGGGAGACCGCGTAACAAAGCTTCATAGCTCAGTTCGTCCTTCAACAACAAGTCGGGGTTAAATTGAGCCATTGTAGTCGTAATAATGATTTTTAAATCTTATGTACTACGTACGTTAAAATATGTTATCTATTTTAAACACTCTTACGAAATTTGAATTCATTTAAACACACACACATATATATATATATATATATATATATATACGATAACAATCTTATACTAATAAATCAAATTTAAATTATCTCAAATAAATTCAAATATATGTAAATCTAATAATTATCAGTGGAGATAAAGAGATAATATCTTTTTATAGTGGAAAGAAATTTCACACGGAGAGTTCATTGTGTTTACACTAGCACAATAGATCAGCTGTTGGGGAGGTCAATTGTATGTGTTAGGGTGGCTTATTGTTTACCTTGGCAAGGGGTTCTTAACAAAAGGAGGGTGACTTCCGACAATCTGGAACACGATTATTTCCTGCACAGGTTTGTCGTATATTGACAATTTGGGGAATTCTATTCAAATAACTTATTTTGTTTACGGGGCAGAACGTACATTCCTCGACACGACTCTAACATGAAATAGCCTGTAAATATACCGACAGGTTGAAAATGGAATTTTTTTCCAGCGGGGACTTGCTTATTACGTCGATTTCCTAATACTACTATTATTATTTTATAAATAAAACTCTATTTATTTTGTTCTAGTTCAAAAATTCAGAGTGAATAAATTTACGCCTTTTTAGCAAGTTACTGTTAATTATTTAGCAGATAGCATTTTAAATGCTAGCATAGTGTGACATTTTGTATGTGCTGCAATGTACATAATTATTTTTTAAAAAAAGGAGAGTGGCGCAATTTATAACGTCTCTCCTGTTAAGACATTATAACACAGGGAACCAGTTTAATTGTTTGCTTTCAATTAAACCGGCTGCCGTTGTTAGTACAAATTACTTACCAACAAATTGGGAAAATGTAAATATCAGGAATTTGTCCAAGGTTACGTAAATTTACTCACTCTCTGGATTTTAGCAAAAACATCTCTTTATTATGGCTTCTTAAATAATGATTTAAAAATAATACCTTTAATGGTCATCTTTTTATTTTTACGTTAAAAGAAACTTCTGATAGATTCTGCATCTATTTTTATTGCTCTTATACTCTTTAAAGTGTTACTATGATGAGCTCAAAGCCATACAGTTGTATATTACATTGAATACCACGGATCCGGGTTTTAATTTTATAATATTCTAAAATACTTCAACATTATGCAAATTATTTGAAGAATAGTTTGATCAAATTTTGAGTTAATTTTTACCTTTAACCATCATCATATTACTATTATTTCGTTACAGTAACTACAAACATTACTATGTTACGATTTACATGATTTGAATGAGTCTTTACGAAAATATACTGTTTTTGTTGTGGTTGTTAGAAAACAATATAAGCACAGAAGTTACGCTTTAGTGTCACCTGGGTATAATGTGGATCTGCAGCTGGTTCTCTTGCTGATGCTCTTCAGTAGGTTTTCCTGGATGTTCTCCGTTGTCGTTTGGGTTTCTCCATTTAGTTTGTTGATTCTAAGTTGCGATCAAAGTCATGACACTAGGATTCTGCTACCTGGAGCTCATAAAGTTGTCATCGTTGCTTCACTCCTGACGTTGGTGTTCACTTTTCACATTTTAGTTTTAACTGCACTAATGTTACCTTTTTATATGGTATGGAACATACCTTAGAAGTTAAACCTTTTTATAAAGAGATGTGTCGGCTATCTTAGTTATTTTTAATTCTTTCTCTACATTTAAGCTACTTTACTTGTTTTACGTTTCACTTCGTTTCAACTACATGTGGAGTATTTAAGCACGAAACACTTACTTTCTGCTACATAGTTTTGCAATATATATATACGTTCACCTTCACGACACATGGTAAAGCTGTTTACTTGTCAGAGATTCTGGGTCGACTGGGATTGATTTTGCGGCCGTGAGTAGGGAAGCGGGCGCAGTTCACACGCCGAGAGAAAAGTAGTTCGTATTTTTATTATTATTATTTTTCCATTAATTAACTACTATTAATTATCCTACCTTTTCTTTATTGAGTTAGGTATTTCATTTATTATTATCACATCTTTTTATTTAATTAGAATGATTATTATTATTACTCGCTTCATAACAGTGTAATTTGCATGTCCGTACTAGCCTTTTTACAAGTTGGTACAGGTATATAGGTACAGAGGGGAGGGTGGATTATTTTCTCACGTGTTATTTGGAATAAAAATTATTTTGTGCTATTTAAATTGCCTTTAAATCGTCACAGTGTCTTACCAATCCGTCCTCGCTCGGTAACGTAACTTACGATCCTTGAGTCCGTCGCGAACGTACGAATAACCAGGTATCGTAGTCCTTACCTGAGGTTCACTAGGAGTGTATAAATCCCGGGTGGCGTCAAATTGTTTATTTAAAACAATTAACAAATTTATTATTATCAGCGGTTCCGCTCAGGCGGTGTGGAGAATTCAACTTGTCCCGCCGCTTATCGATTTTTTTCAATCAAGCCAGCAGTTTGCGGTTTTCGCTGTTTGAGCGCTAGTCGCCACTTCATAGATGTCCGCTATAATGTACAATATTAATAATACACTTTCCTACTGAAAATAAAACACATTTGTTATACACAGTATTGATTTATTAATGAATGGTTATTATTTTTTCATTGACACAAGTTAGATTTGGTTTGTTATATTATTTTGCACCGGTCATTTATCTATGAGACAATCTCTCTCTGGGTTTGACAAATCGATTTTGAACGTAACAAATACACTGTAATGGCGTTCTACCGAAGTAGTCAACAAATATTTTTGTTCGATCGTCTGGATTCTTTTGATCACGATAAAAGGATTAGATGCAATTACAATAATAAAAATACACAACCTTACAATATTTCTACTTAAATCTTATAACGTGTAGCTATGAATGGTTTGTTGGAGTGTAGTAAAAGTGTTTTAAAGGTTCGTAAACTAACACTAGGTTAACTTTATCATTTAACAAACTTTCAGTGTTTTTGTATTTTTATTTAATCTTTGAAAGAGAATAAATTCAGTTTAGTGATATTTCATAGTATAGTGAGAAATATTTAAAGTGCGTTATTTCGGGAATTTGGATAATTTATATGATACTTAACACCTTCGTAGACTGTGGTTAATCCGTTGTTCTGGTACAAAGGACTGTAGCTGCAATAATATTCAATTTTCAATTATTCGGGCTTCTGGCATCTTTTTCAATTTGCTTGGATTAATTTATTCACTTCGTTTTGAATTAAAAGGTCTTCGCCATCCGTTAATTGGTTTCAGTCATAGGCTGCCTCCTTCTCGTTCAATTTTGGAAATTTGATTAACTTTTATAACGTTTTAAATGAAAAAATAGGTTGTTCAAATTTTGGCTTCTGTCTTCCAAGAGCGTCACTTTTCGAGTAACGATATGCAACGGTAAATCCGTACTTAACTGTGGTTGCTATGGCAACTCAATAAAATCTGATTGGGTAATAAGGCATAAATCCATTGTTATCAAAATTTGAATTCTTTTCAAAATCCTCATTTATCTTCTGACTGTCTTCCTTCCATTATCTTCCTTCCTAAGTATTAATTATTAGCACGGTTATTTGTATTTTTTCCAAAGATTATTTTGGTATCCCACAAGATTGGGCTATTTCATGTTTTATAAGTTTACAATTAATTTAATATTTCCTAATTAAATTTTTCTGTTTATTTAACTCCTTATTTTGATATTTTGCTTTTAATAAGATTTACAATTTATCCTTGGTTGATTAGTCACCTTGGATTTGTTAATTATTTGGTTATTTTCGTACAATTAGTATTTGTTGGTGTTTGACAGTTAGGCCTTCCTCAAGTCTAAGTAGCCATTACTGATTTTTGATTATTTCATATACATTACATCTCATTTTAGCCTAGAGCTTTATTTTGTTATTATAACTAGGTTTATTATCTATTGATGTGTTTTGGTTCTGTTTTTGTGTGAGTTGTATGTTATTACTATTTTATACATCATGTATTGCTAACTGTTTACTAATTGGTTTTCTCATTTTCTAAATCAAACATTGCTTTCTTTTCTTACTTATTTACT